>JAQSVH010000010.1:11116227-11144075 GCA_029448705.1 Adansonia digitata
ATTTTTAAGAGGGAAGAGTATATCTACCTTATTTGTCTCTTCTTAGTAATTGAAACCAACTGTATATGTGGAGCATGCATATGTCATGTGACATGCACTGTATGGTGCATTAATCCATATCCCAATACGAAAGAGAAGATCATTGAATATGCATAAATGAATCCGTTGTGCATTTTATTTTATGTAATGATCTGATAACAAATGATATTTGATTTAAACTTTAGTAGTTTGATTTCATTTTAAATGTTTAAAATTCTAAGTTGATAGAATAAATAAATTGAGTTAACTGGCATTCCACGTCACACATTTCTAAAGACAGGATAAGCAAAATAAAAAAAACCTTGAAAATAAAAAGGGAGAGACGCTTGGAGATATAAACTACATCAGAATTTTAGTTCAATGAAAGCAGGCGCAGCCGTAGGTTATAACTTTCCGTGTAAGCTTAAAGTTAGGCCGAAAAACCTCACAACTTCACGACGTTTAGAAAATATTTTCAACTACAAATCTTCAGTCATCTTTGTTTCATATAGCTGCGGTTTGTTTTTATAACAATGGCTGCGAACTTACAATTTTGACGGTTTCAAAAATTAATGGCATAGAAAGGAGTGAAAAGCAACTACCAGTCCACAACTAACTCACCACCATCATGTCACTATATTCATTCTTAGAGGGCAAAAGTCTTTGAGCCAGGGTAGATGGTTTACTTTTGGTTTTAATGGTGGTAAATTGGCTTTCTAAATTTATCCATTAAAAGCCCCAGTGGAAAAACTGACAAAAAACAAAAGGAATGAAATCGGTGATTCTAAAGAGTTACAGAGCAGAAAAGATGAGGGAAAATGTTAACAAGAACTGCAAATGCAGGCAAAAAAAAAAAAACTAGAATTTTAAGGGCTTTCGGTGCCGGCCAAGAAAGAGCGCTACGCATGAGTTGGAATGCTAACTCTAAGAAAGAAATTTAGAACTTACAGAATGAGACATTCCACGCTATCTCATATTGTTTACCGGACTGTGATTTATAGTATTTATTCAACTCTTTATCTTACATGTTAGTTTCTTAAATCTGATTTTGATTTGATCTTTAATGGGGGTTCCTTGCTTAATCCGTTAGGCTATGCTGATTTTGACGATTGAAATGTCAAGAATCTTGCATTGTCTACCTTAAAAAATTTTCAGTTTACAAAGTTGAAGTGAGATTTGAATTTATTTGACTTATGCTCAGAAAAAAAGCAATGTGCTGAGTACCGAATGGAACCGTCTGAATTTTGCTGGGCACGTTTGACAAGCAGTCCAACAGCTTCAAACTTTCTGCAAAATTCATTTCAGCCCATGGCTGAATCGGAGATTTGCCAAAATAAAAAATGAAAAAAATCTAGTTCTACTCAATTGTCTGACTTTGGCTACTTAATGATATTAATAATTGCATGCAATAAGTGTATTTTGGAAGTTACTTGAGGCATCAACATACATGACTTCTACCTATGCAGCAATTTATCAATGGCTCATGAATCAGCCTGCATCATAATCTTTAGGGTGCAATGACAGTCAATATATATATATATATATATATATATGAGATACAAATAAAAACGGTGAGAAACAAAGATCCTTATGATTATTGTTATAACGGTTTTTCAATCTTTAAAACAAAGAGAATCGGTATTAATTTTTAAGTAGGCATGATTGACTATCTTAAAAAATTTATCATTGTAATAAAATTTTAAAATTATTAAAAAATCATTTTTATTTAAAAAGTTAAGTTCAGAGATTTTTATGGACAAGATAAATAGATGATTAATGAAAAAAGTCATTTCTGTCTTGTCTTTAGGAGTATTTTGGAAGAATGTTATGATTGGAGATAAATGATATCGAAAACTTTTTTAAAATAAAATTTTAAAAGATAATTGTTAGGGATAATTTTTCATTCTTAAAAGTTTTACAGATGATTTTTCATTTTTAAGAGATAATTATTGTCTGTCCTTAATTCTTCTAAATTTGCAATGATTTTAGAATATGATCTTACGCATGGGAAGGTATTGACATCCCACGATGCTCGTTTAAAAATAAGATTTTTCAATCATTTGTTATCTTTAGCCTTAAAAATTTGATCTTATTTTTTATATTTAAGATTAATTCCCTTAAATATTTTTTTTAAAACAACTTTTTTTCAAGCTAATATTCTAGCTTTATGAGAACAAAATCTAATTTTTATTATTTTTTAAAGAAAATTGCAAGAATCATTTACATTGAAAATCTCACTAAATACTTCAACATGTTTGGTAATATTTAATTAAATTTTTTTAATCTCAAGATTTCATCAAAATTACTACTTGTGAATTAGACTCACATTCACTTTTTTATTTGCATGAATGTGTCACAAAGTCATTACCTTCTTCTTAAAAAAAATGCTTGATGGGATGTGCAGCATACCTGTTTATATGCTCAAAGATCTTCTCTTTCTTATTTAATGCTAGATTAATGCACTCTGCCTACTTCCTAGAATGCTTACCTTTACGTTCCATCCCATCCAATCTCGTAACGCCTTAGTCACTAAACTTAGATATCCAAAGTATGAAAAATCCTCAATTATGTGATGGGGGGTATACAATTTAATAAGTTTAAATTAAATATAAATAAGAAAATACCATTAGGGTCATTATGCTCATTACTATACTTGTTTAAGAGATGAACTATAACCAAAGTATATCTTTTCAATCAGAGGTTGAATCGATCATTAGAAGAAGATTTACATTCTTGGAAAATAAAACTTTTATCGAAGATAAAAAAATGAAAGGCTTTCATAAAAATTCTCATAGAATCGAGAATGAAGTTTTCATTTTGTACATGCTAAATCATGAATTAGCAACTATACCTAATCTTTAAAAGAAACCTAATTGTTTCGAACTTTCTATTTTTGGAGTGAAATATTTATGAAATCCACATGAACAAGATCAAACCTTATTTCGTGGTATTTACATGAGATTCCTCTTTCTTATTCTTAAGAAAATCCCAAAGATGGCTTAGTTGATCCATGATTTATGATTCATTTTTCGTTTCCATTTTCATGTTTGTTTCAATAAATATATCAATCAATTTTGATTCTTTCTTTTTTATTGATTTTTTTCGATCAAGATGTATGGATCCATGAATCTATGTGTATATATTGTTCATGGATTAACGAAAATGTGCAAAAGCTCTATTTGCATCTGCCATTCTATGAGTCTCTTCCTCTCGTAACGAGAGCAACCTTCATTTTTGGTTGCCACCGTTAAGTTTGGAACCCTTAGCAAACTGTCAGTGATAAGTTGTAGGAAGGCGAGAGTGATGTCAAGTCACCATGCCCCTTATACCCTAGGGGACACATGTGCTACAATGGACGAGACAAAGGCTCATGATCCCCGAGGGTGAGCTAACTCCAAAAACCTCTTAATCTGAAAAATTTTGTGACAATGTTCATCATCAATACTGTTAAATTAGGAACGATATTTGTTCCTAATATTGTTAAATTCAAAATAGCAAGAATGCTTTTTTTATCGTCCTCTTGTATCGTTAATAAAATCTCCTATTTTATAGTGAGGATTTTTAAATAAGTAATCATTTTTGTTTTAAGGTTTATTTATCAAAATTTAAAATTTTTTTATTTAAACAATTTTTAAAATACTTTACTAGCTATTTAAAGAAAAACCGTGTAAAAATAATGTTCGAGATGCCCAATACCTTCGATAACATGTCACTAATCATCTTTACCCCGGATATTAAAAGCGGATTTGTTCTTTTCAATTTTTTTTAAATAATTCTTTTTAGAGGCCTTCTTCTAAAAAGTAATCACTTTTATTTCAAATTTTATTTATCAAAATTAAATTCTAGATTTGAAACAAATGAATATTATTTTTGATGATATTTGAAACAAATTGCAAAATTAAATAAATATAAAAAGCAAAGTAAATAGAAAAATAAGTGCGTATATATATATATATATGTATTAAAAAAAAACAAAGGTAAAAACAAATTTTACCCAAAATAGTAACTTGGGTTCGGTCCAAATTCGATGCCAACCCGATTCAAAATGGGAGGGGCTGGAATCTTCATGGGTTGGGCCTGGTGGGCTGGAATCTTTTTTAAAAAAATAATCCTCTTAGAAGACTTCTTATTTTGGGTCGATACTTGGAAACCGGTTTAATTAAAACCTTCGGCAGTTTGTAAAACGACGACGTACCTTAGATGAATCAGCTGCATACCTGCATCAAAAACTAAAAAGAAAAAAAAAAGGGGAAAAGAAAAGAAAAAGGAGAAAAAGTTACGGAGTAAACCAGATCGACCCCTCTCTCGATCCACGGAACCTCTCCTTCGGCCCGTAAATCAAACTTTTTCAGAAGCAGTCTCAATGATTTGAAATCTCAAATCCACGCCCATATCTATTAGGTTCAATTCTCACTACTCATGCTTTCTCAAAAAATAATAATTTCTTAATTCACTAATTTGAGTCTCGCCTTATCTTTCGAAAACGTGTGTATATATATATATATATATATACATTAATATAATCTATTTCAAATCGATTTAACTGCGTATCCTTCTTAGTTGAGGTGTCTTTTTCACTTTCTCTAATTTGCTTCTAATTAATTAATTGGTTTACGAGAGTATTTTTTCATAATTTCATTTCAATTGTCAGCATTTTTTAATTGCTTGGAAGGGATCGTAATTTCGTAAATTTCTTTCCTAATACGCAATTTACGATTTAGATCTTGTTAGATTCTGATTTGAAAATTTTGGATCATGGCAATTTTATGATTATTATTATTATTATTATTGTTGTTATGATTTATTAATTTATTTGCGGTATGTCAATGTAGGGTTTCTGATGTGCTTGAAACGGTGGATTTGAGTTTTTGGATCGAGTTGATTTAGGTATTTTGAGTTTTTCAAAAAAGGATGGCTTGGTTTAGCGGGAAGGTCTCCTTAGGGGGCTTTCCTGATCTTGCCGGGGCAGTTAATAAACTTCAGGAGAGCGTGAAGAATATCGAGAAGAATTTTGATACTGCTCTCGGTTTTGAAGAGAAGCCTGAATCAAGCAGTAATGAAGGTACATTTTATGTTTTAAATTTGCTAACATTGTTGGTATTTTATGCAGTCTTTAGGTATTTGAATGCAAATTTCTAGTGTAAGCCTCTGTTTGTCATAAATTTTGGATTGTGATATTAGGTAATGGCTGTTGTTATTACCTTGTACAACTGTGTGAATTATTTGGCTAGTTTTAAAGTTTGTTAGGCTAGTGGAATGCTGCAATAAAGCACATTGCTTTAATTTCATTTTGCGGGAATTCAATTAGGAAACCTAACTTGTACTTTTCCTCTACTTGTCCGTAGGAGTGCTAATCTTATTGTTGGAGTTAGAAATGTCAAAATAAGACAAAAAAATCATGAAATACAATATTGTTGACTATTTTCTGTTCCAATAATCCAGTGAAGGGTTATTTCTTTTACTATTTTATTTGAGTTTGGAATAATCGGAAAATAAAGCCTAGTTGCTATACAATAACTGCTTTATTTCCCATTTCCTGTGGAATACAATGGAGTTTGGAGTTCCCTAACTCAGTTTCTGTCTTTGTTTTGAAAGGAAGTTTTCTTCCTATTATCCTTTTTTCTCACATTCCTCGCATGAAAAGATTAGTGCTGAGCTCATACTTAAAGAAACACTAGATGCCGGTGACCTTTTTTTTTTTGGTCTGATGTCCAAAAAGGATAAAGAAAAGGAGAAAAGGAAAAGTTGCTTCCAATTGCTTATTCACTATTGCATGCAAGTTATAATGAGGGTTTTGGACCAATCATGCTTATGACTTCCTGTCTACATTTATTCCAGCTTCAGGATTGTGGTCTTCAGACAGAAAAGCACTCTTTGATCCAGTTATGGCCTTTATGGGTCAAAAAGGTGAGGAGACTGCTGTTGAATCATCAGGAAAACTTGAATCTTCACTAAATCCACCCAAAGTTGAGGAGAAAGAAGAGGCTGAAAGTGACAGCTTAAACCATTCTCGTGAGAAAACCACTGTTGAAGTTGATCAACAAGCTGTCGAGTTAGAAAAAGATAACGAACATTCAGAGGCTGTGGAGAGAGTCGATACTGGAGGTTCAGACCCTGGTAAAGCTAAATCTGAATCAGAACCAGTTTCTGCCGAGCCTTCTCAATCTGTCTTTCAGAATGTTGAGTCCTCAGATTCTCCTGATAGTAAACAACATAAAGAAAGCCCTGATGTAGTCATTTCTGAAGTCTCTGACTCGAAGGAAGCAAAATTGGATAACGCAGAAGTAGACCAAGTTGAGGATGCTGAGCCTGTGCCACCGGAGTCAAGTGATGCTGTAGACATACATGAAAGTAAAGATGAACAGAAGACACAAACGGAAGAGATTTTAGAGAAAAGTCTTCCAGTTAAATCTGAGGAATCAAGTGATAGGATAGCTGGTGGTGGCCCCGAAGAGCTGTTGCCCTCGAGTTCACATTCTATCAGTGTTGAGGAGAGTAACAGTGTTCGGGAATTTCCATTGCCCTCTATGCTTCCTTCACATGAGGCTCAAAGGACGGTTTCTGAATCAGTTTTTCTTGAAAATGATGTAAATACTAAAAGAGTTGAAGCGGATCAGCAGACTAATGATGGTGAAACTGATGTTAAAGAAGATCTACGCTTGAGTTCTGCGACTACCATGTCTGCCTCAGCTGATTCTACACGTGAATTGGAGAAGGTGAGGATGGAAATGAAAATGATGGAATCCGCATTGCAAGGTGCTGCAAGGCAAGCTCAGGTATTTCACATTTTCCCTTATTTTATGTAGGAAGCATGCAAATGTGAGATCGATTTGATGCATGCTGCTGTTTCTATCAGGAGTTGACTGATATCATTCTATGTTTAGCTGTAGCTCATGATTATGTTCCTCTTTCTTTCCCATATGCATGGCACTTTTCCTACACGAACAAATAACATTATAAAGGTTAGATGCTTTATGATGCTCCATATTTCCAGAAGGCTTATTTGTTTAATGCATTTCTTTCGTTTTAAGATAAGAGGATTGGGGGGTTTTTGGACAGTGGTGTATATGTCATTCTCTGCAAGGCAGATTTTCAGAGATTAAATCTTAGGCTTCAGCCTTTACCTCTTATTTGAAGATGCTTTTACAGTAAAATTAGAAGGGAAGCTTGTATTCCTTGATTTATTTGGTTATGCTTTACTTTCTTTTCCACTCATTTGATGATGGTATCATATGCTACATTTGTCTGAGAGAGGGCGCTAAAGAATGAAATCCCATTTTATATTATCCCTTATGGTTAAAGGTTTATAGTTCTTGAATTTTCAATTTCATTTGTTTCTTTTTCAGGCAAAAGCTGATGAAATTGCAAAGCTAATGAATGAGAACGAGCAACTTAAAGCTGTAATTGAGGATTTGAAGGTATGTATGGGCATTTTTCTTCACCCTAGATATTTAACATGGTTTGGCTGTCTATGTGATAGTGACTTTATATACGTTTGTTCTTCTGTCTGTTAATTTGCAGTGCGTACTGCTTTATGTACACCTTAATTTCTTGAATAAAAATGAATACCTCAATTGAGGTTAAAATGAACAAAATCCAAATTATCAATTAGAATATTCAGGTTGAAGACATGGCCTTTTATATAATTCATGGCTGGTGCTTGATAAAAGCTTGATGCGTTTATGGTTATTCTGATTGTTTTTCATTCTGTACGTTTGTGTTAGATAGATCTATAAATATATTGGGAAAAGCTTCTGATCATATATTCCTATGTTTTATTGTTGCTAATCAAGCTTTCTTTTGCTTTGATGTGGTTTTACTTCCATGTTTAAAAAGTAATATAAACCTTTACATGTCTTAGAATCATTGATTTCTATGAACGTGTCTTCATATTGGATATCTTATAGATGAAAGATGGTTGAATCTCTTATGTAATGAAATTTTCTGTTATATATTAATTTGTATGGTGTTCATATTGGACTTGAGGTGAGCCCCCATGGTGAAGTTCTGTTCTTCCCTAGTATATTTTGTATGAGGATGATTGCTGTAAAATTCTGGTTTGTATGGATTATGAATGCGGGTGTTAGCAGTGGTTGGAATTCCGTTTATGCAAATTGTTCTCAATGATGGGTTATTTATGGCCAAATTCTCTTTGAAAAATTGGCAATGGGGGTTGGTTGGTTGAGTTCTTCATTGAATTAATTTAATGGCACATACAATCACATTTCTATGAGAAACGTATACGTGATTTTACTCTGTCAATGCTTCCCATGATATGTTAGTCGAGTTATTGGAACCTACATCATAATTCATCACTGTTATGACATTGTCGAGTTTGATTGTCCTTATTTTTATTCTTTTCTTTTTAAACATAAGTCAATCATTTTCCACACATTCTCTTCCTTTTCTATGTTGCTTCTAAATTAATTATGAAACAGTTGAAGAGATGAGTGGTAACTACTTCTAATTAGATATTTAGAAGGATACTCCAATGTCTCTCTCCTAATAAAAATGAAAAAGGATTGCAATTTAACTGCTGAAAGTTTGAAACAGAGAAAATCCAATGAAGCAGAAATTGAGTCTTTGCGAGAGGAATATCATCAAAGGGTTTCGACTCTTGAAAGGAAGGTATGTTCCAGACATTCATCACCTCCTTCCTTTTCTTGCTTTTCTGTTGTAATTTCTTGTGCCCTGCGCTCTTGACAACACTGGTTCTAGAAATCCTTTATTAACATTTTGTAGCGTTTGTAACCATGTACTAAGTTTTATGTTATTAGTTTAGTTTTGTGGAATAGATTCCCAGTTATGACTGGCACTTTTCAATTGTCTTAATTTCTTGACTGCAAAGGAAAAATATTGTCTTTGGAGTCTGTTGGGTAAATGGTATTATTGACTATATGTATTAGACGAAGTATAATATGAGGTTGTTACATGGGTTGATCTCTAGTTTTCAGCAGTACTTTTTCTCTCTTTCTCATTCTCATAGCATCATCAATAATAACGAGATATAATGCTTGAGTCCCTTGTTAACTCGAAGATTACCCCCCAATGATAGTTTGCCTTCTCTTAACTGTGTTGCGATTATTGCCATTACCTAAGAAGTTTCTTGCATGAGATTTGATTCATTTATGGTATTTTAGAAAAGGACTAAATGACATGTGTCCCCTATAGTTGCAATTGGTTGAAAATGTTGTCAATGAATTGCATGATTTCGTAGAACATGATGATAAGTGGACATATACTTTGGGAAAGGTTGTCCTTTTAAGCTAAATATAGTGTTTTAAGTGTAGTTGTCTCTTGGTATGCTTTTTTCCAGGTTTATGCTCTGACTAAGGAAAGGGATACTCTTCGAAGAGAGCAGAACAAAAAAAGTGATGCTGCTGCTCTGTTAAAGGAAAAAGATGAAATAATTAATCAAGTGATGGCTGAAGGTGAGTTCTGAAAACACCTATTTACATTTGTTACGATGCACTGTAGCTTTTTCCTTGTTCAAAAGAATAAAATTTTCTTCTCTTAGATCTGTTAGTCCTCACCTCATTTCTTTGTAATGGAGTTTCTGCAAAAAGAGACCACGTATAATGGAGGATATATGGGCGCACTTTATTATTTCTTGATTAGGATGACCAGACAATACATTTTAAAGGAGGATTAATGGACAGGAATGTATTGTAAAAGGAATGGTTAAAGTTCTCCATATCTACCTAACCCTTATAATGGAGCTAAAATCTAAGGGAAGCTTCTATAATTTACCATGTATGGATTTTAGTGTAAAAAGAGTATCCTTGGGTGCATCACTGCATCTACTTCAGTGTCTGCTTGAGACCTAGATGGTTAGATGACTCTTAAGAAACTTTGATCCCCTTGTTCTCTATGCATTCTTATTACAATATATTTTTCTATCCCCTTAGGTGAAGAGCTTTCAAAGAAGCAGGCTACTCAAGAAGCTCTGATCAGGAAATTAAGGGCTCAGGTATGACAATATGTTTGGTGGTTGTTTGGGTTTTCTAAATTATGGTAAATGGTCTCTTCTATTTTTTTTTTTCTTTCTCTTCACTTTCTTACTTTTTTCCATCATATTTTTGTGATACTAGATTAGAGAGCTCGAAGAGGAGAAGAAAGGTCTGACTACGAAACTTCAGGCAAGTGCATTCTTAAAATTGGAATGTAACTGGTTAATTACTTTGTCTTCCCCCTATTAGTTTTAGAATTCAAGATAATATGAGCTGCAATATGAAACTCCATACCATGTTCAATTTTTAACCTCCTTTGAGGAAAACAATGTCGTTCAGGTTATTAGGTTTTTCCATGGTAATGCTAGGCTTAAATTCAGTATTCTTATATCATATAGTTTTGTTTGTTAGAATTGTGAAACACTGTTTGGGATAGACTTTTATTTCATGCTGTATTTGCACTTTGTTCATTTGTACTTGGTTTTGCATGGAGATTTTGGGTTCAACAGGCAGAGCTTATAGAACTACAGGGGCTATTAGTTTTATAGATCTTTTCTTTTGTAAAGTTAGCCTTGTAGTCGGATTGCCATGCTGTTGGTGCTGCTTTATTGGTTTATTTATTCACCTATTAGAACTTAGAAACAGGAAAGGTGAAAAAAAAAAAAAAACAAAAAGAAACACTGCTTGTTATTTGTTACTAGTGTTCCTATTATTTCATTTTGTCCGAGTGACGTGCGTAAATTAAGAAGGTTAATCATTTCCATAAAACCTGGGAAGAATTGGGAATCCCCTAATGTGTTCTAGACCTGGAGGATACTTTTGTCTTGACCTTTAGTATTATATCATTTTTTCTGGGCATATTTATGCCCAAGAATTCCTTTGAACTGTATAGAAAGAATTCTGTCATTTACGAATAAGTTATGCCAACTTGTTGATTGTATGTGTTCCTTGTTCTGCTTTCAGGTCGAAGAGAACAAGGTAGAGAGCATCAAGAAGGACAAGGCAGCTACAGAGAAGTTGCTACAAGAAACAATTGAAAAACACCAAGCGGAACTTGCAGCTCAGAAAGACTTCTATGCAAATGCTCTAAATGCCGCGAGGGAGGCTGAAGCACTAGCAGAGGCACGTGCCAACAATGAAGCCAGAACTGAATTGGAGAGTCGTTTAAGAGAGGCTGAAGAACGTGAAGCCATGCTAGTGCAGACACTCGAAGAATTAAGGCAAACCCTAAGCAGAAAAGACCAGCAGGTTTTTTGTTGTATTAGTTAAGCTTAAGATTTAAGATTTTATCATGCTAATACATGAAAGTTATGATTTTATTGTTGTTTTCTAACTAAGTAGGCAGTGTTTAGAGAAGACATGCTTCGCAGGGACATTGAAGATCTTCAAAAACGTTATCAAGTGAGCTGATTTTCTGCCGGCTATTTAGATATTAAATCTTTCCTTGATGCCTTTTCTTTCAGAAATTTGTTTCAAGTAGTTCACAGCTTTAATTTTGTTTCCTAGGCAAGTGAGCGTCGGTGTGAGGAGTTGATTACACAAGTGCCTGAGTCTACGAGACCACTTTTAAGGCAGATTGAAGCTATGCAGGTGAAGTATGTTGTTCTAATGCATTTTTAACAAGTTTCAAGGACTATTGCCCTTTCTTTTATTTTTTATTTTTTTGTATATCAATTGTTTGCTCTAATTTTAATAGGAAACAACTTCCAGAAGAGCAGAAGCTTGGGCTGCTGTGGAGAGATCTCTAAATTCTCGTCTCCAGGTGTCCACAATGTTATTACATGATATGATATCACATGTGAAGCTTATACAAATTCCTGTTCTCATAATTTTCTATTCTACTGGATTTGCAGGAAGCAGAGGCGAAAGCTGCAGCTGCTGAAGAGAGAGAGCGGTCTGTGAATGAACGCCTATCTCAAACCTTATCACGAATTAATGTTCTTGAAGCCCAGGTTCTAGTTTTGTGGCTGATTTATGTTTTATATGCTGAAACATTTCTAGATATTGGCTTAACCTTTGCTTTGCTTTGCATGGCCTTCAGATTTCATGTCTAAGAGCAGAACAAACACAGCTAAGCAGGTCCCTTGAGAAAGAGAGACAGAGGGCTGCTGAGAATAGACAGGAATACCTTGTAGCAAAGGAGGAAGCTGATACCCAAGAAGGTCGGGCAGACCAGCTTGAGGAAGAAATTAGGGAACTAAGGCGGAAACATAAGCAAGAGTTGCAAGATGCTCTTGTGCACCGAGAACTTCTTCAGCAGGTTTTGCTTTTGATTCATTAGCTTAAATTACTGTTAATATTTTTACATGTGCTTTACCAAATGGGCTCCCTTCCACACATCTGTTGCTTCAAATAAACTTTCTTCAATTTTGCATTCTTGAATTCCTTTTCCTTTTAAGATGATAAAAAAGAAGAGCGTCTTGTATTCTTCACATGATTGCAGATGGTAAAGGTCATCTGCTGATGTTAAATGAGGTATTGGAAGTTTATTATGACTATATGAACATGGGAAGCATTTTAACTGTTTGTACTTTAGATTTTATCATTTGGTTCAGTTCACTGAATGAAGCTTTTGATTTGCTACAGGAAGTAGAAAGGGAGAAAGCTACTCGGTTAGAATTGGAAAGGACTGCGCGTTCGCATTTTACGGCTGTATCCGAGCAAGCTCCAATAGCTAGGCATAATTCCGCTTTGGAGAATGGTGTGATGCTTCGTGTTGTGATGTAGTTGATCTTTGTTATCTTCTTTACTTATTGTGTGATTGTGGTACAGGAAGCTTGTCTCGGAAACTCTCTACTGCTAGCAGCATAGGAAGCATGGAGGAAAGCTATTTTCTGCAGGCATCTTTGGACTCATCTGATGCTTTCTTTGAGAAGAGAAATATTGGAGAGGCAACATTAAGTCCACTCTACATGAAGAGCATGACACCTAGTGCTTTTGAATCTGCCCTTCGTCAAAAAGAGGGTGAACTTGCATCCTACGTGTCTCGTTTGGTATGACCTATTATTTGAGCACCTGAATTTAAATATCTCTGTCACCACACGTTCAAATTGTGTGCTCAATACTGAATATTTCCTGATTTTGAGGTTTGGGTTTATCTTGTTTAATGTTTAAATAGCTTATATCTGCTAGCTTTGCTTGTTCTTTACTTCAGACTTCCATGGAGTCTATCCGTGACTCTTTAGCCGAGGAGTTAGTCAAAATGACTGCACAGGTGAGTTCTCCATCTGCTGCCTAGTTAAATGTGAGAGAAATTTTATTCATCGATATTCTATTCAGTGTCTTCCTCAAATCCATTGCCTTTATCCTTGTTTACATTTGCCGCAGTGTGAAAAATTGAAGGCAGAGGCCGCCACATTGCCTGGAATCCGGGCAGAGCTAGAAGCCTTGAGGCGGAGACACTCTGCTGCTCTGGAGCTAATGGGTGAACGTGATGAGGAGGTACAAGCCTTTTTAATTTGGAACCTTTCTTATTGCTGGCACACAAATTTCATATTCAACGATGTGTGATGAAGCTTATAGATGTTTTTTTTTCTCATGTATGGTATCACTAAATCATTAAAGCAAAGAGACAATATGAGCTTTGCTGAACTAAATAGCATGGGCTGAGACCTTATCCATTACTTTCCGGTACACTAATCATCACCATTTACGTGTGTAGGACCATTCATAAATTATGAAAATCAAACTTATGAATGGTTATTGAACTTGTATGGGGTAATAATGGACAGAAAAGTAATGGAGGGGATCCAGACCCAAACATTGTATGATGAAAAGGATTTTTCATAGAAGCAATAACATTTCAAATATCACGTCTCATCAGAGTTCCTGTATTTCTCATTCATTCTAGTTTTCCCATAGTAAAATGAGAATATTATATGATACTGTTGTTATTCATGATGTTCTTACATTTGAGTGGTTGCATCAACTATGCAGCTGGAGGAACTCCGAGCTGATATCGCAGACTTGAAGGAAATGTACAGAGAGCAAGTAAACTTGCTTGTGAATAAGGTACTTTTTTTCTTCTCGTTTCAAAATTTATCTCATGATTTTTTTTTTTTTGTTTCTTTTAACTTATTTATTATAATTATAAATATTAACTATTTATTTTGCTGATTCTACATACTATGCTAAAAGGTGCCTGTCTGTGTTTGACAGATCCAAATAATGAGTTCTTCTGCGGGTAATACCTCGTAAGGGAGTTTTTTTAATTTTCATTTTCGTGGTAAAAATTCCAAGGCTTGAGGTGAATGATATATTTGTAGTAGATCTAGTTAATGCAATGGTCATTCAAGAATTTTTGTCCTTGTAATATCACCCGTTCAAGGTTTTGTGCTTTATGCAAGTGCTTGGTTTTTGAGGGATTCAGGGAGCATATGCGCTTGTGAAACTCTGAATGTATTCTAGTTTGTTTTGTAGAGCAAATCTTAATTTGACAAATGTGTTTTACCTAATTATATATATATATATGTATATGTATATTGTAATAAAGAAGATATTATATGCGTATGTATTTATACTACTATAAACTGATTGGGCTGGCATCAAGCGGGATAGGTTGAATATGGTTCAACTGATGCCGAGTGGCCGTCCATCACAGAAATCCTGCTTCATATCCTCCCCCATTTAACATTTCTGACCAGCCTTGCCAAGTGCTATTAAATAAGAACAACCAGAAACCATTATAGCTGGAGTGAACAAAGGCGTAGTTAGCAGTAAATTATAGGCTTGGCCAACTTTGTTCTGGTAGGTTCTGGGTTCTGGGTCTTTCGCAGCTCAAACAATGTCTGATATTCATTATGGCCAGGATAAAAGGATTTAGAAGGTCTACTAATTTTGATCGTGGTACAGCAGTAAGACATGTTAAAAAAACGCAAAAACAATGTCATAAAACATGATATAACTTGTTTAAATGTGATTAACATTATATATTTGATATAATTATCTTATTTATGCTTAAGATTTTAATAAATTTAATAATATTTATTATTTTATATTTAAACAACTGAAAAAAAAATGAAAACATGATTTACATACATAAATTGTCAAGTCTTGGGTACGAGAGGCTAGGCTTTCTCTTTCCCTTGCAAAGTACTGTTAAGGTTTCCAAATCATATGCTAAACGGTGGGTGTGTATCTTTCTAAAATTGTTCGGGTTCTTTTTTTTTTTTTTTCTTTTGGGTACTTTATAATTTTATATATAAGTTTGTTTTTCAAAACAAATTTCAAAGGATGGCTTTCCATTATAATAAATTGGCATCATGATCTTCCATCTTGATCGAACATGTGTTTCCCCAATTCTAATCTATCCATTTATACCCAAACACTAAAAATTTCATGTGATCAGAAATGTCAATTTCTGCATCTGGGTTAGTGCCTGCCTTTGTTGTAACCCCTTAAACCACATCAATCATGTTCATCCAAATGGGTGTGAATTAAAAAAAAAAGAGTTTTTTTTTTTTTCATTTGCCTTTAAATCTCCACTTGCTTCAAGTAATACAATGGCCCATAATTATGGTATTAGGACAGATTACATCATAGAAATAATGGAGGAAACTAAAGTTACACCAAAGATTGTAGAAGGCAAAGAAGGTAAACAAGGTGAATCCGGAAGAGAACAATGCTCAGAGTAGACTTTATCTAAGGGTCGTTACGAATTTGGTTGGGTTTGAGATTGGAGACTTTCAATTCTAATTTTGCACAATTCGGCTATTATTGCTATTTCACTAAAAAAAATATTTTAAACTTTTTTAATAAAATTTTAGGATCTATCATACTATATCTTAAATTAAGTAAAAAATTTTACTATCCAAACTTAATTTAATCCAATTTAATTGGTAAACAAACCCAACTTATAACGTGTAATTGTCTATTTGAATATAAAGACAAGATCCCATTGGTAAAGTTGATATTCATTCTCCCATAAACATTTGATATGGAAGGTGACATGTGACTGGCTGAGTGCAAAATAAATAAATAAGAACAAATGTTAAAGCTTTCTATTTATCTTTGGCCAATAAAAAATTTTAACTTAGAAAATAATTAATATAGATTTAAAAAGTAAAGCAGACAAAAAAAAAATTAGCAATAGTAAAGTAGTTTTGATTTAGTAATCTTTGAATGAAAGTTTAAGTTTACTGTTAGATAAGATGATTGACTAAATTTATCATTTAATTTATTTTGATATTGTCTTTTTACCATTATATTTTATAATCTAACTAATCTAATTAAAAATATTTTGTACAATACACTTATAATTTCTCATGGAGTCTGGGAATATTCTGCAAAAATTAATAAAAAAATATTTCATGGGAAAATATAAGAAATTGTATCCTTTTAAACATAAATGAGAATTAATTCATCATTTTGGAAGAAGAAGATGATAAGTTTAAAACTTATCTCTAATTTTTTCTTAAAGTGTGGGATATTCAATTTTTAAAAATTTTTATATATTGAAAAAATTATATTTTTATAATAATTTTTAAATACGTCAAATATATATATCAAACACTAATATTTTTTAAAAATAAAAAATGTAGATGATATACTGCCACTACTATGTCCATCCAACACGTGTTTGTGCCCTTTTTCTTATGTTAAATCATATTTATATAAATTTTAATATATTAATAATACATATTATACAGATTTTAGTATATTCTTAAACTTCATATCATATCTTTTTAATAATACATTGTTATTTTATATTGCTTTTTAATTATTTATTTCGTAATGTATAATTGTATTATATTTAAAATTAATATAAAATTATTTGGACTGAATAATGGATTTTTTGATTAAAAAAATCAATTTTCAAGTTCCTTGATAAGTTAAATGGTAAAAGAAATAAATATAAGCCTTTCCACGTGTCAAATAAATAAAGTAATTAAAAAAATTTTATATTTAATATATTATCAAAAAATTAAATAATAATATTTTATAAATAAATTAAAATTAAATATAAATAATTATATTTTTAATAAATAACATCATTAATTTTATAAAACGAAAGGAGACATCTGCCACCGTAAAATGGGAACACCGGATCTTCGCTCCCTCCACGATGCACCGGACAGGTGTACGTCTCTTTCTTTCTTTCTTTATTTGTTTATTTATTTTTGAAGAAAAGGCGAAACCAGACGTGCATGTTAGCAAAAATCATCGGTCACCTTCCTTCACGGCGCATTTTAGTGCATGTCTGTTTTTCATTTCTGAATTTCTCTCCTTTTACCTCATTTTCAAGCTCTCATCTTTTAATTAATTTTTTTGAAAAAAAAAAAAAAACAAATCGCCATTGTCACGGCATTTCAAAATTCAAAGCTAATTGCCAATGCTCTTATTTCTGTCTTACGGGTATATTTATTTCTGTATCATATATGTATATATATCTCGACGCTTCTCCATCTTTAAATTCTGTACTTTTTTGGAACTAAAAGAAAAATGTTTTCATTCAACTTTTCTTCTTGAATTTGTTTCTTTCTTTTAATGCTAAAAATGGTGAGTTCTTTAAATTTTGACCGAACGTAAAATGCTGGCGTTTTTCGGCTAAATCCACCTCTACTCTGTTTCTCCATCGTTTATCATTTTATTTTATTTATTTTTTTCTGTTCTTTCTATATTGGTTGATCCTCCAAGAAACGACAACGTTTCCATTAGCTTCGTTTCTGTTGTTTTCAGGCGAACTATTAAGTTTCTAATGAATTCTGTTTTTTTTTTTTAAAGAAAACTGTACCGTGATCGGATCTGGAGTTAAAGCAATTTGTTTTAATTTCTGATCCATGTAAAGTTTTTTGATCTCACGATTAAACTTTATAAGCTGGGATGGGATTAATTCGTAATTGCTCTTTAAATAATTATTTTGCAGTTAACAGCAGAGAGTTTTGTATATACTTCTGGGGAGGGTGTTCATAATAACGTGGAAATGCGGGGACGGCACGTCGATTCTTATTCCATGTACAAGCGTGGTACCAGAGACTACGTTATCAACGCCTACTCCTACGACAAAGAACATGGTTCAGGTATTCTTTCCATTCCTTTTTGTTTTTACCTTATTTGGTATTAAAAAGAAGTTAATTTTGATTAACTTTGGTTATGTCATTAATTTATTAAGCAAAGGTGTCTACTATTAATTTGTGGGCTGCAAATTGTAAATTTAGTGATTAAGTTATTAAAGATGGTTAGTGCTTAGGAAACAATTTAAATAACCTTTTTCTTTAAAAAAAGAAAAAGTGCAAGTTGCATGAAGTTCAAAGTTTTATTTTTGCATTTTTATGTTATGGGTTTTTAGTATCTAGGCTATCTGCATGCATTTTGCTCTGTGGAATGGCTTGAAGTCCTTTTTTTCTTTAACCCATAAATTAGGATGGTGAATATTTAGAAGATTTTGCATTTTTGAATGAAGGTTGTGTTGATTAGTTTCAATAGGTACTGACCGTTTTCTGATTCTTTATGTGGTCTTTTAAGTACGTTTGCTGAATGGAGTGGGCAAAGACATTGGAAACCCTTCTTGGAAGCGATCATTCCCGCATATACTCGTGGCAACCTTATCTTCCTTCTTATTTGGTTACCATCTAGGGTATGTTCTTCTTGGGAATTTTAGGGTCTTTATTTGAAATTATGTAAATAATGTATTCTTAATGCTTCCTATTGTTAATGCAGAGTAGTTAATGAAACGCTAGAAAGTATTTCACGTGACCTTGGTTTTCATGGGAATACCATGGCTGAAGGTATTCGATCAATGAATTTGTAGCTCTTTTCCTTGTTTGACAAGCCACTCTAATATGTTGTCTTTTGTTGAAATCAAGGTCTGGTTGTAAGTACATGTTTAGGGGGTGCCTTTGTTGGATCGCTGTTCAGTGGTTTGATTGCAGATGGGGTTGGGCGTCGCAGGGCATTCCAGCTGTGTGCTTTACCTATGATAATTGGATCAACAATGAGGTAATTGCAGTACTAATTTCTAGCATTTTTGTTCTGAATTCATCTCAAATAGGCTATCCATTATGCTTAAATTTTTTATATGATATGTCTTGAGGGTTTGTTCAGAAATTTTTCTTTTTTTTTTTGCGGGAGTTCAGTTCATACTAATATTCTCTAGGTAGAAATTCAATTTAACTGATAAATTTATCTTGTTAATTTCCTGAGCTGTTTTTTTGAGAGATATGGCGTCATTCCTACCTTTTTTTTTGGTTCTCGCAAAGCAAATTAAATTATAGAGAATAAGTTAGGGAGTTCTGTTTCGCATCACGCTTGCAATCTAATTGTGTCTTCATTTTACATGCTTATATACTAAAAATAAATAAAAAATTCTTGCAGTGCAACCGCAAAAAACCTTTGGGGCATGCTGCTAGGGAGGTTATTCGTTGGAACTGGAATGGGTATTGGCCCACCTGTTGCAGCTCTTTATGTAGCGGAGGTATCTAAAGGATGATTAATGTACTATTTTTTTTTCTGTGATATTTCAAGTCTTCTTCTCTTCTTCTTTTTACACATGGTAATGTGATATATGAACAGGTGTCTCCAGCTTATGTAAGAGGTACATATGGAAGCTGCACTCAAATTGCAACATGCTTAGGATTGATGGGTGCTCTATTTATCGGAATCCCTGCTAAGGAAACCGAGGGTTGGTAAGAAATGATGAGTGAATTAGTAGTAGCTTTGAAAATGATAATCAACAGAAATGTTGCTTTAATCAGTTGTTTACGGTTATTTGAAGCAAAGCAATTTTTAGGATGGTATCACCACCAATGCCACCACAAGATGCTGTGCTTGATGTTACATTCTCCTTTTTCAAGAAAAAAAAAAGTCATCACGAAAGCATATTTTAACAACTTGGATCCTGCACATAGGTTGATAACATATTTCATAACTTGATGGTGTGTGCAGGTGGCGCATATGTTTCTGGGTATCTGCTGTTCCTGCTGCTATACTCGCTCTTTTTATGGAGTTTTCTGCAGAAAGTCCCCATTGGCTTTTCAAGGTCATCTGCTCTACCTTCATATTCACTAACAATAATTTTAGATTCTCTCATTACATGGTCAGCATCGGTTAACTTTCATCTTGCCCTAATAAATCTTAGATCCAGGAAGGGAGATATGCAAATGTTATTAAAAATTAAAAAAAAAAAATAAAAGAGGAAAAGTTCATATTATGTTTACATTTTATATTGTTATATTCTCTGGAACTGTGAACAATTAGCTTTACATACATCAATATATCAAGCTTTAGCACTACACTTAAATTAATAAGTTAGATTTCAATTGCAATTAGATTTAAGGATATGAATATAAAGCCATTGTGCAGTTGATCATCTTTGTGAAAATATTTAACTGAAAAAAAAATTGATAGTGCGTGGTTTTACATCTGAATTAAATATCTAAGTAAAGATCTTAGAAGCATCTACAGTGCAGGTGCTCTAGGCGTTGAGATAGGGCAACACGCAGTATATTGTTCTAAATAGACTCTTTTGATGCTGAAATTTTAAATATGATAGACCACAGGAGTGCATAACATACTAACCGAAAAGCTAGGTTTGTTTCTGTGTTGTGGATGCCACTATATCCTGATATCATCTCTTCTTATAATGGGTGAATTTCACCATTTATCTATTAAGCAAAAAAAGGAAAGAGAAAAAGGGGATGTGAGCAGTTTGATATCCTTTCTCTTTGTTTATCTTCAAGTAGCTTTTTTCTCAGTAGACTCTTAATAAGCTTTGTAAACTTATTTCAGAGAGGAAGAGGTGCTGATGCTGAAGCTGAGTTTGAGAAACTTTTGGGAGGACCATATGTGAAAGGTGCAATGGCTGAATTGTCAAAGTCAGAGAGAGGGGATGAGGCAGAGACAGTCAAGTTCTCAGAGCTACTTTATGGTCATCATCGTAAAGGTGAACATGCCAATAATTTTCAGTAAGATTTTTAAGTCATGGTATCTATACTTTTCTTTGCAAATGATTACTTATCAACTTCTCCATTTGCAGTTGTTTTCATTGGATCTATCCTTTTCGCTTTACAACAGCTCTCTGGTATAAACGCTGTTTTCTATTTCTCATCGATTGTCTTTAAAAGTGCTGGTGTACCCTCAGAGTCTGCAAACATATGTGTGGGAATTGCCAATTTGTTAGGTATAAATGGCTACTTTACCAAGCATCTAACTCGTGCATCATGGTGGAGGGTTTCTTAATGCTATTTATACGTCTTCAGGATCATTTGTTGCTTTGCTTTTAATGGATAAACTGGGAAGGAAGGCACTCCTCATCACAAGTTTTTCAGGCATGGTAAAGAAGAAAAGATTTGGCTAGTCTTTTATTGTTTAGTGCATGCTAGCAGTATATACATGATATCAAATTTCCTAATATGGTTATGTTGTATAGCTGTTTATGGTTTTTATAATTTGGCATTTAAACGTTGAATTCTATTAGTGGAAGCATAAGAATTACGTGGACTTTGTTGGAGCTTCAAAATTTTTATCCTTTTTTGGCAATTTAGAATAGTGGTTAGTTATTGTTCTGCAACATTACCCTATAACATATACTAGGTTAATGCAGTTTGCAGCTGCCATTTACTGTGAAGGCTAAGAACTACAAATTCTGAAAATATAGTGGCAGTGCTAGAGTGTGAAATTCATATAGGATGTTTGTATAGCTGATTTTGCTAATGTTGTGGTACATTTTTTTTCTGCCTATTAGACTTAAACCTAACAAACATCAGCTTCTGATAATGTTATGGAATATATTTTCTGCCTGTTAGACTTGGACCTAACAATTTGTATTATGTTTAATATAATTTTAACAATTTATTTGACCTTTGCTTTATGCTTTTGTGTTTCAGGCAGTGGCAATGGGTATTCAGGCAACTTCAGCTAGTTCCTTAGTCTCGAGCAGCAATGAAGTTTATCTCTCTGTTGGAGGCATGCTTATGTAAGTTGTTAATCCTTTGAGCATCAAAATATTTCTTTTTGGAGGTGGAATAAGCTTATTAAACCCTTGAAATATTTAAACTTTCCTTTTTCATGAGATGATAGATGTCTGACCATTGAATGCAATTACAATTTACCACCTGAGAAAATGCAACTTAGCGCATGAGTGGGATACATCTATATATGCTAGTTAATTTAACTTATTTCTGATTCAGTAGGGTGCCATAGATTGTGTTTGAGGCGACCTTATTGCAGACTTTTAAGAAGGCTATTCAAAGGAAACATTTATATTTAGCAGCATCATTTTGTGGTGTGGCATTTTCTTAACACAAACATGATGATGTGAGAATGCAGGTTTGTCTTGACCTTTGCTATGGGTGCCGGACCAGTCCCAGGTCTCCTCCTATCAGAAATGTTTCCTGGGCGGATTAGGGCAAGGGCAATATCAGTTTGCATGGCTGTCCACTGGGTAACCAGTTTTTAACTCTTCTTCCTCTCTAACATCCTGGTGCTTGCTAGACAAGGGATTTTATTTCTTTGCTTATTTGCCTGTGAATAGACTGTTAGGATTCTTGATCAATTGTGGTGAGTTTTCTTTCTTTATTGGTTGTTTTTATGAAATTTAATGATGTTGGCTATCTGTTGAAAGCATTTTATTAAAAGTTTACATTTGATGCACTGATAGTGTATATATCTGTACGCTATAAGTGAATCAGATGATGCCACCTCATTAAAGTTTATATTTGACGCACTTATGCTAGTGTATATAAATATTTTGTTTCTCCCGCTTTCCTTGTTTAACTAAGTGAGCATCCAGTGACCATCTTTGGTCTTTGTAACAGGTGATAAATTTCTTTGTCGGTCTGTTGTTTTTGCGGTTACTGGAGCAGATTGGACCATTAGTCCTGAATACAATTTTTGCCAACTTTTGTTTGCTGGGAGTAATTTTTGTGAAGAAAAATGTGTTGGAAACTAAAGGAAAATCACTTCAAGAGATTGAAATTGCACTTCTTCCACCAGAATAGAGGTATGTCAGTTTCTTCTCTTTATCTGAACCATGTGGACATAGTATATTAAGGCCTCATTTAGCATAACTGTTGGCTTAGCTTTTCAGGTCAAAAACTGCATGCTAACCTGGTTGGCAACTCGAACAGGAAACCCAAGAAAATTCGCTTTTGCCATTTGCGACCTGGCTTTTGGATAAAATGACTTTTATTATTTTAAACATACCATTTTGTGATGTTTCAATTCTTTACAACATTTTTTTCACAGCAATGTTAAACGCTTAACAATTCTTAAACCACATTTTTTTTTTTTTCAGTATATTTTTTCAACCCAAGTTTTTTCTAATCCAAACTTATCCAACAGCAATGCCTAACTAGCCCTAAGTCAAATATATAGGTAATTAAGCTATAGTTTAAATTAGTTTTTCGGGTGTAGTTCTGGAACCCAAACCCCCGTTGTTACAGTCAATTAGGTTGTCTAGTTGTTGGCTTTTAAGATTGGGAAAGAAACTTGGAAAGGTAAAAATTGCTAAAACATTTACTAGTTTCAATAGGGGAGCTTTTACAACTGGATTCTCATGTTATTCAGACTTAGATGTGAGAATCGGATATAAGTATATGTCCATGTATTTGAATGATGCTTGCAAGCTCATATCTCATACTCAATCTCTGCATATGCGTTACATGTAAATGTCGGACATAGATACTACTAAAAAAAACTAGGAGTTAGAGCACACATACATTGTTTCTGTCTATCCCCCTGAATTTGGGGCCATGTTGTTATTTTTGCAGGGAGCTGCTGAATATTTTAAGTTTGTTCATTGCACCCATTGTCTTTTGCATCAAATCCTGCCTGAAATATCAAAATCCAAAGATACAAACTTTGCTAAACGATGCGATTCGATAGTCATAGATGGAATTAAATAGAATGAACACGTTCATAAGGTGCTTACTCTCCAAGGCCCATGTAAATTGTATGAGGCGTTTCTTTCCCTTTTTTTTTTTTGGTTGCTGAAACATGGGTTGAGAGCTTCAATGTAAGTTACTCCATTATACAACCTCACGTTTGAGTTTGAGTAATATGATGTCTTTGTTAATTCGTGAATTGCGTTGATTGACAATGAATTATGTATGAGATATAAGCTTGGAACTTTAATCATAGAAAACTGTCTAATTTCCAGGTAACTTACAGCAAAAGGTAATCAATTTTTTTTATCATCTCTCCTTCAGTTAAAAAAAAAAAAACGAATATTTGATAGTATTCAATTCAATTTTCGCACATCAAATATTGTAAATTCAAATATTTGATTTACTAGTCAGGTTTTGCCAAAAACGTGCTACACCCATTGTTACAGTTTGGGGAACTAACAATTCTCCTTTCATAACCGACCGAACCGATCGCATCTAAGAGCTAAAATCGATTTAATTGAACCCAAAAAAATTGATTCGGTTTGAAAGCATGTTTTCCATAACCTTGATTACGTTTACAAAACCTAATAGAAAATATTAAGCTAAACTCATCCAAAATCAAAGCTACCTTCGATGAATACTGAATTTCAAAGATACATATAGAGGGTCCAATTATTTCAGATTAAGAATGAATTTCAAGACCCCAAAGCAATTGATTAGCAACCAGTACTATGGAATATAGATTATTTAACCAAACAAATTGAGGGTGATTGGGAAGATAGAAAATTAAGGCGAAAGAAAATGCTACAAAAACATGGGACAGTTAACACCTTCATCAACAAGAGGAAAATAGAAATACCGGTTCACGATTGGAGCCAATAGACCAAGAGAAAGCAAGTCAATGAGCAAACTTAAGCCAAACCCTCAGGCCTACGGAATGAATCAGTGAGTATTGGTTGAGCGTTACCCGAATTTGAAAAATTGTCCAACAAGTAGGAGGCAGGAGAAAGAGGCATTGGAGGTCGGCCACCAAGCAGCTACAGATTAAGTTTGTGTTTTGATAGGTAATTAGTTAATTTGTTTTAATAGGCTTCGAATATTGGGTTTTGGGATATTTTAATGGACTTGTCAGCTTATGCGTTATTGGGTATTTGGGTTTAGAGTATATATCTAATTTACATAAATAAGAGCTGGTTTAACGATTAGTTTGATTTAAAAAATTAAAATTATAAATTAATCGATTAAATTAAATTAAATCGATTAATTTTTATTCGAATAATCAAAATTAAGAAAACCGACTTAAGTAAATCAAATTGGATCCATTTCGAATCGATTTATTTGTTTACCCGAGATCTTGCACACGTTGCAGGTATACAATTCCGCTGAAGAAGTAATGAAATACTTTATAAATAAATAATAATAGAAATAATGAGATCAAAATAAAGTCACCTATGCAAATGTAAAAAGGATTCTTTTTCCGCCACAAAGACAACCTTAATATAAAATCCACTATAGCCACCAATAAGAAAATGTATTATATAAGCAAAAAATCCATGGAAAGTAATTTTAAAACATGTTCTTTAAATCACCATTTACGGGCTTTAACCATTAGCCGCTAACAGTGCTAACCCCCCCCCCCAACCCCCAAAACCCCAAAAAATAAATAAATAAATAAAATTCAAAGCTCATTTGATAAGCGAAACCTTTTATCCAAATCGCAAATAACAAAATTGATCATCTGTCAGTGAGTGTACAGTCAATAAAGGTATTCTCTGCAGCCTTCGTTTCTTCTTCTTTTTTCTTACTCTGTTCTATGCTTTCTTAGTCCCGTTTGGGTGACCCAGAAAATATAGAAAATGGAAAAACAAAACTGAAAAAATTTTGAGAATTTTGGTTGATGGAAATGTCAAAGAAAAAGAAACCCAAGTGCTGCATTCTAACTAAGAGGGTGAAATACCTCTTTTTTGTTTTTCGAAATAGAAAGTTATTAGCTTCAGTTGAAAGAGGTCTGCTTGATACTAAATCCACCATGTTTAAGTAAACTTTATAATTTTTTTTGTTTGGGGGGGGGGGTTCGACTTTGGGTGAATTAAATCATTCGATTATAAGAAAAGGCTTGAGAAAAATCGTGTCGATCTGCTATCATTTCTTCGTCTTCTTCTTCTCCCTTTTCCTCAAGCGAACTGTTCGATAAAATGCTTCAGTGATGGAAATGAAAGGCCTTGCAAATTTTAATATTGGTGTGATGTTTTATCTTGTGCGTGATTTTGATAGTTTGTTTGAGACTGCAGTGATTTTATATTGAGAATGGAAAACAAAGACGATGAAGTGAAGAAAGCACAAATTGTGGAAGCCAGGGCAAGAAATATCAGCCACAATGTGCGATGTACCGAGTGTGGGAGTCAGTCCATTGAAGATTCACAAGCGGATATCGCAATTCTCCTCAGAAAGGTACACTTTTATTCGCTTGTAAAAAAAGCCGAGTTATTTCTTTCGGGATTTGCAACCAGATGAAGTCGCTGCTTGTTAACGCATTTCCACTGTTATAATCTCATTAGAATTTATCACTTAAATTGTTTTTAAATATCTAATTCCTATTATTATACACTTGGACTTTCCTGAGCGTGGTGGGACTCGTTGATCAAGTTTTTGACAACATGGTGAAATTGTTACTTGAATTGAACTAGTAGTTTGTTGGTTAATTGCTTGCTTTTCAAGCCTTGTTGTCTTATCATATTTTGTTAACTTCCGAGCTGTAGATCTGCAATTGGATCATTTCTTGTTGTTTGCGTTAATGAACTTGTGCATGTTACGGTATTTCTAAAACTCCTAATTCTCGGCATTCAATGAAACTCTAGTGCAGCTGCATGTGCCCTCTCTTTACTCTGAATAATTAAAACTATGAACTGTATTTTGGGTTGCAAAATCTACCATTTGATAACATTCTCTTCTAAAGATGTTCCTTTAACTCTTACTGTCAAATCATTTTTGTTCGTCTATCTTCTATGGTTATCTTCTGGCAACTTTCTGAAAGAGAGAATTCCAACCTTTATTTTGTTATTGCAGTTAATTCGTGATGAGATTCAAGCTGGAAAGAGTGACAAAGAGATTTATAAAAAGCTTGAAGAGGATTATGGAGAGACGGTGCTTTATGCCCCTAAGTTTGATCTGCAGACTGCAGCGTTGTGGCTGTCACCGGTTAGTATAAGATCTTAGGAACTCTGATTGTAATCTTTTTCTCGAATTTCATATTTAAACTAAAATGGAAGGATTTCGGGACAGCTTCTTGTTGCAGGTGCTGCTGCCGGGGTGTGGGCTTACAAAAAGCATAGACAAAAGACTAACGTGCACATCATGGCTTTGAACCTTGTTAGAGGTGTTCCATTGACTCCAAAGGAGAAGGAAACTATGCTTGACCTCCTCACACCTCCTCCTCCACAAAGAGCCCCTCTTTCCTCCTTGTGGGGTAGGTGGCGAGGTCAATGATGTTTCTCAATTTTCTATCTCCTTCTTACTAGACCTTGAAGTTTCATTTAATGGTGAATACTGAATAATCTACAGATTGACTGAGAATAGAAGTTGTAGATATTGGGATTTGAATCCCAAACGTCTTGGATATTACTTCTTAAAATCCGGATTAGTTTCAATTTCCCTTTTGCTCTCTTCTAACTCTAAAACAAAAGGGGGAAAGATGTTTTCTGTTAAATTATGTTCAATCCAGTGCCCACCATTGTTGACTAGCTCAACGAAAACATAGATCCAATGATCCCTAATTATCAACCATATCGAAAGGTCTCATTAAAAGAAAAAATCAGACTAGAGTGGTCAACCCCATCACAAAGAGATAAAAGCAGAATACTGATCAAAGAGTGTTCATCTTTTCTGGAGTTTCTGATTTCTTCTTAATTTCCTCAAGGAAAATGTTGTCGATTCCTTTCTTGTTTGAATGTCTTGAAGTTCAAGGAGGGAGGAGCCCCTACAACTTTTGGTCATTGCTTTTGCCCCAAGTGATCAGATCGATTCAGGTAGGCTTCTAGAAAATGCTTCTAATTCAGCT
>JAQSVH010000010.1:11147672-11161464 GCA_029448705.1 Adansonia digitata
TACAGATTGACTGAGAATAGAAGTTGTAGATATTGGGATTTGAATCCCAAACGTCTTGGATATTACTTCTTAAAATCTGGATTAGTTTCAATTTCCCTTTTGCTCTCTTCTAACTCTAAAACAAAAGTGGGAAAGATGTTTTCTGTTAAATTATGTTCAATCCACTGCCCCCCATTGTTGACTAGCTCAACAAAAACATAAATCCAATGATCCCTAATTATCAACCATATCGAAAGGTCTCATAAAAAAATCAGACTACAGTGGTCAACCCCATCACAAAGAGATGAAAGCAGAATACTGATCAAAGACTGTTCATCTTTTCTTGAGTTTCTGATTTCTTCTTAATTTCCTCAAGGAAAATGTTGTCGATTCCTTTCTTGTTTGAATGTCTTGAAGTTTAAGGAGGGAAGAGCCCCTAAAACTTTTGGTCATTGCTTTTGCCCCAAGTGATCAGATCGATTCAGGTAGGCTTCTAGAAAATGCTTCTAATTCAGCTATCTTAATTAGAAAAAGAGAGAGAATATATGTTTGATAAGTTTTATAAATCAGTAGAAGATAATCAATTTTGATTGTTTCTTCAGTTCGGACTGATTACGAGTACCAGGTTTGACATGATCAAAGTTAGATTGTAGACATTGTCATTTTATAGCTTGTTAATTTTTCACGTATGGCATTGCTTTGGACATGATTTTTCAAGTCAAGTGTTGTGTTTTACCCTAACAGCAACATTAAACGGGCAAAAAGATTTGAATTTTGCTGTTACAATCATAGCTTGAGAACCAGAATTAAGAAGCTTAAAATTTCGCACTTTTAAAAATAAAAAGATTTTATTATCGTTACTATCTTAAATTTTTATTATTTTATACATATATTTTGGAACATTTCAATACCGTAGAACTGAAACCGCAACGAACTAGCAAGTAGCAAGCTGTTATTTCCTTGAGAACATACATTGAAAACTTCATTATAAGACCCAAAGTTTATTAACTGTATATCGGATTCCAACACCCTTTTTTTCGGTGGAGTTACAAATAAAAAGACAGTAGAATTTGATAAGGCAGCGAGCAATCAGAGAGCCTTGAGCATGTCTTCGGCGCTGGAAACTTTGAACTGCCCACCGGATTCGACGTTAGCAACTTTCACTTTGAGATCATCAATTAGGAGAGCAAACCTTTGCGATCGAATCCCAAAGCCTCTGTCGGAGACGTCCAGCTCAAGACCAAGAGTTTTGATGTAAGCTGCTGCGCTATCTGAGTAAAACTTGACATGCTTGTTTTCAGGATATGACTTTGCCCATGCCTTCATCACGTATGGGTCATTAACTGCAAGAAAAACCCTCCAAGTTTGTTGCCAGTTTCATAATAATCAAAACATAATTTGGTCATCGTCAAATTTATGATCAAAGGATGGGAAGAAGGGAAAAAAAATTTGTTCAAACCCCATATCCCCAAAATCTTTTGCTTTTAACAGAAGTAAAAGAAGTGTATGTTGGAAAGTTAATTAATACCACTGATTAAGAAAATCTCACTAATGCCTTTTGACTTCAGCTCCTCTGCCGTTTCAATGAAACCTGGAACATGCTTCAAGCTGCCAATCGTATTGGAAATTGGAAAATTAGGAGAAAAAAAATAAGATTTAAAGGCCTATCTATAAAATTTTCTAAATAAATAATAGCGAAATAAATGTTTCGAAGATCAGTCTGATTCATTAGAAATTTAAATAGCCGTCACGTATTTTTAATAAATTGTATTTATTATAATTACGAATATAATTATTATATTTAATTATAATAAATATAAAAAAAATTATAAATTAAAATTATAAAAATAATCACAATAACTTTAGGTTGGAATTGCTATTTGACGGATGGATTCATTGGTAGCACCATTAATCAAAGCTTTCTTGATAGGTCATAGGCCAACAATTGCAGGCTGCACGTTAGATTTTTTTTTTTTTTTTCAAAAGGGTTTTACCTGCATGTGGGAGTAAAAGCACCGGGAACTCCAAAGAGAATGACTTGTTTACCGGCAGCAAGGGAGTGTACGGACACGTTTTGAATCTGATCAGCCTCATCAGCATAAGACAGAGTGCCATCGGGAACCGTGTCACCGACCGCAATACAGCCCATTTACTTTTTTTTTTTTCTTTTCATTTTTATCGATTCGGGGTTGGGGATTATGTAGGATGTGTCTCGGAAGGAAAAGAATCAAACGTGGTGGGTACCGACGAGTATAAGGACAGCGAAATGTGGACTAACATCACTTGCGTTTGGCTCGAAAGAAAAGTGGGGAATTGTTTGTCTATCATGATGTTCCTCTTGTTTTGATTAGAGAGAGAAAATAGATTTAAAACTCAACTTACAGATGCGTTCTTTATCATAATGTCATGATTACGAACATAGCTAATATAAAAAAAATATTATTGTAATTAATTGTGAAGTATTCAACTCATTTATTCCAGACAAGGAGTTCCTCGCTAAAATGGTTCGTCATCAATGGTGGCATTTTCATGTTTGTCATGGCAGTAGCAAACAATCTTTTGGTAGTGAATAATTGAGGTTTCTTAAGATTCCTTGTGATTTCGCAAACAAAAACGAGAGACGCCTGTTCAATAAGGTTCGTGCTATTAAAATAATCGGAAATCATAGATTTGTTTACTGCAATTCATGTGTCTTTCTTTTTCAGATGATTCAAAGAGTTAATTAATGACAATTGCGTCTTTTTCTTTGTGCAATATTTTAAATCCAACGTGATTTTGAATGCATTCAAAGTATATAGGAAACCCCAACGCACAATCTGACGGATAATAGAACTCTGAATGAGAAATATTGAAGGAGAAAACAATTATCAAGATTCTAACTTTAAACATGTACTTGTATAAAATCTTATCAACTTATACTTTTAACGCAATTGATCACCAAATTAACAAAATATATATACAAAATGCATACATATATTGATGTTTAAAAAATATAGACTAAATACAAACACAGATTTAGGTATCAAAGCAACATTGTTGAAGGTAAACCAAAAACTCGATCATCAGACCAACCACTATTTACTGCAATAAAAAAAGCACTACGACAATTGACAACATACAATGTAAAAGATGGTAAAGAATTGTATATGGGACAGAGTTTTAGAGAAATTCACACGAGTGAAATGATGCATAAAAAGATGTTATATGGTTTCAAAAACTATACTTTCCTAGTTACTTGCACCAAGACTCTAATATGCGCAAATTGCAACTGCAAACAGTAATTCCAATACTTGAAACACTCGATCAAGCCAGCAAATGTGAGGGCTTTTGGATCAGCATTCTTCTGCAATCTTCAAGCCATTCCACTCTTCATCTCTAGCCTTGGTCCCTAGATTATACAATTCACCTTCTTCTTCAAATAGTTCACTGCATCGTTTTGACCTTCGTTGCTTGTTGACTGGGAGGTCCGTAAGCCCAGGCACAGAGAAAGTAATAAAATAGATTGATAAAACTCAATACAGCAAGAACCCAATAGTAATTGTCGATGCGACCCTTGTTTATATTACTTGAAACCCAACTCTCTTTCCCGCCTCCTGAGGTAATGCTATCGATGATGCTCACGACAACACTCGCCAGCACATTTGCCACGGCCAATCCTAGTCCAAAGAGAGCAGCAGCAATGCTTGACATACTCTTAGGTAACTCGGAATAGAAGAATTCTGTCTGCCCTATTGCAGTGAAAGCCTCAGCTAAGCCATTCAAGCAAAATTGTGGCACAAGCCACATAGCTGACATGTTCAAAACCGCACGAGGATTGTTTAGGAACCCTTCCCTAATTGCTTTTCTTCGTCTGGCGTTCTCAACAATCGCTGAAACTACCATAGCAATGCAGGTAAGAAACAGTCCAATTCCCATCCTTAATTTGACACCAATCCTTACTGGTTTACCCTTGATCTTTGATGCCATGGGGAGAATCGCCCGGTCATAGAGGATAACCCATAGCGCAAGGGAGATGATGTTGAACATTCCATAAGAGCCTGCGGGAATCTGAAACCTTTTTGTAAGATGTCTGTCCATAGAGCTAGCCTGAAGGACGGGGAATGAATTTTGGCTTAAATTTATCGACATTATGATCCCTGTAGACCAAACCGGTAAGACCTTAATAAGTGCTTTTAGCTCTTCTACTTGCTCTACCGTGCAAAGGCTCCATGGGTTTGAGGCTGAGCCGTCCAGTGCAATGTCTTGTTCAGGGTCCTTGACGATGCAGGCTTTGTTCAAAAATCTACGAGCACAATTAAAACAGGTTAATCAAAACATTCAAGCGCTTAGTTTAAGTCGTAAAGGATACTGCTATTACGGTTCTTACCTTAACTTGTCGGTTGGTGCTACAATGTTTGAATCTCTTTTGTGATGGTAACTTCCACTTGAGTTTGGACGAGGAAATGTCAGATTTCGGTTCTTGTAAGCAACAACAATTACTTGTGCAAAGCCAATAAGCAAGCTCTTGCTCGCTTTCTGCGTAAGATATAAGGGAGAACCAAGGAAAAACACAAGAGCTGAGAGTAACATTAAGATTGCTGGAACTCCAAAGCCGACTCTATATCCAAGGTGATCTTGAATATATACAATGCCCGTCAACGCAATTAAAACCGAAATTGCGGCAGAAGCATAATACCAGCCAAAGAAGCTCTCCAGGACCCTGTCGTTTTTTGGATTATCTCTTCTGTCCAATTGTTCAGCTCCAAATGCCAAGGAGCATGGTCGAACACCACCAGCTCCAATGGAGATAAGAACAAATGAGGAGAATAATAGAGTCATCTGGGCCGCTGTTGGAGATCTACAGCTCTGAGTCAATAGATCGCAGGGTGGAGGTTTTGACTGCGAAACCATGGCTGTTAACCATAAAAGAATCATCCCCTATAGAATTCGATGTTAGGATTATTCTCATGACTATGCATAATAAAGTGGTGCAAAGCAATTGTTGAATCTAGTCATAATGTACCATTAAAATGTTGAAAAATTAGGGAAATTCACGATAATGCATTGGATATGTGGAATAATATGTATGAATGTATCTATTTGTACGAATTCTCAATAAGTTTCTAAACCTCTTTATCAAAAGGATTGGGATCACAACACATTTAACTAGACGAACTAAAAATAAAATGGAAAAATTGTACTCATTATCGTAATTGCTCCGTTAATTAGCTCTTTGTGGAGGTGCTAATTAACTGACCACAAATCCATTAGTAAATCATGTCTAAATAAACTTAAAGTGCAAACTAGCTCTATTTCTTTTTGGCCCCAAAAGCTAATAACTATGTTACTCCAACTCGTCTTTTTTTTTTTTAACTATCTGTGTTCAATACTTATATCCGGCACATATCCGAACATTAAGTATAAAATAAAAAAAATTTAAAAAAATTAAATATACTTATATTAGATACATTTATATCTGACAATTATATCTGAGTTCGAGTAACATAGTTTAATCATATGAGTCTGAAGCTAAGTTGCTCACTCTCCATTCGGATTGGATTGCACTAGGTGACCAGGCTGGACCAGTGATGAAAAACGCTCTCCTATGTAGATATTTGTTCATTAACCCAATAATAGAGTCAGATTATCAAAAGTAACTTTCGCACGAAACTGGTCCAGTGCTGATAAGCATAAAATGTCTCCATTATTTTTCGCTTTGGTAGCAGTGTTATCAGGCCTGGGTATCAGGGTCTACCTAAGGAAACTTTAATTCGCATCAAGTCGGTCTAATGCTAATTAAACGTGAAATTTCCATTCTCTTGGTTGCTTGTCAAAGCCTGCACCTATTTTCCAAGGCGCAAAACAGATCAACTAAAGCACCAAGCTTATTGCATTCCCTAAGGCAAGGAGCTTTGATTACACCCATACCTTCTTTGTGCCTACATGTAAACCCTTAAAGTGAAAGGCTCTAGAAACAGGCTTAGCTTAAGCGTCCCTTTATCTTGGTGGTTTATCAGTGTGTGTATATAGATACAGAAAAAGGGAGAGAGAGAATGCAAAGTCCCTTTATATCACGAATAAAGAAAAAAAAAATGGTAGTAAGTAACAGGACCATGCACAACTTTTAGTTGACAATATAAGTGAAGGAAACACTAGCAAGGAGCAAAATCTTTTACATTATTTACTAATTAGATCACAAACTTTTAAGATTCTGATAATCTATATATAATTTTATATACATCGAATTTTCTTAAATTCCTTCCTTTTCTCAACCCCACCCCCAAACATATGTACTTGAACAATTATACTTTTTGATGAACTTTCAGGTCTTCTTGTTTTGAAAAGAAAAAAAGAAGAGAGAGAGAGAGAAAGAGAAAGAGAAAGAGAAACTTTGGTACAAGAAAGGAGCATATTTATTCCAGTCCAAGGCCACCAACCAACAAATTCCACCCACCTCAACCATCTAAGCTTTAGCTCGAATGACAGATACGAGACTTAATATGTATGAACAAGAAACTGAATACAGAAGAGAGAGAGCGGTAGTCTCCACGGTCCCCGACTCATTTATTTAGCACCAGCCTTTATCCCAAATAATGATAAACAGATATAGTAGTACGTTTTTCGGGGCCAAAAAAGTCAGATGCTTCCTATATTCACGTGGGCTGCCGGGACAGAGCCCTTAGTGACAGGCGCTAACTTAGCAAATGGAATAGAAATAAAACAAGATCCCAAGGGAAGGGACATTCTTTCCTAAGCTAAAGCTGGCCATTATCTCCTACTTAATTAGTATTTGTTTTGTCATTTGTCAACATGTATAAAATTATTAATTGTTTCACTTCGAAGTTAGAATTCCAAGTTCCAACTAAGACTACACATGGAAACAATGACCCATATTAAGAAGAAAATTATACGAATTTAACTCAGAAACATCATAAGGAACTTGGTAGAAATGATCTTATAATGAGAAGGGGATAAGGAGAGAAAAAGTTACCAAGAGACTACAAATGGAGCCCAAGCCGATGGTTAGGAAACGACCCAGATATGAATCAGCGACGAAAGCACCCAAGATAGGTGTGAAATTGGTAGCAGCTTGCCAGAAAAAGAGAATATTGGTGCCTTTAGCAACTCCCATGTGGTAGTCTTTTATCAGGTACAGTATCATGTTCGGAACCAGCCCATAGCCTGCCACCTTCTCAAATGATTCATTGGCTACATTTTCCAAATGGAAGAAAAAATCTCATCAAAACTTAAAAGTGTTTCAAAGATCACCATGAGAACACTCATCTAAAACTTTCAAGATTACCCAAAGCAGAATCTCATGTTAAAAAGCACTACCAAGTATTTTTATGTGGGAGCTAAGCTTTTGCATGCCGCTTTACTGAACACCCAAAAAAAAAGATTAAAAGCTAATATTAAAAGCTAAAAAGATTCACCAGAAACATGGTAAAACTTCATACAAACACTTGATTAACACAATGCAGAAGAAATAAAGAATGCACCTATTATGAAAGGCATGGTAATGAGGCCACCCTTCTGTCTTTTAGGCATTTCTAGGTGAGACATTTCTCTTTGATCTGAAGAGTCCTCCATGTTATCTTCCATTAGCTGAAGTCTAAGCTTTATTTGCTCCTTACAAAAACAGTGAAAACCCAAAGATGGAAGAAAGGAAAATAGATGAAATGAAAGTTTCAAGTTTTCAAGCTCTCAAGTTGCGGGCTTTTAAACCGAAAGTGATGAGGTGATTGCGTGTAACATCTGTAAAATAAATCAGAAGGGCACCTAAACCCAAAAAAATAATAGTAAAATAAATAAAGAAGATATATAGTAATAAATAATTGAGGAATAGACATACCATGATCTTTAACACCTATTCTTGCTGGTTACATCAAACTTTAGGGTTTTTTTTTTTTAAAAAAAAAAAGAAATTCGCTTTTTTCACATGAATAAAGTACAAAAATCATGATCCCGGGATATGGTGCAGCTTATTTCACTGTAATAGGATGGTCCACCAGTCCTATGCTCTACTTGCTCCAATCACAAGTCAGTATCACTGTACTACTCTAGAGTTTACGCTCAAGATTTATATATATATATATAGATATTAGCATTTTATGTTCTTATTAATAATATAAATATAAATGTAAAAATAATATATTATTAAATATGTTAAAATTTTAAATATTAATAAATATAAGATATGTATTAGTGTGATATATTTATTTTATTTTTAACTTATTATATTTAAATTTATCAATTTTATTTAAGAGAAGTGACACTTTTATATTAAATTGATGTGATTTCAGTTATTAATTCAATTGATTTTATTGATTAGATGGATAAATTTATTTACAATAACTTAAATATTCAAAATATATTTTTTTAACATTAAATAAATTATAAAAATAATAAATAAAAATATATACTTGATTTTAAAAAAATTAAAAATTGATTTTTTTCTATTAATCTGTATATGTTGAATCGATTCTACCAATTTAATAAATTTTTAATATTTTGCACTATATTAAATTGTACAAACCTACCATTCTCAATAAATTTGATCATCTATTGAATTTAAATGTTTTCATCACTACCTTTAAAAGATTGAAAAAAAAAATTCCAATGATGAGATATGTAAAAGCCAACCCCAGTGGCCCAACCGGCCAGAACCAAAGCAGTGCAGAAATGAATTTTGGCTTACGACAATTCACATTGCACGATGGTTTTTAATCACAAATTAGTCTTTGTACTTCAAAAAAATAAGAAATTTAATTTTTATATTTTTAAAATTAAAATTAAAATATAAAATTAATTTTTATTATGAAAAAATTGATGTGTATTTGATTTTTATTAAAATAATAATATAACTAGTTAATACTAATATAACATTTTAATATGGTTAAATCATACATGTCATTTATTTTAACAAAAGGTTAGGTGCCACGTCAATTTTTTTACAGTAAATATTACTCCGGTTAATGATTTTATCTTTTATCTTTTATTTTAAAAAAATATAAAAATTAAATTACTCAACTTTTTAGTACAGAGATAATTTTGCATGACACAAAATCGATGGAGTAGATCAATTGACTTGAGAATAAACAATTTATTTAATTTAAATTTACTATTTTAATTTTCAATAAATCTATTATTGATTAAAAATCAGGTAAAATATATAATTAAATAGAGTAAAGTTTTTATGATTTTAGCATTTAAAAAAGTATAATTAATGAGATTTATACTTTAATCTGATAATTTCATACCGAAAATCATATTATTAAATTAAATACATTTTATTTAAGTATATATAACTTTTAATACTTAATATTATAACTGAAATACTCTCCGAGCTTTTGATTCAATAATCGCTACATATTTTTTTAACTAAGAAATTTTTTATGTTCTAAAAAATATTTATTTAATATTAAAATATTATAATTTATATTTAATTTTTTTCAATTGAATCATCCAATTAAATCTATTTGATCGATTGAATAAAAACTATAGCTCCACCTATTTAACCTCTTTATTATTATTATTATTATTATTATTATTATTATTATTGAATAAAAACTTTTTTGACATACACAATAAAAACTCGAACACTTGATGATTGCCAAAGGGCAAACTATCTTTAGGAATGATGGCATATTGAGGTATCAAATTTAAACTCTATTAAAATTTAACTAGTCATATGTTATCCGAACTCAATTAAAAATTAATATTTATTATTTGAATTTGATTATTAATATTAATAAAAGATTCAAACTTGACATATTAAATTATAGTTATCTGTCAATAAATCTAATCCGACTCAAAACTAAAAATAAAAGATAAGTTTTAAATAAATTTCTGTTCTCAAATAAAAATAAGTTTGAAATAATTTTTTTATTTATACTTATTAGGAAATTTTAAGTTAACTCATAAAAATAAATTAATCTAAAATGTATTTATAATAATTATAGATTAATTTAGTAAGTATTACATTAATAATAAATAATTTATAAGAAACAAGCAACATGTGAAACTGAAATTTAATATTAAAAATTTCTAAAATTGAAGATTTATTTATTATTCAAATAAATCAAATATTCATCCCTTTTAAAAAGTAATATACATCATATATTCAAATTGATTAAACTAATTTTTGAAAAAAATAAAAATATAAAATCAAAATAAAATTAAATATGTAAATGAATATTTAATTCAAATTTTTGAATCTAATTATCTGTATAAATAATTTGATTTAAATATTTAATATTATCCGAATCAAAATCATAGCAATATATTCAAAGAACAGATATTCAAAAATTTATATTTGATTTTGTAAAAATGTGACTAATAAATATAAGATAGTTATTTTACATACATACAATTAAAATAATTAATTAATTATTTATTATTTAAATATATTTTAAAAAATATATCAATTTATTAACCTCACTTATAATTTTATTTTACTATGGATGTATAAAACAATTAACGCGGTTAATAAATTTAGTAGCCTCGGGAGAAGATTGAGCAACTTTTTTTCGATTGGAGTTGGTGCGCAGTGGAAAGTGAAACTGGGCGAGTGTTTGTTGCTGGACAATAAAAACCATTGCTGGTGGCAGAGGCAAAGATATTATTCGCTTGTAGTTGTGTCAGTTATATAAAATCTTAAATCTAATTATAATATTTATATTTAAATATATTATATTGTATCTAAAATCATCGGATCTAAACGTAAACATATGACACTGCATTTAGGTAATGCCATTTTGAAAGTCTCAAAATTATGGTCGATCTATGTTTATGATTTTTTTTTTTTTTTTTGGAGTGGGGGTGGTGTAATTTTGGCTAAGAGAATGAAGTAATTTTTGACGATTTTGTTCATCATAGTATAACAGAGAAAAGATTTGATAAGACGAAAATGGTAAAATATTCAGAAATCTGACTGTCTAATGCATTTAACTTAATAACTGAGACATATTTCCTCTATTTTAATGAGCAAATCCTCTCACCCTCGAAACTTAAACATTGACCAAAAAGAAAAAAATTTCTGAATTTCCGATGGTGGTCAGGACCCGAGAGGCAGGTGGGCATGTACTCGGGGTAATGTGAATTTTTTGTTGCCGAATGATACGCCTTCGTTGCCAAAACAAAATAGTCGTACAACGATATTTTTGGTGGGAATTTTTATTCTTACGTTCAATTTGTACTTATTTTTAACTTTAATGAAAAGAAATTGTACGATGATATATATATATATATGTTATATGATATTTCTATTTTTAAATTATTAACAAATTGGTAAATCCAGTCTATCTAATTATTGTAAATTGAAAACAAAGGCCATGTTGGGGTAATGACTCATAATCCACGTGCCAAAAATGTCATTAGGTACAATGTGAACACTTAAGGTGGTTGATAGAACATTGAACTCTTAGTTTAAAGGATAAAAGATCAAATCCTAATAATTATATATATATATATATATAAAAGCTTTCACTGATCGATAAATATTTTGATATCAATTTTAAAATTTAAATTGGACTCATCTAAAAATTGAGTTGGGTGTTTGGTTTGGTGGATTCAACTTGATTTTGGATGAGAAATTGAAAATGATAATTTATATTTATATTTGATTTGGTTGGAATTATTATTTATTTAATAAAAATTACTTTTATATAAATCTAATTTTAAAATTATTAATATTGAAATAAAATTTTATAATTTTAATATGTTTTAAATTATGAAATGAATTTTTCAGATTTGATTGAGCTAATCAAATCCTGAACAAACAAACTTTTTTCCCAAATATAATTTAATTCAATCCATAAACTGCTCTAATTTGAGCTAATGTATCACTTAACTCATTCAGTAATTTCTCAAATTTAAATAATGTGATTTAGAAAGGTTAAACTCAAATTACTAATAGTGATTGACTTGATGATTTTTGGATCTTAATAATCACACGCACACATTAAATATGAGTTATCATGTTGGACTAAGTATAATTTAAATTATCTTGTTTTTAACTCACAAAATATGAACTTTAATATCTTAAATAGAACCTATAAAAAAAATGAACGGACTAATCCCATTTTGTTGGTTAATAAATCGATTCCATTAGTGGCAAGGAAGGAAGAAGAAAATAACCATGACACCTTATATGTCAATTTTTTTTTTTTTTACACAAAGAACTCGACAATGGTTTGATAATAAAGAATTGTATAAGTTAGAATTTGAATTTAAAATATGTTGATTGTTGTTTCTTTATATCAATCATACAAACCAAAACTAAATTTAAATATATGTCAATTTAAAGGCTCATCCCTATTCTTTTTTTTTTTTAAATTTATTTTTAAATTATGCTTTATGCAAAGAACACTTTTAATGAGAGAAAAAGAAGAATTTAATGAAAAAAGCAACCTCATATCTCCAATAAAAAAAAATGTTGCAAATAGTGAGATGAATTGGAGGGTATTGGAGAAGGGACCCAAAATTATTTGCAAAGGAATTTACATTCATTGCATGAAGGAGACAGGGCAACAAGGACAACCATACCTCTATTGGCAATTTAGGCCTTGCGTGCTGCAGTTGTGTCCCTAAAGTCCTCTTTTCTCTCTCTTTTTTCTTTCAAAGGTGAGGTTTTTCAATCATATGTAACCAAAGCAATTCCAGTACAGCTCTCTCATGTAAAAGAAGTGGTGTGGCCGTGTAGGGGATCAAGAGAAAAAAAGCCACTCAAATGCTGGGGAAGTTGGGGCCTTGATTTTACATCTTTATCTTCTATCGTTTGTTCACTACGGAAGCGAAAATGACACAATCTCTCTCTCTCTCTCTCTCTCTCTCTCTTTATTTAATAAAAGACGTTGTAGGTTTAAAGAAAACCGAAAATTGTTTGACTGTTATTTCTTACAGAGAAATATGAACAAATCGGACTAAATTTCAAATAAATATGTAAGTTAAACAATTTAATAAGTTCGACTTATATTATTATTTAGATTAAAAATATTTTTTAAAATTAATTATAAATAATTAATATAAAATTAATTTTTTAGACGTTTAACCTTAACTCGAGCTTAAAAAAAAATTTAAATCTTCGTTATCTGACTATAAAATCCTTTAATACAAGTTTCATTGAGACTATTTTGCTTGAATAATAAACATCAACCTTTTTTTTTTTTTGGGTGGTGGGCGATATGTTTTTATTAGCATTTTCAACTGTATAAAGCCATTCGAATCACGTTAAATGACAGCTTGCAGTCCATCAATGAATTTATCATATCGGTCTGATTTTCTTTTCTATTAGAAACTGTCCAAAATTAAATTTCAATTATTGATATTGAAATTCAAAATATTCTGCTAATACGTCACGAAACTATTAATGTATTGATATTATTGCATATTTCATTCGTTTCAAATTAAATGTGTTTGATTGATTTTTAATATATAAACCAAATGAATAATGATATATACGACTAATTTTTAGGATTTTTTGATAGATAGTGTACCATGATTACACCTAGACCTATTTATAAGTTGGATTATCCTCTTAAGTTGATAAACTCAACCTGCTTGGTTCAAGCTTTATACAAGTTTTTTTTATCAATTTGAATGGATCTGTTTAAAATAATATTTAATAATTAAAAAATATTTTTATTTAAATTTAATTATAAAATATAAAAATATATTTTTAATTTTTTATTAATTATGAGTAATATCAACAAGTTGAGCTGAAAACAAGCTTGAATAAAAAATTTAAATTTTTTCAAACCATAGCCGAGTGTATGAGCAACTTTAACCATGATAAATGGTATATGATTCATGCATTTTTAAGTTAATAAAATTT
>JAQSVH010000010.1:11170843-11184701 GCA_029448705.1 Adansonia digitata
TTATAAAATTTAATTTTCTTCCATGATCATGTTTAATTTTGGGTTATGTATATAGAGATATTATCATTAGTCTAATTGCTTATTCCTTTTCAAGGTAGTTGAAAGACCCTTTTTCAAGCTTGCAAAGATCGTTCCTTCAAAAAGAAGATGCCAATGAAAAGGGAAAGAAGAGAACCTATCAGTTTATTTGTGAGAGTCAAGATTCTCAACCCAAATTTTTTAAAATTTCTGTTGTTCTGAGATGAACAAAAATAGAAGTGATCTTCTTAATTATATAGATTAAGAAGACCTAAGTGACAAAGGACTAAAAGATAAAGGTAGAAGAGTCTGAATTCTAATCACAAAGACCATCATTAATTATAGTGAGAGACCATTACAGTGAATTGTTGTTTCAGTTCTCCCTGAATTAATTATTAAAAAAAGAAGGGTATAAGAACAATTAATATGGCCACTTTGTTCAGGCGGAGCTAGAAAAGAATGCAATAGCATCATGAGCAATCAGCCTTTTAAGATTTTCAGCAGAGTGACTGCTCATGATGTTATATCATTCCATTCCATATCCCATTGAAAACTATTGTAGCCTTAGTTAGCAGAGCATGATGCTGCAAAATCAAACACTATTGCCCTCCTTAAAACCCACCGCCGAAAGCCGGTGCCCAGGAATCAGCACCATTGTCACTTTCTACTTGATGAGTAGTGCAAGATACTGGAACCAAGCACAGCCCTCTACTCCTTAAGTCCTTTGGCTTATCCTGGTTATCAAAAGGAAAGAAATACAGTATGATAGCAGTAATGATGAAGAGTATAATGATAATGATGATAAATAATTACCTTATAACTGAACAATTAGTGCATAAAATATATGAAGGTTCGCAACCCTAGAGCACACATTTTTATTCATTCCTTCTTGCCACTTATTTTTTTCTTCGAATTACCTACCCATTCTAGCATCAATGCGCACCTAGAGTTCCAACTCCTGGGCCCTTTGACGGTTTGTCCCTCTCCAATATTTTCTCCCATCCAATCCTTCGAACCCAAAAGACATCAACACCTCTTACTTTGCTTTTTCGGTAGGTGTCATTCAATAGATAATTTTAAAAACAATAGAATTGGAAAAGGGAAGGGGAAAGGGGGAAAAGCAATAGAGCTACTTCTATCTTCAACTCTTTTACTTTTTTAAAATTATATATACTAATTTTATGCCGTCCCAAATCATGCTTTTGAATAACTTTTATTAGCTCAAAAAGTGTTTTAAAGATGAGAACCTTGTTCTTCTCAATGCTTTCCTTTAGGAATAAAATAATACTTAAAGTTTGGTTAACGAATGTTTATAGACCTTTATTAACTACTCAAATTTTTTTTTCAAAAAAATTATTATCTTAGATCATTTACTTTTACAAAATTAAAATATAATATAATAATTACACTTTTCCTTTCCTTTTACGAAGCTTTAACCAGCTTTCCCTTTAAGCTAAAAACAGATAATTTCCCATATATGTCCAAACCCCCCCCAATCCCCCTACTTTGCTTTTGTGAGGTGATTGATCCAATAAAGCATACCTGTCCTTGCTTGTCAGGAAATGCACAATTCCCTTCTCCTTGAACCTATAAACAATAATCAAAATTACCCACCAATTATTTACTTTTTTTAATAATATTTACAATTATTTTACCATTAATTATAATCAATGTATGATATAGTTGCATTGGGAAATATTGTATATATATATATATATGCACATGTATTGGTTCTTACAGATTGTTGGTTTCTCATGTTTGGAGATGCAGTACCCAAGTAAGGGGAGCTAAGAGCCTGCGTTTAAAGTGGGGGAGAAAAGGAAAGTAATTCTTTTTTTATGACTTCTATAACTAGAAGATTATATTTAGAAGAGAAAAAAGCATAAATTTATTGAAAATTGAAAACTGGAAGCTTTGCTTCTCACTGATTTCCGAGCTGCTAGCTCGGGCAGAGAGTATAAGGAAAAGATTGGGGAAGAAAGCATCACCTCAATTTGATCCTGAAGGAATCTTATATACCCAGTAACTTCTAACAAGACAGAAGCAGTGTCGGTCTGCAAAAAAGTGCACACAAAACACAGCACAAAGCCCCAAGTCAGCTTTCAGACCTTCTTTAATGTTAAAAGACAAAAAGCCAGAATGAAAAAATAATAATAATAATAAAGAAAAAAAGGGTTGAGAGGGAAAACCCTTTCAACCTTAATCAGTTCAGTGCAGTGCATTACTGGAAATTCACATATAATATGAATAAAAGAAATTTCTTTATGGGGTTTTGTCATAAAATAAAACTCTTTCTGTACCTTTCCAAATGGGGAAACTAACTGGTGAAGTGTTGATATTTTATCTCCTAGCTTCTCCTTTCTCGCCTGGAAGGATTTAGCATAAATATATAATAATGCAGAAACAGTCAGCAAACTCTCGTTAATTTGCTGTTTTTTTACCCATTGTTTTTATAACATGGGTTGCTCAGCTGGTAATAGCTGGAAAAGAATAATACATGCTTGAAAATAGACAATCAAGAACGACATAAAGAGAGAGAGAGAGAAACAAATAAAGATTCTGAGTGGTGTGTTACCTTTAGAGGTGGTTGGCTTGAAGATGGCTGAACCCTAGCCTTCTTGCACGCTCCACCACTGGCCACGCTATTGCACTGCCGAAACACCAAAAAGAAGAAGAAGAAGAAGAAGAAAAATGAGAAAACCCAGAGAAAAAGAAAGCAGGGTTGGTTTAGTTGTCCTCTTTCTTACCTCAGAAGAAGGATCTAAGCCAGGTCGAGTAACAGTAGTTTTATGATCTGTCGCCTTGTTGGAAGCGAAGTCTAACATGTTGCTACTTATGTTAGTAATACAAGATCTAGGAGACGAAACTGGCATGATTTGGGACCAAGCAGCAGCAGGTGTATATGCTTGAAATTCATCATCGACAAGACCGTACAAGTTTTTATTTTGAGTAACCTTAACCTCTTGCTTTACGTCAACAACCACAGGAACCCTCAGAGATGATGGGTTTAGGATTTGGCTTTCCAAATTTTCGAACTTTTTAGGCTGATAATGACTTGGGCCAAACCTTTCTTCTTCGACTGATAATCCTCCCCTAACGACCAAAATAATAACCCGCAACCGTAAATATTACTTTATTATAGTACATAGCATTAGAATATATATACAAGAAAACGCTACCTTATTAATTAAGGTAACGGAAACAAGCAATAAAAAATGCAAAAATAAAAGAAATGGTTTAAAGGATTGATCAGAGAAGAGAAAAGTTAAAAGGTAAAGGCAAAGGCAAAAATAATTGTAAACTAAGAGACGGAAGAAGTAAGATTTATGGATCAAGAAGCCCATGACATTTAGCAGATTAAAGCAAGAATAGAACTATAGAAGTAGCATGAAAAAGAAGTTGAGAGAGCTCACAAGAGTAGTTGGCTCCATGACTGTACTGGAAGCTCCTGGTTAACAGGCAAAGAATTAGGAGGAAGACTGGTAGAAGATCCAAGAACATATTGAGGAGGGAAGAGAGACGGGGATACTGGGGTTAACAAAGCAGAATGGTGTTGAGAAGGTGGATGCTGCATGCTCCACCAGCTAGGGTTTCCTGCCATCATTTGTTTTTGCTTAAATGCACTGTTGTTGATGATAAGCTAGCAAACTACAATTTTTCCATATTCCCCTTGATTTGATCCTTCAAAAAAAAAAATGTTCACCCCACAATTAACTGTACACAAGAAACAAAAAATCTTCCTTTTCCTCTCTTTTTTATTTTTCGCTTTAACTTTTCTCTCTATCACTTTGCTAAGTTTCCTTTTGTTTTATGCACTCAACCAAACAGGCCTTTTGCTTTGCTAAAATCATTATTATCCGTCCCTCTCCCTCCGATCCCCTGTTTACTTTATATCAGATGAGGATGAAGTAACTTTGAGTCTCTGGCAATGGCTTCGAAAGAAATTTTTATACCAAGGGTGAGGTTGCTGTGCTTTGCGCTTGTTTCCTCCTTTAATTCCCATTAGTTTTTTTTAGTATTCTTTGCTAAGCTTTTGCTTTATTGTAAAGTGGGGGGGGGCAAAAAAGCTGGTGGACGGTGTTTTCAGTCGAGATATTTTTTTTTTTTTTTGGAGGGGGTCTTTAGGTTTGAATATACGATGTTTTTGTATTTGGTATTATTATTATAATTTAAGTACTTATATGTATTAATTAAAAATTATTTAATTATTATTTTATAAATTTTTTATATTACATGCATTATTTTTATCAAATTTAAAAAATATATTAATTTTTTATAAATATTACTTTAATTAGTATCTAATGATAATTGATTAATACTTCTCTACAATTGATCATACTTTTTTTTATTATCTTGTGCAATTATTTGACTGACAAAACAAAGTTAATGCTTAAATTAATAAATATCTATAGGATTAAAGATAATTTATTAATAATATATAAATTTATAAACTGTTAATTAAATAAATTATATTATTTTATAAAAATAAATTTATTTATATTTATTTTTAAAATTTTAAAAATATAATATTATTTTACTTATTAATAATTTATAAATATATATAGTATAAATATATATTTTAAAAGTAATCTCCTATTACTATCAAAGTACTTTTTTAAGCCGTCGCACCAACATAATTGAAAGTCTCTCTTTTATTTTATTGTTTGCGATTTTATTAAGGGGCGGCTCGATTGCAACTTTGTACACATGCTTCCAAGCGAAAGTGGAATGTACATACATATATAAATATATATATCATTCAAGCTTTATGTACACACATAAATACTAAGTATCAATTTGATCAACATATTTCCAAACATTTAACAATCATTTTTCTCTACACCAAACTCAAGTGTCCACCCTCAAATATTGCATGCAGCATGCGATATATATATATATAATATAAAGTAATAATTTTTTTACTGTTTTAAAAAAATAATATTATAAATTATTAATTAATATATCTATATTTGAATATCGAATGTGAATATTTGTAGACAATCATGTCTTCAACTCTCTAAAATGAAAAGCTAATCCGGAAAACAGAAGCAGCATTTTGTCCAATGGATGACCAATCATGTTATTATTATTCTTTTTTCTGGGGCTTAAAATCTTCAGCTACAACTCTGTCCAATTCAAGGGTTGCTAGTCTTAGAAACACGAGCGGCTGTTTAATTAATTTCCTGATAAATTCCCAGTAATATAACTAGTTTCTAAGAATATTATCCATGGCTCTGGTTTTTCTTTTTTTTTCTTTTTCAATTTTATTCAATGAACTTTTAGATTATTGTATGAAAGATAAAGAACATTGGAGGGTTTTTCCTCGATTAAGTACTGTGTCGCTCTGTTACAGATATTTTTAAATGAAATGATGGAAATGTCATTCTCAAAACTTCGCTGGGGTTTGAAATTGTTACTAGAGTCTAAACTTGTCGAATTAAAGTATATAATAAACCCAAAAGAAAGACAAGACAGGCAAAATTATTACTTATTACGACCAAATCAGACCGGCTTAGATTTGATAGTAAAAAGATTACTTGCTTAAGATTTGATTTTTTGGAATAAAAATATTTATTTTCTTATATAAAATTTTATATATTTTTATAATTAAAATAAAATAACAAATTAATTTAATTTTAATTTTAATTTTAAATATTATATTTAAAATTTAACTTAAATTAAATAGCACTTATTGGATTAAACAAATAATTTGATATTGGATAGATCTAGGTAAAACCCAACTATAAAATTTTATAATAGATCAATTCTGTCTCATATGGATGCTAGCTCTCTCTCTCTCTCTCTCTCCATGCTGTTCAAATAATTTATTTTATATTTTTCTCAAGTTTAAATTGAATTGAACAAGTAATTTGATTTTTGAATTTTTATACTCATATATATATATATATGTGTGTGTGTACCTTTAGCTAAATGAAACTAACAAATTATGTTTTGATTAATGATTAAAACACGTATTACAGAAAACAAAATTATTCCATTTTTGTTGCCCAACTAGGTCGGCTCAATTAGCAAGTAAAAGAGCTTATATACATATATAATTAGGGTTCAATTTTTATGAAAAGCATTTTAAGAGTAAATTCGGAATTCAAAAATTAGATCCGAACAAAAACTAAAGATACCATGATCTTATTTAGAAAAGAAAAATGCATTCCATATGTTACAAAGCTACTTCTAGAAGTTCAAACCAAAAACCAAAAAAAAAAAAAAAAAAATGTGGAACACATTGCTGGCCGCAATTCGTATAGGAATTAAGCTTTGATTTCGAGTACGAAAGCATACGACCAAAGGTATTCGTTCCTTGACCCACAGCATTGTCACTGAATCTGGGCCATGTTTTGCTTATGAGCCTAACACTTTGATTCAATGGCAACTGCCGTTCGATCCCCCATGCCCATGCAACTTACATCTGTTCATCTAAAAGTATGAACTGTTGGAGAGCAAAAAGATGTTGTGAATCATTAAATTCCACTTTCCAAGAGACAGTCAATTAAATTACTAGACAAAGATTTTGCGAAGGCAAAACAAAATCAAAAATGGTTATTGCTTGAAATAATCGGCAGAAAAGGTGGGCCTGAAAGGGCTTTGTTGGGTTGATGAATATAGAGAGCCCATATGTCACACTTGAGCTGAGCTGAGCACAGCAGCAAGAGCATTCTTTTACCTTGGCCCTTGTAACTTTGTATTCAAATTAACTTGGATAGAGATTAAATAGTTTTAGACAAAACATAATTTTATAAAATATGAATTATTAATATATTTAAAATTTTTATAAAAATATATAATATTTTAAATACAAGACTATCACGTATGAAATCAATTGAAACACAAGTTGCCAGGTTTATAAATTATTTTCCTGTATCGATGAAATTGAATTAATTTGGGTAGTCGGAATTTATGAGGGCGAGAAGATGCCATTGCCCATTTAAACCAAACAGCGATTACAGTGGAGTGACAAGTCAAAATCAGCACCTCATTAATTGATACTGCTGTATCAGTTTCAGCAATTTCACCAAAAATAACAAGTTTCTCTGAAAACAGTAAACGTCTCTTCCCCTCTTTCATCTTTGACTATCTGTCATTTTTTTGTTGTAGTGAAAGAAAACAGCCCCCCCGCCCCCCACCCCACCTTCCCCCCCAACAGCTTAATAATACGTCCTTACTAGTTTCCCACTTACTTGCAGTATTTATTGTATTTCAGTCTATTGCAGACATGGGGTTAAGGTCTAGCAAGCATTGTTAACTGAAGCCCTGTCGATTCTGCAACTATGAAATTCTGAAGTTTCTTTTTTCTTGTTACATTCAACTTTTAATAACCCATGGGGAAGATCCAAATATAGACACAACATCTAGATTTTGATATATATCATTATATTTATATCATATTTAATATTTTTTTATTATATTTTATATTATATTTTAAATATATATTTTTTATGTATTTAGATCGATTAATGTCGTAAATTACGAAATTCTATTTTAATATCAATATGTCCAAAATTATTGCTATTCTCCATTGACATGTTATTGATTTTTGATAGATAATTCCGTTCATCAAGATCATTTGTCATTGTGAGATTTCACCTTTTTTTTTTCTTAGCAAAAGATTTCTTCAACCACTATCGACATAAAGCTTTTCTCATGTTAAGGTCGGTAGGAAACAGACAAACTCACAGCAGCCAAAAGCTATGTCATACATCGAGTGGTAAAAAAGAAAAAAAAACTCGGTGGAATTTGGCTATTCCATATCCAATCCAATTTTCAGGTTAGATTTTCTCTTGGAATTTGGCTTTTCCATAGCCAATCGAATTTCCAGTTTAGATTTTCTCGCAAATGATTTGTTCAATAGTCAATGTGGAGCTAGATGCTCTACACTGCTTGGTCACCACAAACAAGTATAGCTATCAACCTTAAATAATAATACAATAGGAGGGAGAAAGAGGTGGAGCTAGAACTATCCATGGACTGCATTTTTTGTCCGGTTTGTTCATATCGAATTATTCATTCGATTCGTACAAGATGAGCTTTGAACAAGATTTGCCTAAGTTTAGCTCAACCTAAAACTTTTAATTTTAATAAAAAATATTTTTTATTTAAATTTAATTATAAAATATATAATTAATATTTTAATATTATCATAAATAATATACCGAGCTTCGAGTCAGTTTGACTTGAGTGTAAGCAAAGAGATTAAAAAAAAAAAAAAAAGGACCAAGGCTAACCTATGGACATTTAAGTTGAGCAAATTAGAAGAAGAAATATCAGCCATTTTTTGTGTAGGTTTCATTGCTGCAGCCAATATATTCATGCATAACCTTCTATTATCGTGGCGATGGTTCTGTCACTTAACATTACTTGTGTCATCATTAAAAGCCCAACTTGCCGGTTATTACATGCCGGTGTTAGTCTGTTAGATTACATGAAGTTCTCAATGCTATAATTATCAAAACATACCTAAAACCAATTAATTGCGAAGTTGACACTAGCCCCAAATCCGACAATGCAATCAGTATATGTGGTTTATTTTGGCTATAGTACATATATATATATATATATATTCTCTCCATAGTTTCCCTTTTCATTGTGCTGCTGCGTTTAGGTTTCCATCTTTATCATAGTTTTAAGTACCGAAGGAATAAACACAATATCTCATTTAAAACTCTAACCACCTCCTCAATATTCCTTGATGGGTTTTCTTTGTTTTTTTCTTAATTAAGCAGAATATCTTGATCATCAACTACAAACGCTTTTTAATTATTCCATGCATGGTCCAACCAATCTGCAAAAATATTACCAGATTTTAATGCATGACAGATGTTTTAAAGTCATTATATGATAGTAATTCCTTATATCTACCCCTCACCAGAGCCATCTTTAACATGGAAGGTTATAAGTTTGCAGAACAAAATGAACAAGATTGCAATTCCTTTTTTGTTTTTTTTGCCAATTAATTGGCTCTAAATATCGAAACACTTCATCTTAAATGAAGATTCATTAGATCAGGATATTGACTCTGGTGCCAAATGCATTGCACTGCACAATGAATATAGATCAACCATCCTTTGTATTATATGTATCTGAATACCAATGTATCGTTGATTTAATTTTTTTTTTACCAAAAAAAAAAAAACCTTCTGGCTATAGCTGGCATGGCAGCTAACTTACACAATGAAGATCAAGAAGTATTTCCAAGGCTTATAGCCACTGGCCAGGCTAACAAATTCATGGCATTCCTTTTTTGTTTTTGTCATGCAGTATAATTAGGTTCACATCATTGTCTTTGAAACATTAATGAGTAAACATGTTGGATTCAAACTGTCATTTATGCTTTACGAAATGCCTTTTGTTTAGCTTACTTTTAATCCTTCATTTAACCACATTTAACAGCATACTGATTATGTTATTTTTTTTTCCTTTTCATGAAAGCTCCCCCCAATAATGTGCTTCATAACCATAATTGCAAAGAAAATGATCACGGGCACAACAATGAAATTTATGGTCCATGACAGGGTCATAAATATGAAATGTTGTCCCTCCCTGTTGATCTTTTTTTTTGGCTGAATTATGCTAGAAATACCTAAACATCTTACATTTTCTGCAAGTCATTTCCAGGGGACCTACCCCCCCTTTAGCGTTATCGATGAGATGTGCCAGATAAACTTTCACCCTTAATTGAATGATTATACATACAGGCTTAGGTCCTCAACAATAATTCAATTATATCCATTAGCCGCTGTGTTAACAGAAATCAAGAGCACATAAAATATAATCAGTCTTGTAGCGCTTTAGGGTTTGCGTATATGTCTGCTTGAGAAAAAAAACCCCAAAAAAAAATGCTGAAGAACCAAAAATCTAAAAGCCTGCCCAAAATTTTCCACGTCTTTTGTTTGGTTAAGGACATGGCTTTTATGTCTTTGATTAACTAAAAATGTTCCATTTTTTTCCTTTTTGTATAAAGAACTTTGAACCTGAGATGCTTCTTAAGGTTTAACTGCATGAATCGATTAGGTTAGGCTGAGGGTTCATGTTTCGTTCTTTCTCCTTGACTCCAAGTTTACAATGCTTGCCACTTCACCTTAGTCTCTGATTCATACTGATATGTTTAATTATAGCCTTCAAGCGCGTTACCTCCCCAAAGTTTGGGTTGGTTTTGACTTGGTTGTCGTCCACACTACTGTTTATAATCAACAAGTATTTGATCAGTCATTTTATAACCTCCATAAAATTCAAGGGTTGCGATCAGTAAAAGAAATTCCGGTATATAACTTTTTTAATGGAGTTACAGTTTCTTGTTTAAAGTGAATTGAATGTTGAAGTGTAAGCAATATTAGATTTTTTTTTTTTTAGGGGGTGGTGGGGAAGAAATCTTCTAGCTGAGAAAGCATTTTGAAGAGAAAGATAATGGAGGTAATCAAAATGAATTCCATATGCTTCGAAAACAAACTGGATTTTCTCTGTTCATTGAAAGAAACAATTCGGAAAAAGAAAAAAAAAAAAACACAAAGGCTAGCTAGTCTCTACTCTAGTTTATATTTATCGAAGAGCTTTTAAACTCGATTTAATTCGATTTGAATTAAGTTGATTAATTAAGATCAATAATTCTTTAAATTAATCAATAATAGCCAAACTTTACAACAATTTGTATATATGAATAGCAAAGGGTAGATATTCTTCTGTTTAAATAGATGGTATTCGAAACTTAAATCTCTTCCTTAAAAATTTACAATAATTAATTATTAGCTCCTGACAACCTCTAGAAAAAAATTGCTGAATTCTTTTTGATGTGAGATATGTTAAAATCATCTTAAATGGCATGAATGTTACAAGACAATTATTAAGTTTCCTATAATTCCATGTCTTCAACTTCGTAGGCAGGCATCAAACTTTACACAGCAATCACGCATATATAATAGTTATATTTAAATTTAATAATTTTAGACACGATATAAATATAACGTATTTTATTAACATAAAAATATTATAATAATAACAACGCAATATATTTAAATATAATTAATAAAATTTATTAAATATATGTATTATATTTATATTTAAAATTTTAATTAATATTATGCTTATAATTTATACAGTCATCATAAAAATACAAATTAAGATATGATTATCAATCCTAATTATATCACCTGTGAGGGTATCTGGCAAAAGAAAAATGCATCATCCCAAAGGTAAAATTTGGAGTTACTTACAATCATGCCTGTTATTGTTAACGCCATGATGATGAATTGCCCATCATTTCTCATTCGCCATAAGTAATAACCAGAAGGAGATTTGTTTCATTTGGCTTTTGTAAATTTATAAATTATAATGGCACTTTAACTTCCTCAAATATCCCCTTTTTTTATGCTTTCCATTTGTTTATTTATTTATATGTTCTCTTATGATGATCAGATTCATAGTCCCATTTATAAACATATATAAATCTATCGAAAAAGAACCATATCAAATGATAAATCATATCACCTGAATTTTCTAACTTTAGAGGGAAAAAATTCGATGCTAGATTGTTGTAGACAGGATATGATTTTCAACATAAATGGGAAAAAAAAAAGAACAAGTATTAGTGTAATTTATTAATAAAATACTAAATTTTAAATTTAGGTCGTCAGAATGTTGTATAAAAGCTAATTATTGGGATTATATATTTGATTATGTGTCGGATTGTCGGACATGATATCAAATAGTAAGTGTAAATAGATTAACTATATTATATATCGCACACCAATAACATGACTAAAAATGAAAAAATAAATTAAATAAATTGTATAAAATTTGACACTAGATTACGGGTACTTCTGCATTTTTTTTTTTTCTATTACCTAAGACAAGTTAAATGGTTGATTAGCATGATTATACATATCATGTTAATTTTTTTAAAATAATTTAATTTTAAATTTCGTTATTTCTTTTTGGCAACTAAAGCCTATCCAGAAATGTTGAATTTGCAGGGAAAATGAGAAAATTAACTACCTTAGATTAATTCAATATAGATTTTTCACTATAAAATTTAAAAGAATTGAAACAATCTTCGAAAGATAAAAAATTAACTTTAAAAATTTTAAAGATAAAGAATTATCTTTAATAGTCATCTTCTAAAACCATATCTTTAAAAAATTTTGTGAATAACATTCGTCTCTAATATTATTAAGTTAGAGACAATATTCATTCTCAATACTATTAAAATCAAGATAGAAATGACTTTTTTTTTTTAAATCACCCCCTTATATCACCTTTAAAAATTTTTTATTTTGTAGTATTTTACATGTTGGGTTTAGGTTGAGTCAAATTTAATAATTATCTAAGTTTGGTTTTATCTTAAAAATTACAAGATTTTATGTTTAAGTCGTGTTATATAAAAATATAGTTTAAATTCGCATATATTCACTTAAATTTTTACATAAAAATATCAATTTTTTAATATTTATTAAAACAAATCACTTTTAGAAAAATCAATTCTTGCTTAGAAGGATAGACCCCTGTCAAAAAGTATCGATTTTTTAAAAAAATTTATATAATTAAAAATATAATAAATCAGATTAAGTTTGAACAAAATCTTATATCCGATGCTTTGCATATCTTAAAACAAATTTTATTAATTTAAATTTAAATTTTATTTTTAATATTTTTAATTATTTATTTATTTTCAAATATGGAATGAAATTTTGTATTTGAACGGATCTATGAACAGTCATATTTATTAATATTTGTTTACTTTTTGTCGTTTCATTATCCATTCAGATATAACCGAGCTTGCATTAAATTAGCAAGATCAGTCAATTCCACTATCTGCCTGCTACCCCAGCTTGATGTCTTTTTGACCAACTTAGAGTATGCATACGTAAATAAATACGGCTGATTTTACTTAAAATGATATTAAAAGAAAATTTGAAATTAAAGAATTTTTTGAATTTAACAAAAATAATAAAAGTATATTATTGACAAAATAAAAACATAAAAAAATAAAATATTTATTTGATTTTATATTTAATAACATTAAAAGTAAATATTATATTTAATTTAATATTATTAAAAATAAATGATATTTTAAAAATTTTAAAGATACGATTTTAAAAGATTATTCTTAGAGATAAAATATTATTCTTAAATTTTTAAAAATAATTATTGATCATTTTTAATTTTTTAAAATTTTATATGTAATATATTAAATATATATTTTTAATTAATAAATGAATAATTTTTAACAAATATCTATAACAAACAATTAATCAAATCAATAAATAAATCCTTTTTCTATGAAAATAGTAGTATCCATCCAAAAGGAGGAAAAACTAAAAATCATACATGTGAGAGTGGCGACCAAGAATAATTTGGAGATGAGATTATCTTAGACAATAGGTTTGCTTCTTCATTTTTTGGAAGTATAATATAATAATAGTTATGGCTATGGAGGAGGGACCAAAAAAATTGGTCGCTATTATTGAATTAAAATGTGAGATAGTATTAGTAGCAAAGTAGCCCCAATCCCAACTTTAATACGGCGTGGGGGGTGCAATCTGGGGCCACCATTTCCTCCTTTAACTAAGCCCTTTTTTTGGGCTTTGTTATTGCCTTTAATTATTTATCATCACTTCAACCGAATCCTCTCTCCTTTCATTTTTTTTTTTCAAAAATATTACTTTATCACTAATGTCTAATACTATTATGTAATTTTTGATTGAATTTGATATTATTAGTTAATTAATATTAGTTTACTTAAAAATTATATAAATATTAAAATAAAAATATATATTTATAATAATATTTGTATATTTTATTATTTTTAAATTAAAAATTAAATCTTTTAAAA
>JAQSVH010000010.1:11227790-11241827 GCA_029448705.1 Adansonia digitata
AAAATGGACCAAAGTTGCTTGTTTTTACTCAATTAAGAAGGCCGGGCCCAAAAACATGGACAACTCTACCAACAGCTATGGACAAAGATCAAATTAGCAACGTCAATGTCATTCACGCAGATCCGTCGTTTACGTTTCGACGTTTTCAGATTATCTCTCTTTGCTCTTTTCCTAATCCTTAAAGGAAAAGAAACCAAATCCCAAATTTGTTTTTAAAAGGACCCTAATTGAATTCCATTCAATTTCCTATTAGTCTTGATCAATTGAAATTCAACAATTTCTCTTCTTTTGTTAACGGCCCTGCTTCGGCCAACCAATCAGGCAAATAGATCGATCTTAACCCCTTTAATACAATCAAAACATTTGGGTTTTTTTGGTTTTTCTTTTTTAGTTTTCTAAATGGATTCGAGCAGGCGAGCGGTGGAATCGTACCGGAGATCGCGGATGATCGATGCGGCAACTTCGGATGAAGACAAAGTAACGCCTGTTTATAAGTTAGAAGAGATCTGCGAGCTCTTGAGATCTTCGCATGTTAGTATTGTCAAAGAGGTCTCTGGGTTTATCTTGAAACGACTCGATCACAAAAGCCCCATCGTCAAACAGAAGGTAATTTCTTTTAATTCCTTTGAATTTTGTTTCAGCTTGGTTGAATCTTGCAACTCTAATCAATTTTGTTGTTTTAGGTGAGAATTTTGCTGCAAAAGTTTTTTAAAAAAAATTTATAACTCAATTTTAGTCAAGTAGTTAAGTAATTATCGTAATATTTACTGAGGTTTTGAGTAGTTAAATATCATTGTCAAAGTATTACTTTGTTTCTCTGTATAAACTCTAGCTAAAAGAAAATTGCTGCTAACAAAAATAACAATGAGAGGAGCCTAATATCCTTCAAAGGCGAAGAATTTTTGGTTTTAGTAGCTGCATGTTTAACCTGTGTGCAAATTGTATCCTTAATTTTGAATTGAAACATGTTGATACTTAGTTGGTAGCGTGATTTTTGCAGGCTTTGAGGCTGATAAAATATGCAATGGGAAAGTCTGGTGTAGAGTTTAGGAGAGAGATGCAGAGGAACTCAGTGGCTGTGCGTCAGTTATTTCATTACAGGGGTCAGCCGGATCCATTGAAGGGGGATGCACTTAATAAGGCTGTACGGGACACAGCTCATGAAACTATTTCTGCTATATTTGCAGAGGACAATAATACCAGTAAGCCTTCTCCAGCTGATGATTTTAACAAACGAATGCAAGGATTTGGGAACAAAAACTTAGAAATGCCATCGAATGATAAGAAGTCATTTCTAAGTGAGGTAGTTGGTATTGGAAGTGCTTCTATTAAGCAGGGAATTAGTAGTTTGACTCATGGTCATTTGCTTAGAAAGAATGATAATGGAAACTACAAAAGTCCTACTCTTCAAAGGTCGTTGACTACAGAAATTGATCATTCTGATAGGTATGTGCCTGTTGAATTGCGCAATGACACTCAAGGGGTTTCCAAGAATACTGCTAGTGGACCTCGGGGACAGGATATGAGAGTACTAAAGACTGAAACGACAAATATAGAATCCAGTTCAAATTGTTCAGAGACAAAAACTCGTGAAGAGAGATTGTTGGAAACCATAGTGACATCTGGTGGTGTACGTCTACAACCTACTCGAGATGCTATTCAGGCTTTCCTTTGGGAGGCTGCTAAGCTTGATGCATTGGCTTTAAGTCATGCCCTTGAATCTAAGCTCCTATCTCCAATGTGGCAGGTAACTCTCTGCTCCTAATCATGAGATGACAAGACCACAAGGTGGGGCATTACTTAGCTCTATCTTAGGGTATCTACCAAAGCATTATCACCTCAACCACTTGCTGTTCATGCAGGCACACTGTTCTGTTCTCATTACGTGATCATGTTTCATATTGGTGATAATTCTATATTGATTTCTTTCGAAGACAATGAATGGAGTACTTGTGGTTTTAGTTATCTTTTAACCTTAACCAGAATTATTGATGGTCAGGTTCGCATGAAAGCTATGTGTGTGCTTGAGTCCATTTTGAGGAAAAAGGAAGATGAGCATTTTGCGATTGTGGCTTCTTATTTTACCGAGAACAAAGATGTTGTTTTGAGATGTTTTGAGTCTCCCCAAGCTTCTCTCAGAGAAAAAGCTAACAAGGTGAATTTTCTGTCAACCTTCTGTTTTACTTTTAAACAGAAAAAACATCATTCTTGTTACAGTTTAAGGTCCACCCTGGAGCTCTTTTTTTGGTGCCATGCTTGTATGGTTTTCTTTTCCCTTTGTAAGCAACTAAAACAAGCTCTAATTAAAAAAAGAAAAAACTGATGTCATGGGGGGTAAAAGAAAATCCAACCTAAATCTTGCCAAGAAGTTGCTTTTAGCCATATCGAAAATTTCATTTAAAGTTATTTTTAGATGATGTTTGTGTTTTGGTTTCTTGCTATGTGTAGTAAAACCGTTTGATCTTTCCATCATGTTTGAATTCATTTAGGCAATGCATATGCTAATGGCATATTTATGCAAATCTAAGTTGATGTAGTGTATTAATTTCTTCTTGTAATTTTTTTTAAAAAAGGAAATCTTTGTTATCTATTACATTAAGTTCGGATGCTAGGTCAATTTTTCTCTTAGATATCAGTCCAAACTTGTAAATAGACCCTTCATACTGTTTTGTTTGATGTTTTCTTTTTATTTTATTTGAGGCCAGATTTACCTTTGCTTTTTGTTCAAACCTATAAATCGAGATATCTTAGGACTGGTTCTTGCAGATGTCATGTTATGTTTCAGTTCCTTTGTTTTGATTACCACGAAAATATTCTTGATCTTATTTGTGCTTAACCTTTATTTCTTTCAATGTCATGATCCTTAATGGTATATTAATTTGACTAGTTATTACGTATTCTGATGTTGATTTAGAGCTGCTAAGATAGTATTTTTTTGAGTGAATGATATCTATTCCATAGTTGACATATATATGTGATCTTCGTAAATAGGTGTTGATCCTTTTGAATGGGAACGTGCTTAATCTTTATTTCTTTCAATGCCATGATCCTTATGTTACATGAATTGTTATTATATATTCCGATGCTGATTTAGAGCTGCTAAGATACTATTTCCTGAGTGAATGAAATCGATACCACAGTTGACATATATATGTGATCTTTGTAAACAGGTGTTGATCCTTTTGAATGGGGAACAGGCAGGTAGTTTGGCTAGTAATTCAGAAAAGCCTTTAAAGGCTGTGACCACACCTATTCAAATGCCTGATCTGATAGACACTGGTGATCCAGATGATTACAATGGAGTAGATAATTCAAAAAAAGACCTGCATGATCAAAATATTGCAAATTTGACCGCAATGCCGCTTATTGATGACTTACTTGGAGATGGTGTAGATGCTGGTCTCAGTGCCAGCGAACAGAAATATGATGATGATCCCTTTGTAGGCGTCTCATTTCACACCGGTGAGGGTAGAGAAAATGTGGATGATCTCTTCTCTGGGATGACTATAGATGACAATTCAGTTAGCAATGGTAATAATGTGGCTGCAACTAAAAAGTCTGAACTACTTGATATCTTTGTGGCCAATTCAGCTCCATTTGAGCCAGAGAATAAAAAAAATGCTGTTAATGACTTAATGGCTGGCTTGTCGATAAATGAGAATCCATCTAATTTCAAGCAGAAAGGAATCACTTCTGACGCCCATGAAAATATATTTGCCAATATCAACACTCATTCTAGCCATCAAGTGTCGAAGGATGCATTGACTGGTATCCTTGGTTCTCAAGCCACTGGGATGAATGCAAATCCGATGTTTCCATTAGGGAGCATGCCATATGCCATTCCTCCTGGAATAATTTTGAACCCAGCCTTTTCTTCGCAGCCTATGAATTATGGGGCTATGGGGAGTTTCTTTGCTACAATGTCTAACGTACAACACTTCGGTAATCTTAATACACAAAATGTTGGGATCAATCATGTTTCCAGTGGATCAAATGGAGGATCACCTCTGCCTGATATTTTCCAGTCAAATTTTCCAACTCAAACACCTAGTTCAATGATGAATGGTTCAAAGAAAGAGGATACCAGAGCATTTGATTTTATTTCAGTAAGTTTAAGTTCTAGCATTTTCTATTTAAGGTAGTCTTCTACCAATTACCCCTTCACATAATAAGTTATGTTCTCGTAGTAATTGTACCATTACTTATCAAAATCTATGAGGTCCAACCGTGGAATATCTTTTATTAGATATGCCAGCTTGATATAATGGTGCTTCCTTGGCTGCTGGAAAGTGGGAGAAGCAAAATTTTAAAACCTTTAGCTTCAGTCACACCTGTCTTTGTTTCCAACGACTTCTGCTTTTGTCTTGTAACTTATCTTATATGTTATTTTATGCTTGATGGCAAACTTTACCCACCCTGCTGGTCGTCAAACCTAATTATCTCGGCCAGGTACTTAGGTGTTAAAAATCTTCATGCTAGCTCTATTCTTTAGTTAGGCAGCTAAAACAGCATTTCGAAGGTGGAAAGCGAGAAATTATTTAAGAATTGCTGTTTATACTGGATGTAGATACAGAGACGAGTAATAACTTGCTATTGGACTTGTGAAATCTCACATTGAAAAACACATTATTAAATTGTTGATGCTTCGGCATTGTATTTGCATATATCGTGGAGCATCAGTTTTACATATGTTAAAGTGCTAATTCCACCTGGTTGAGCCAGTTGTCTACTTTCATGGGCCAGACCATTTTGAGCCTGTGAATGTTTTTTACTTGTTTCATGCCCAATCATGCCATATTTGCACTGCATGACAGTGCAAGTAACCTTGTGCAAATAGCCACACCTTCCTGAACTGGGGCTGTGCATGTCATATATCTTGTGCCTCTTACGTTAGTGGTCATCTGTTTAAGAAGTCCCATTCTCAAGCAAATCTTTTCTTGGACTGCCATAACTTCAGTTCTTTATTATTCTGGCATCATATATGCTGGTTATACATGCCTAACCTCACTTGACAATTTGCCCCTGCCTCTCCATCTAAAATTGTTCTTTATTATTCTCTTTCTTTCTTTTTTCCTTTTTAATATGACATGAGGTTTATAAATCAGATGAGATAGAATCAAACTGGGTCATTTGTGGATTACATCTCCGATAATATTGTATCGGGCTTGTGTTTTGCAGGACCATCTTGCAGCTGCTCGTGATCCAAAGAGGACAGTGTGAGGGTTTGTGCTTGCCCAGACCTACCGTCATAGAAATCTCCCGGCATTTGAATGATGGTAATATTCTTTCCGAAATAATGGAGCATGATTTCACATGCATCCTTTGATCATTGCATTGCATGTAATATCTGTGGGTGACATCCTTAAATTTAAAAGTACAAGCTACAATCTTCTTGGGAAAATGTTGTGCAATTAGCTATTCTAGTTTTTCAAGTACTTACTCTTTTTTATTTTTATTTTTTTTGGTTTTGGTTCTTCAATTACTTTCTTCTTCTTCTTCTTGTAATGGATTTGTAGAGTTTTTGTACCCCAAGTTTGAGTTTTTGCCACTGCCTTCACCTCAAAGACATGTTGTTTCCACCAGCAAAGCATTTCGGCTGAGACAATGTACATCAAGAGCAGGTCTTGATTCTAAAACCCTTTGAAGCAATGAAGTGGAATTGTCCTTGTTTAAACTTGTTCAAACTTCTATCTTTTGATCTGTTAAAATGATGCAAATATTTTGTCTCAATTTTATAGAAAATGGCTCCTATTTTACATTTCTAGCTTTATAAATGTATGTTCCATGTGAAATAATTTTGGGTTTTTATGCTTGTTAGCCTTTTGCATTTCCTAAAATTGCTATGAAATGCAAATAATAAAAAAGTAAACTGAGTAATTATGCATGTTTTTATCAATGAAGATTGAAAGATGTTAGATCTTAAATTTCTTCAGATACATAATGCTAAAAAGAAATTAAAAAAAGAAGGGAAGAAATAAGTATTTTTATTTTCTATATAATCACAATCTTTAATTATTCTTAAATTAAGCTTGCGCAGGTACCATGTCAACTGTTATTAATATTTCCCAAGTAGCAACTGTGTTATGCTTCCGAAAGCCAGAAACTGAATATAAATTAATATGCCGGGCTATACCTATTCTGTCATATTCGGGTCAGCGTAGAACAGACTTGTGTTCAATGCATATAAATTTTTTTTTTCACATATTTAAATATTATATCTTTTTATTTAAATCGAATATAATTGTCAAATACGAATATTTAAAAAATAATAATAATAAAAAGTCTGGAGAAGATAGATACCTATACGTGCAAAGTTAAATTTAATTCTTAGCATATCAACATGTCAATGCGTATGTACAAGTTCTAACCACAAAGTAATGTCATTACAATCAAATGTCAAACGTGATTTCATTTTTTATTAGGCAGGGGCCCAGATTGGACTGTTAAGGGTTGGTTTAAGATGTTTTAGAGGTCAGGTCTTCAAGGTTGCTCCACGATGTAACGTCCATCTTCTTGGTTCTTGTTAGTTGTTTTGCAACATCCAAACGCTCAGAAGAATACGGTGATGGAATCTAGTTGAACGGTAAATCAAAGTAGCGATTAGAGGAATTAAAGTTATAATATAAAGAACGGGTTAAGAGAAAGAATGAGACCTCAAAAGGCCCTTACCAAAGATGGTATGTATTTGTTGATTGCTGCTAGCATTGCTGCGTGGCCTACAGCCGATACCTGGCAAATAAAAGTCGGGAAAAAAAACCCAAAAGAGAAAAAGATATAACGCTATTTAGATTGAAGCGGAGTAATACAGCTGGGTTATGCTACTCAGATTTGGAGATTAATATCGAATACAGGTATGTGTCAGATAGATGTATGCACAATTCTTTCTAAGGTTTTTCTTTTCCCGATATGTTTGAAGGATCGTCTCCATACACATGTTTAAATATATGTTAGATATAAATGTTGGACACAGGGTATTTCATAGAAAATGAAGAGTTGTAATAACATAGCTATCGAGACTAAATACCGAAAATAGAAACGAGCAGCATGCATGCATGAGAGTGCACATAAAAAAACGATTTTTTTTTGTTTATTATAATAAGTAGGATCATAGGATACACCAACATGCATGATGCTTAAGATACAATTAGCCATGGTAGGCCCTCTAGATCAACAAATGATGGTTCAGTTATGGGGATTGCTTCCTAGTCCCTAGATGATGACTACATTCTAGGAACCACAACATGGTTGGCAGCTAAACTAAGCATAAGAAGGAAGTTAATGAGATATTTCAAAAAGAATAATAACGAATGAATGTTCATTCCACAAAGTATTACGATGCTATATTCCATTTAGATTTCCTCTTGTTGAACATTTAGAAACAAAGTGATCCAACCGGAAATGGAAACTGATACACCTAATAAAAGAATTTAACTATAGGCCGTTTATCATATATGAGTAACTAGCTACTCATCCCTATGTTACTCAGACTTGTGTGTGGGTGTCCGATACGTTACAGATATGTGCCCAACACAATTATGTCCATTTCTTTCTGTGCTTTTCCATGCGTTTGGAGGATCTTAGAGGGTCATATCCTCATACCCATATTCTGATATGTGTTGAATAAAGGTGTTAAACACAGGTACTTGAAGAAAAATGAAGAGTCAAAACAATATACATTTATCCTATTGAGTAATGAAAGCATTGGTGAGAGAGGGTCAAACTGCTTACAGGGAGAAGCATAAGAATTGTAACAGGGATAAGTGTAGCAATGTCAGTCAGTGTTCTTTTCAACTTCCTTTTTTCCCTCACAGTGACTTTCTGGCCTCGCAATTGCTTTACGAATAGCTCCACGGAAACCATGATGTCGTAGAATAGCACCTGAGTTCCCAAACATACATCCTGCAAAAATTTTCAGTGTACTATTAGTGCTCAAAGTAATAGATCTAGTATGAATCTGTTCAGTGGCAAGAAGCAGGGACATTGGCCTTACACAACTTGAAGCGATCAATTCGATGCAGTATTTTCTAAATAAACTCGCATGCAGGGAATTTGACTTGGGGATATTACCAGGTCCCTCTGCAATGGTTACTGGATCTTCGCTGGCTAAACCGGAGGCCTGCAGCTATCGATTGCAAAAAAGTTAAAAATTATAAAATAGTAGTAACAGTTGTTCCAGATATATGTGCTTAAGGCTTAGTATATGATTTTCACGATCTCCAAAAGCTTCCTGGCAAAATATACTAAATAAATGTAATTATCTCAGTGCTATTGTCGGTTTCAAAACTGAATAAAAGTTTTTGCATCAGTAATAAATATTATTGCATGAAGTTTCAAGGTGAAGTGACCTTTTTCCATTTTGTTTAATAAATTGTTAGTCCTGCTTCAGGCTTGTAGATGGGAAAAGTACCAAATAAGAGATCTTGACAGCTGACACTAAAGAATTCGCTGCATCGCTCATATGAATTACTTTTATGCCCCTTACACTGAATTCAATGCCATGTATATTCTTTTTCCAGCACGGGACTTAGTACTTTTATCATCACCTTAACCCTGATCCTACTGGCATCTTATCTCATGCTTTCACCTTTGAACTGAACTTTGTTGCCTGTTATCGCTGTTCATATGATCACGTCTGGTTTCCCCGAATACCATTTCAGCAAATGATTTCTAGAAATCACAGTCTCTTCTCTTCATCAGTTAATTATTTCTGGATACGAGGAAGGTGCATCTTCATGGGATTTTCAAATTCTCAGTCAAATAATATTTGCTTAAACTGTATTTTATTCTACTTGCAGTCATACAAAATTTCACCATACTTATCTTCAAATCTACAAGTTTGTCAAAGGAATTTATGGTGAAAGGAAATGACATAAGATGCTGACAGCCGAGCAAATCGATATATAGTTGCATGTCCGAATATAGAATCCATACCTTTTTCAGCATACGTTCACGTCCAAATTCATTACTCTGACATTCCTCTGTCATCGAATCAGTTGATGTGCCTTGCACTTCCATGACCACTGGAAACCGGGTTGCGCCAATAGCTCCCGTTGTTGGCGCGTGCTTAGAGCCACCTGATTCTGTAATCTTTAGCAGTTCCCTGCTAGAGAATTCGATATTAGCTCAATAATGTCTTCTTATAGTACGCTGCTCATTCAACTGAGGAAAATACCATCAGAATGCCATCCGAAACAACTAACATACCCTGATCTATCGTAAGCAGCCCAGTAATCTTCCAGACATACAGTTAGCAGGCGTTGGCTGAAACATTCAGATAACTGTATCTTAAAAAGCCGATTTACTACAACTACAGCACATGAGACAAGTAAAGCGTAAAAAACAGTTATGGTAGAAAGATTATTGGCTACCTCTGGAGCAAGAAAGCTAACAATTGAGAATCCAAGGGCTGCTGAGCTGAGCGGCTGAAGTGTGCAAACCCGGAAAAGACATCATAGCAAATAGTAAAAACATGTGATAGTATAATTTCTTTCTCTGCCTGTCTTGTATGCAGCTTGCACCATCTTTTTTCTTGATTGCTTGGGCAAGAAATTGAACCATAAAAATCAAGCCATCCAATTTCATCGGTTACTACCTGTAAGTATAAAGCGCTAGGGTTAGTTTTGGATTTTGAAAGACTGAAAAAATGTCAGATTGAGATTGACTCTCATAGTTCAATCTGATGTTCTAAGCTAGGAATAGAGGCAAGAGTAAAATTCAAGACCTCTTGTCAAACCTATGTTACACGGACTCTGGTGTGAGCGTCGAACAAAGGTATGTGTTCAACAAGTGTATGTTTAATTTTTTAGAAGTTTTCCCCTGTATTTGCAGGATTATATTCCCCCCTCTCCAAATATGCTTTCAACATGGTTACTTCAAGAATAATGAAGAGTTGGAGCAACATAGTGCCAAACTCTAAGGGAAATCAATATGAAGAAAAGTCCTTTCCCAGCCATTCCAAATTCACATAAAGATGGTTTGTGTTAGGCATTTCAACAGAGAGGGCATAATAAAACTAACCTCCATGAAGAATTGGTAAACTGATATCGAAGAGAATTCCGGGTAAATAAAAAGGCTGCCACACTCCAAGTAGCTGCATCCAGAGCATTAAACCTCTTATAGTAGTATATTTCAATGATGAGTTGCAATAGTGGGGAGTCAATGAAATCAAGATATATTTTACCTCAGGAAGTCCTTCATCAGCTCATCAAGATCGTTTATGCGTAATTGTGACAAAAATAATCTAGTCTTCCTCCCTAGATATGCAAAAAGTCCCAAAGTAGCCAAGCTATCTGCTTGAACCTGTTGAAGTTTTAAAACCAAATGTTTATATAGCTGCTTAAGTCTTAACAACAATAAAGGTGAAAGCCTGGAAATATAAAAGATGAAAAGGCAAGGAGAATTCAACATAATTGAGGTCCTTAAAAATTTTCTCAACCCAATGTAACATTGAAGGTAAGTCTGTAAGTCTAATATTCATACATGAAGCAATAAATTTCTAGCGGGAAAGACAATAAGAAAAGGAAAAGAATGTGAGATTACATACAAAATTAAGGTTAACGTGTCTAATACCAATCGACTAAGAGACAATATCAGCAAGGGCAAAATAAAAAGGAAAGGTAAGGAAAATTTTCTCTTAAATGAGTTTGATGTGAGATGATAACGTGTTCTAAAAGGACATCCTCACCGCAAATACAGAATGACTTGGGAATCATGAGACAAACCTTGCTATTAAATGCCAGTTTGCCTGGAATCATGGTTTCTTTGCAGAAAGCTACTGAGAGTTTTCTCTGAGCCAACCCTATCCAAAATTCTAGCTCATCATTCTTGTTGCTAGACAGAACCTTTTCACCAAAGTGTGACAGGAAATGGATTTCAAACCCTGCCTCCGTAGCCAACTGATATAACTTGTCGACCGAAACAATACTATGTGAAAGATTCATAAGCTCCACTATAACATCGCCTATTGACATTTTAGACAAGGGACAAGAGGTATTTTCAGAACCCAATTTCTTTACTGCAGCACAGCAACTTATAGCCACAATAATTCCTGCAACACCACTGCATATGCTACTTAGGTTAAACCCAAATAATTGGTGAATTTCTTAAGAGGTGAAACTCCAAGCATGAAGGAAGAAATAAACATACGAATCCCATCCGCATTTACCATAGGGTGGGCGTAGATAATCCTATAGTGGGAACAAAAAACTTTTAGTTCAAAGCAAAATAGGATTTGAGCAGACCTTCCTGCATACTCGATAGACCATTTCTTTAACAATGGAATGAAAAATCCTGCCATCCGTGGGAGTTCCACAGCTCTAAACCATTGTACCAATTCTGAATGTCTCAATTTCAACCGACTTTCAATGAACTCCCCTAACAAATCTGTCTCCGTGGTCAAGCTGAAGCAAATGGCAAAACAAAATATTAGAGCTGCTAAGCACCAACAATCACCAGGCATAATTGAGAAGGAGACATGACAGTAGACTTGGCCTGAGTCAGAGAAACATAGTTTCTTGGGGAAGTTTTCTGCAGTTACTAGCACAAAAAAACTATCTGAGTGTAATCTAACAGTATGAAATTTTTGGAAACAAAGAGTTGGTTTTTGAAGTCTTAGATCTCTTAATATCAATTGTTACAATGATAATAGAGATTAAAAAAGCTGCTGCAAAAAACTTACATCTGTCTAACTGGGCACGGATTGTTATGACGTTCTTGAGAGAGCAAAATCTCCACCTCGATTGCCGTTTTCAACATAGCATAAACAGCTACCTGAAGAATATTTATGTTAGTCAATGATTCTTCTCCATTATCTCATTTCCTTTAATAATTCAGAACACTATAATTTTGCACCATACTTTTAACTTGTTTGTTTATAAGTAGTTGCCATCAACATGAATCTCGATACTTCAAATGTACCGTTCGTAGATTATTTTTAGAAAATTTTTACAGGCCAATTATTTTTATTTATTTATTTATTTGGGGCTTTGAGCATATACCCGATGAGCAATGCGTTTATGCCATTGATGCACATCCTTTCCTTTCCAAGCCATTGCAAGCTCTGCACTGCTTCCAGGCAATTCAAGTGACTCAACTGCGAGGGAAAAGCTTCTGGCAGATTCATGTAATACCCAAACAAGACAATTCACCCGATTGAATTCGATTGCAGGAGAATCAACCTCAGTTAAAATAGCCCCATTCCCAGTACCAGAGGGATCACAATGAGGTGAAGAGGAAGAAGACACCGATGATAATGCACTGCGAAAGATACCCTTTGAAGAAGTGTAACTAGCAAACCATAAAAAACCAACTGAATTGCTCTTATTTACAGTGAAATGATTCCCCTGCAGTCTTCGGTGGAACTTTGAATGGTGGGGTGCATTTGATTTGATCTTCCAATTCCATCCATTATAGGATCTGAAAGTTTGTCAGTGACAGGTTAAATACGCTCCACGTCCCAAAGCCAACAAATCCATTAACAGTATATTGCTTCCCATCTTCTATTTTGATTCATTTAACCTTTTGAGGTTTTTAAAGAGTCTTAAAAAGAAACATGAATCAAAATGAATATGACATGAATCAAATGGGTAATTTAGCGTATAGTATTGCGTTCTAACTTCTAACTAAACAAACATATAAGAAAAAGAGAAGTCAACCAACTTCATATAACCAAAAACAATCAAAATAAATGAATGTTTTGAATCAGATAAAACTAAGTAGCAAATGCAACAAATTAAGTTTAGTATTTAATGCAGGCAAGGGCAAAATCGATTGAGAAGTTTAACACTTTCGAGGAGTAAAACATGAACGCGTAGATATAATATAACGGGGGTAGATAAAACAGAACTTACGTATAGTAGGAGAAGTGGGGCAGTTGAAGAGACAAAAGGGAAGCCATGGATGAAGAAGAAGAAGAAGAAGACGAAGAAGAAGAAACAAAGAAACGAAAAGAAAGTGAGAGAAAAGTAAAGAAAAAGAAGGGAAAAGGGTGTTAGTTTCGATGCTTTGAAATGAAAAAAACTACAGTAATTGCGAAGGCAGCGAGGTATAGAGGGAGTTTTAAAAAATTCTTATTCTTATTCTTATTATTATTATTATTATTATTATTATTTAATTCCAGACAGGTATTGGTGCCCTTGCCTTCGGTTTTGTCCCCCGCCAACCGCTTTGTTCTTGTTTTTTGTTTTCTTCAAGCTTTTTATGACAGTTGATGTCTGCTAGAACAAACCTCTTTAACATTTAAATCTAAAAATTAATTTAAAAAATTTTAATCAAAGCCTATTTAAATTTAATTTAATAAAAATAATTAATCTAAACTAAAAATGATTTAAATAACAAAAATTCGAATTAAAAAACTTTTTAAAATAATTAATCTTTCATAAAATCTAAAATGTTAATTAATCAAAATTTAAACTTAATACAAGTCCAAAAATATTCCAAACTAGAATAGTCTTAATCTCTTCAACTTACTAATTTGCCACCTCTGGAAAGAAAAACAAAAAACCTATGGATTTGATAACGATTTGATTTCCTAAAGGATTGTTGTTTGTTATTACAATACTTGGAAAAAAAATTTAGGTGAAATTATATTTTTCTCGTATTGATAGATAGATAGCTCAATCTTTTTTTTCCGTAAATTTACTATATTCATCATTTATATTAATTATTAAAATAATGATTAAGTGTGATTGTCTTGAATGATATCAATTCAATTAATAAATTTTAAAAAAATATTAAATAAATTTATAATATCAAGTAATAAAATGAGTTATGAACCTTTTTTTTTAATTTTTTTATAATATTTTTAAAAATAACAACTTTTAAAAGAAAAAACTATTCACTTATTCTTAAAAATATTTCATTTATTCTTAAAAGTTATCAACTTACTCTTTAAAATAATTTTAAAAAAACTACAATAAATAATTTATTTTATTTTCAAAAACTTATTTTTTTTCTTTCACTCACGTAGTAAATGAGCATATTTTAGTTTTAATCAATTTATCAATTGAATCGGGTGTTTTATATTTCTATAATTTAATG
>JAQSVH010000010.1:11243363-11253704 GCA_029448705.1 Adansonia digitata
CAAATCACTTTATTAAACTTGTTTATAAAATTTAAAATTTTCTTTTTCTTTTTCTCTTTTTCTATTTTATAGATTTCAAGACTGGTCTAAAAGTTACAACTCTATTTTCTCAAATTCATGTGCAAGAAATTGTAAGAACATTTCAACCTTGGTCTAAAAGCCTCAACTGCCCAAAATTCATTAGCACATGTGATAGAGAACTTTGATTAAGAAAATAAAAATACTAGTAATCTTTTTTTTTTTTTTCAATAAAGCAGCTGTTTAGTCAACATCGATCTATATAATTTTAGCCATGTGACACCAGATTCTGATATAAAATAAAAAAATATGAAACAGTTTTTTTTTTTTTCATATTATTGCACATTAATAAGAGCTGATACATCTAATTAAACGTTGGTTTACTCTTTTTAATCATTTGACTTGATAATATATGCATTATTAGGGTTTGAATGATATATCTAAACAAAAAAAGGGGAAATGTATTAGTGAAATGTATAGAAATAATAAGAAATCAGGCCAGAAAGTGAAATACTAACACATAAAAATAAATTTGTTGGACTGCTAAAATAAATAAATAACAGTTGATCAGTTGAAACCAAATTTAATTCAAATGTTCATGTAATATCTTTAAAATATATCAAATTTTAATATTTATAATTTTTTTTATAGCGTTGATTATGATTTTTTTGTATATAAAAAAAGTGATAATTAATTGTGTGTGTGTGTATATATATATATATATATGTCTATATCAAGGCATAAAAACAATTTAAATTTTGAGATAAATATAAAAATGTTGGATTTTGAGACAAAAGTATCTTTGATCTGTTGTGTTCACTTGGCGATGAAAATAAATCTCATTAATTATTGTAAGGGGCCCCACAAATGAAATCTCTGAGTTGGTTTTTTCGCCACCATGCGTTGTGATGAAATCAGCAGGGGAAACTTCTTGCTATCAGCCAAAAAGGTAATCAATTTTGCACAATGATTAGTTTTTCATATTGTAATTTTAATCTATTTTGTATGTGTGAATGGGTAAGTCCAAAAGAAAAATGATTAGAATCTTTTTTTATCATGGGTTACACAGAATAAAACAATCTTTTAGAGAGATAAAAATTGAATAACAAAAAGCTGAAATTTGATTTCTAACTCTTTTAATTATCTTTAAGAAAAAAAACCTATTTTCCTCCGACGTTTTATAAGTGAAAAAGTGAAAGCTTCCCTCCAACATTGTTTTAAATATAAAAATTAAATAAATTTATTTATATTTTTTAATATATATAATAATTTTAAAAATATTTTTAAAATACAGTAAAATCATTTTTAAATATACACATGCAATGAACAATGACGATGGGAGATATCATCACGTGGGTTTGAATAGGATAAAGAGGCGGTGGTAACGGGAACCCTCCCCCAAAAAGAGTACAAGAAAGGGAACAAAGGATTCTTGTGAGACGTGGACTTCCAGTGGCGGCATATGATAGTGTTCCAATTGAGACGTTGCAGCAGGGACACTTGGATTGGCCTTTGTATGTACGTTTGGAATCCACTACTTTTCACCGTAGCTGAGCGAAGCCAAGCTAAGCTGACCCATTCTTCAATGGTCCCACGATAATTTTACCCAAGACATGGATACAATAAAAAATAAAATATTATATGATATAAAAAATTAATATAAATATATTTAAATTTATAAATGCACATATAATATTTTTAATGTAATTATAACATATAAATATAAAACAATTAGATAAATTGCCTCATCCTTTCCCATCTTCTATGCTGTGCCTTTCCTTTTGGGGCTTTTGGCTGGTTTTTTAATTTTACCAAATTCACTGATCTTTCTCTTCATTTACATATTCTTTTTTTTTTTTTTTTTGTTGCACCTTGATTGCAAGTTTTGGTCATTAATCAAATAATGGTAGGTTAAGGGTCACATTGGAAAGGAGCGTCCTTTTACAACCTTATAAGAACCCTTCCCCTTCCCATTTTCTCTATACATATTCTGTGTAATTCTCTGAGGTTTCTCAAATTGTGTGCCTTCAAAATTATCAAAAATTTGGGTCACTCTCTTGCTTTTTTAAGACAAAAATGACCGAACCCAACAATTCTGAGAGTTGCAGCAGCAATAATAGTAACTCCAACTCATCCCCCACATCATCTTCTTCTTCTTCTTCTTCTTCAGAAACTCCCCAGAACTTGTCCAAGAAATTCAATGCCGAAGCCCCGGAAGCAGACAGCAAGGCTAAAAGGCCTAGGGAATCAGCCACAGGAAGCAAGCACCCAATTTACAGGGGAGTCAGAAAGAGAAGTTGGGGCAAATGGGTGTCTGAAATCCGCGAACCCCGCAAGAAATCTCGCATTTGGCTAGGTACTTTCCCTACCCCGGAAATGGCTGCTCGTGCTCATGATGTGGCTGCTTTAAGCATCAAAGGTGACTCCGCCATCCTCAACTTCCCTGAGCTTACTGAGCTGCTTCCTCGACCGGTTTCATTAACGCCCCGTGACATCCAAGCCGCCGCGGTTAAAGCTGCTTCAATGGTCAACTTCAGCACTACTCTATTATCAGCTTCTTCATCATCATCTTTAGTATCCGAATCTTCATCTCTGTCCGAGTCCAATGCCTCGGAAGAACCTGAGGAACTGAGTGAAATCGTTCAGTTACCCAACATAGAAGGGAATTTCGACTCGTTGTTTGACTCCCAGAACGAGTTTATACTCCTTGACTCGGTCGATAGGTGGTGGGTGTATCCACCACAAGATTTCTATGGAGGATTTTCTGATCACGTATGGGCTACGGAGAATTTAACGGCAGCCAACTTTGAAACTATTTCCCTGTGGGAATAATTTGCTACCTTTTTTACTGCTATTCTTCTATAGGATAACTGTAATTTTCTAGGGGAATTTTTCGATTTGGTTGCCTATTTTTGCTAATTGTTCACTTGTCAATTTTCCTATCTTTGTAATATATAAAATCATACAAGTCATAGTTAGGTTTTATCTATTTGAAAGAAAACATATAAATATGTATACAACTTGAAGAACCTTGAAGAGTATTATTTTTTTCTTTTTAATTTATTTAGCTTTCATAGAATCTTTGAGAAAGTTGAATTAAAATTGTTGTATTCTTTACTTACCAGACAAGCTTTTTCAAATCATTTACACATTTAATTTTTTTACCTTATTGACCATAAAATATTATTTTTAAATAAAAATTTATATTTAATTTACTATTAATACATAAATTTAAACATACAAATAAAGTATAAAATACTCATGCGTTGTGAATAATTATAATTCTTGCACAAAATTAAAATGGCAAATTTATTTGTTTTATATTTTGGTAGGTAGATATAAGTTTATTGTTTTATATATAATTCTCTTATATATAAGGACAAGTTGAATAATATATATGCTAACAACCGCATGATCTGATAGTAAATTACTAAATTCTTAATTTCAATTATTAAAATCAATCACTATCAATCTAAAGATTTTGCAATTAATAAGACTAGCAGGAGTGGTTGAGGTCGATGTTGTTTAAAAACACTTAAAAACTTATCATTTACTCAATGTAACTAAGATTTTGATTATAATATAAAATGACTGAGATCCCATATTTCTAGCTACTTTAAATTCTTGAATGTACCCTTTGATTTGTGGGAATCACCCATATGGTCACTTTCATCGCTCCTTCACTTTGACTTTTTATCTTGCAAAACTAATCAATGAATAAAACTGAAACTAACTAAAAATATATATAGATGTGAAATTTTATCGGAATAATTATAATTTTTTATCATTTTATATTGTGATTATTTTTGCAGAAAAAAATATTATACAAATTATAAAAAGATTAGCAAATTTTGATACTAGGTTAAATGAGGTCAATTCAATTATTAAATTTACTTAAAAACTAAAGAAAATAATAATAATAATATTAGTTACGTACTTTTCTATTTTAAAAAATTACCACCGTATCTAAAAACACCACCAGTTTTTACCTTTAATAAACTATCCTATTTATCGTAAACTATCGTATTTAATTTTTTTTCCTTTTCTAAAACATATTTTTCTAATTATTTTTGTTCACCTACTATTTTTTTTCCACTCACGTTATAGTGTAAGTGTGCATATTCCTAGCCTATAGAAAATGCGATTAGCTTTTATAATGGAACAAAACAAAAGAATTGTAAAACGTACCGTTGAATAAATTTGAAATTTGATAAAAATTAAATTGAAGAAGTGACATATACGCAATAAATTGTACCGTTGGAGAGGGATTTTTTTGGGAGAAAAAAAAGGACTGATGATAAGTATAGACAACATGCCAAACAAATGAGATAAAATGTTTTGTGTTTAGCCAAACTTTGATTTTGAAATGTGGAGAAAACTTTTCTTTTGGGAAAACATTTTGAGAGCCAAATAAGACTTTCTTTTTTGTCTTTCTAGTTAACACCTTCTGGATATGAGTGAGATTTCCATTGTCCAAATGCAACCATACCGCTTTTTCAAATTACGGCTACTTTGTATTGGTTCTTGGATTTCTGAATTTAATTTTTAAAAAATAAGGTTAATTTATTTTATTAGTTAAAGATTTTTTACCATTATTTTTTAAAAAAATTACATTTAATATATTATTTTTATTAAATTTTAAAAATAATATAATAATTATATATATTTTTATATATTACTTTAATCAACATTACTAAATACTGATTAATATTTTAATTGTCATAATCTTTCTCATAACGGCTAAGAACCCTTTAAAGATATGCTACAGATTTAAGTATCAGATTCAGAATATTTGCCTTTGCCACAACGGTTTGGGCAAATACAGAATAGGCTACAAAATAGGAACATACTACTTTAATAATTGGAAATTTTTGGCATCTAGTTTGTGAGATTCTAAGATGGAAAACGAGCTTAGCTACAAGTAGACTAGATCAACCTTTTTTTTTCCTTGTAGAAATCAAATTTAAAAAATAAATAACATAATTGATTGTATATTCAATTCAAGTTTTAAATTTTAAAATTAAAATTTAATCGAATTTCTGAATTCTTATAAGATAAGATGACAATCATCAGTGCTAGAATTTGGCAAACATTATAAATTTATCGCTAATTTATGTATATAAGAATATGATACAAACTTATTTGACTCGAAAATAAAACCAAATTACTACTTTTCTTTTTTTACAATTTTAAAAAGGTTAATCAGCAGTAATTATTCAAATCACCAAAAAATAACATGCTATACGAATTGCCAATGACCTTTCAACTAACAAAAAATAAATTTTCATAATTTTATTAATATTAATGTTTGATTTCATGTGTTTTATACGTTAATTTTCATTATTTTTATACATTTTTAAATATATAATCATATAATTTTCAAATAAATAAAATTAATAAATTGTTTACTCTAATGAAATTTGTGTTAACATATAAAATTTATTCTATTTGCACATTGCACATGAAATTAATATAAAGTTTATTATTTTAATGTTAATATAAAATATACGAAGATAAAGAAATATAATGCATGTTTAAAATTTTTTATTCATCAAATAAATTTATTCAAATTTTAAGATTACCGAAAAACTAAAGCTTTAAAAATAAAGTAATTTAATGTAAATCTTAACTCTTTTTTTATTTATTACCAAATAAATTTATTTAACAAAAGTATTTTGTTACTTATAAATGAAATAAATCTTATTAATAGTAAAGAAATTTACAATGACCATTTAAAAATTTAGTGAATGGCAATTATCATTTCTATCAATTCAAAAAAATTATTCACATTCGTATCTATCTATATTATAAATTATAGATTTATATATATTATAAATTATATATCTTCACAATTTATCATTTATAGGCAGTTAGATAATTTGACTATAAGATTAAAAAAAATAGAATAATTAACTATGATTAAAAATCAATTTGTACGAATTTGGTTTTTTTTTTAACAACTTGTCACTTTTACTTGCTTTAGCAAAGAAATAATAATAATAATAATAATAATAATAATAATAATAACAATAATAAAATTATACTCGTGAGTATTATTAAGTAGTGATTGATCATTCTCAAGGGTTAGTTAGGTTTAACAACTTGGAAATTTAAGATTACTTGTAAAATTTAAATTACATAAAAGAAAGTCAATGTTTACAAAATGGACTTGTTAATAAATTGATGTCTTTGGCGTCGGTGCTAGGGAGACTCTTCTCGTGGTCGGCAGCAGAGCAATTAGGTGGGAAAGGAGGGGGGAAAAAAAGGTGAGATTTTTTATAAAATCAATTTAATATTTAATATTAAAATTTTTATTTTTTATTTTTATAAATTAGAAAAGTAAATATTCTATAAATTACTCAACTTTTATAAATGAATTTAAATTAAATTTGTTATTAAATTATTATTTAAATTTCTTTTTATGAATAATAAGTAAATTAAATATTTCAAAAGTTATTAAAATTTTTTTAAGTTAATTTTTAACCCATTTTATTTTTTAAAAGAAAAATAAAAAGTTCTAAATACTCCATTTTTCATCTACATCAGGTCGACTTTCATTTTAGATTTATGTATGGATTCGGATATGACGCAAATTTTATTTTAAATGTTTATCTAAGTTTGGCTCAGTGTATGTTTTATTATTTAAAAATATTAAAATATTATTTTTATTAATATTTATATATTTTAAAATTAAAAATATTTTTTATTGAATGAAATCAATAACATTACATTTGGTTAATTAGAATAGAATAGAGCTATATGAAATAGTGAAAATGGAATAGAGTAGGAAGGGAATAGAATAACTATATGCAGTAGTTTAATTCAATAAAATAAAATAGTGTAGGATTCGAATCTCCTAAAACAATTTCATAATTTGCCTAAGGTTGAAATAATTATTCAATGGGAACTTGAAATAACTATTTAGTGATTTTTCAAAATAAAATCATAATAAACTACTCTATTAAATAATCATTATACGAATTAAACAATAATATACCTGTAGCATGTTAAAATATGATTATAATAAAATTTTTATTATAATAAACAAAATATATTATAAATTTTACATTCGATCGGACGTAATATAAATCTTAGCTGCCGCGCATTTAACGTGTATTTGATCGTGGAGCTGATTGACATCCAATGTTGAATTTAACAACGAAAGGACTTAATTATAACGTTGAAGGCGCAACAAGTTATTTATTTATAATAGAAACCCTAAAATAAAATTAAAATTTGAAAACTAAGGTTATTATTTGGTAAAAATTTATTAAAAGTTTTTATATTATAGTAAAAAATATTTTATCTTTATATTATTAAATTTAATATTTTAATTTTTATGCTTTTAAAGTTATAACAAATAAAAAAATGATTAATGATATTAAAAATAACTATTTACATGCTAATAAAATATTAACTTATAATATGACGTAAAATTTTATATTTTACGAAAAAAATAAACTTAGGTTTGGGATCAGGCTTAGGTCATTCTTCTATTTAAAATTTTAAATTTTACATCACATAATATATTTATATTTTATCGATATTTAATTTTTTTATTTATTATTATTTTAAAAATATAAAAATTAAAATATCAAATTTAATAATATAAAAATCAAAATAATTCATAAACTATAGTGCAAGAACTTTCAATAAACTTTATTATTATTATTATTATTATTATTATTATTTAGCCAAAAAATTGCATCAAAATTTATTTTTAATTTATTTTTGGTGGAAATCATATGGCAAAAGAATTGCCAGGTGCTGGATCAAGTGTCAATAACAGCTCTGAAACATGCGGGGGTTAACTTTTGGGAGACACTGATGCGTACGCCCATCAATTGAACACCTGATGCGTTGAAGTGACACCTCCTCGGGCACACGAAACGGACATCAGTCTTGTTCTGTGCACCGGGGGCCTTTGCGTAAGTAACGTTGAAATTTGTGTTAGTTTAACAATAATTTTTTTAATTTAATTTAATTATAAAAATAATTTTTAATATTTAGGAAAATTTTCATGTTCTCCCACTAACTTGTTGAGAAATAATTCCATGAAAAACTATAAGATAAACAATTTTTCTGAACTAGTCTTTTTTTTTTAAATCAATAATTATATTTTTATTGTATTAATATATGTTTTTATCATTTGATAAATATATTAATTTATGTTAAGAGCTTAATTTAATTTAAATTATAATTTTAAAATTTTTTTTATACAAATTAAAATCAAGAAGTTTTTTCGCACAATAAAAAATTCAAATTTATTTATAGATAGTAAAAATATAAATGTCATTTTGCTTTTCCTATGATTTGATTTAAAATATATATTATTTTTTCATTAATATATATATATATATATATATTCATTGAGTCATTACAACTTACAAGCGGTGTATAGATAAGAACTTGATTCTAGTTTGCATGATTGATTCTTTATTGCTTTTTAATATTGTTAGCAAGTGCCAATAGAGTGATTAAATCTATGGTAGTAATTGTTTTTTTTTTTTTTTTAAGTATTAACAATAAGTTAGTCCAACATTTTGAAAACATTATTAATTCAATTTTATTTGGTGCATTGAATATAAAAGAAAATATATGAAATGCTGACAATCTAAGAAGTGTTTTACACCATTTATTAATCTATATATAACTAGCATGTGATATTTTATAAATCAAATGAGTAAATTGTTTCTTTTCTTTTTATAATCCAACTTGTTTTAGATTTTTTTTGTTTGGTGACTCAACTCTAAAATATAAATGTTTTAAACCCCAATGTATATGAGTGCTACTATTTTGATAATTTAGACCTTAAAACATAATGAATCTTCAATATGACATTTCTGATTATTATATCATTGATTTTGTATGATCATGTTCACTTGAAAATAATTTTTTGAGTTTGAAGGAAAAAAAGAAGAAGATGATGATATATAGACAATATCAATATACCATGATGACATCGGATACCAAACAATAACTCTATTATCTTTTACATCCGAATGATCAAAACAATAATATCTATAAAGATTATTGATTAATATGTTATTTTCAAATTTTATATGATTAAAATATAAATTTTAGAAAATTGGTGACAAAAAAGTAATTTACTCCAATCAAATGTGCTTATAAAACTTGAAAATTCAATTGTAACAGTATATTATACTGTTTGATGCTACAATTAAAACCGGTAAATACCATTCATTCATTATTTTTGTTGTGAGATTCATTGATTGCGAGCTATAAAAATTCATTGTTGAAGAGGGTGGAGAATGAGAAATAGATGAGAACCCAATGAAACATTTATAATTATTTGATATGAGGTTTGCATTATTTGAGGTAACTACTTATGTAAAACGACTAGCATTATACAATGCATTAAAGGTAGGTTCACCATAATTTGCTACTCCCCTTACATTTACATATGCGACATCAAGACATGGGCTAGCTTTTACTCTTGCATAGTTGAATTGGGGCCATGTGGTGAAATGGAGGATGAAGGGTCAGGTTATGGTGGGTCTTGACTCTTAGAGTGTTGGGTTAAGTCATTCCTTTATTAGGCTTACTCTAGACGATGAAACTAGCTGAGCCAGTCTTTGTGGGGCTGGGGTTTGCCATTTATCTAGACTATGGTGCCACCTAGCTAGATATTATGGACCCAAGCAAGCTATGCAAAGGAAAAAGAAAATTAAACCCGAAATTTAACTAAATTCATTTAATTATAATGATATTTAATAAGTTTTAAGTTTGAATTAAATTATTTATGACTTTTCTTTAATTTTCAAACTACAATCTCATTTGTATAAAAAAAAAAAAAGAAAAAGAAGGTTCTTTCGTTATAGCAGCAATACAAATTTCGCAAGTTTATATATATTTTATATAAAAAATTTAAATTTATTAAATATAATACTTTAAAAATAATTGTATGAATCAATAAATAATCGTATGGATCAATTGAATTAAGTACGAGTTAAAAAGCCTTCTAACCTTAGTATGCCAAAGAAAAAAGCATGTGAAAAAAATTACACTATCAAATTAATAATGACAATTAATTTAAAAATTTTTAAATCTTGAGGTTGTTTGCTGTCTCATCAATGGGGACGGTTCAATTACCGTAGACGTGGAACTTGCATTTTCAAGAGCAGAGCGGTCACATCCATGGTTTCAAGCCAAACTCCAATTGAATGAAGTTGATTTGTTGGTTAAGATGGTTTAATCACTGATTTAGCCAAACTCCAATGGAATGAAGTTGATTTGGGGACAGTTCAATCTATCGTTTCATTATTAAATTTTAACGATCACTAAAATGAAGCACTAATCGAA
>JAQSVH010000010.1:11272743-11285009 GCA_029448705.1 Adansonia digitata
CAAAATACTTAAAGTAATGGATTGTTGATATTAAAATGTTAGAACTAAAACACCATCATTAAAACCGTTCTCACCAAAAAGATGGTCTTTACAAAATTTTATCAGCAAAGTTGCTTGAGTGCACTATTAAAAGAGAATGCTATTGCTAATGAAATGCTGTCTAATCAAACTATGCCTAAATGTTATGTCAACAAAAAACATACACACTTTTAGTTTATTATATTGAAAAAAAAAACAATTTTGTTATTCATTAAATTACTAAAAGGGAATCATTTTATTTCTTAATGAATTTAAAAGCTATTTGACATCACGATTTGAATGACATTTAAATACAATTATCAAATTTAATCATAAATATAAATTAAATAAGAAATATAATTACTTTCAATTATAATCTTTTAATTAAAATTATAACTTTATTCGAGTTTCAGTTGAATTTACGTATTCTAATTGCATCTTTAAGTGTTATACTTTTACTTGTTATAAACGAACTTCAATCATCCAAAAATGAAAAAGCCAATTGAAGAATTCACATTTATTTTTTTTAAGTATTTGTGAAATCATCTGTCATTCTATTAAAATTTTAAATATTAAAAAAAAAAAAAAAACTAAAGGCAAGGGCAATATTGTATCTCGGGCACCTCCCCCGCCAAAAAGTAAAGAAAGGCTATAATTAGAAAGAGTATTGTGTTTGAAGCAATGGAAAGGGCAAAGAGGCCATTTGCTTTAAAAGACAAATCAAAAGTTAACATTAAAAAAAAAAAATTCTCGTACTTTCCTCTGCTGGTCTGCACTCTGCACAGTGAAGTGGTAGACTCTCTCTCTTTACCTCTGTTTCACAGTGTTAGATGCCGAAAGTGACGAACCAATGGAAATCCTTGCGGATATAAGAACCAAAAATACAAAAAACCAACCTCTAGTGAGTTGAAAAAAGAACCCTGAAAAGCAACCAAAAGCAATAACCCATCGAAGGATTGCTCTCTATCTGCCTAGTTTTACTTTTTCTTATTGGTTTTTCTCTTCCTTCTTCACACACCACCAAAACCCTTCACCAACAACAATAGTCTCTACTGTTGTTTTTCCTTTTTCTTCTTGATCTGTTTCTGTTGTTTTATATATCTTTTTTTTTTTGTTCAGGAAAAAAAAAGAAAAAAGAAAGAGAAACTCTTATGGTGAAAAGTGAAGCTCTCGTTATTTTTTTGGTTGATTGAATCCCCAGAAAGAAAGGAAGGATGTTTTAGAGGTTAGGACGATTTTAGTCTATCCTGAAATGGAGACCGGTGAAACGGTGCCGTTAAAGGTGGTTCTTGGGCGTTAGACTGGAGATCTCTCTGCTTTCAGAGAGAAGGTGACAAGGGTGCTTTGAATCCGGAGAAAAGTCAAGCGTGGAAACGTTTCTTTTTTTGTTTTTTGTTTTTTTTAAGTTTTTGGCCTGTTTAGTTTCAAAGGAGGCGTCCTTGTGACTCAGAATCGGAAGACTAGCTGAGTTGAATTGGTAACTCGGTCCAAGAAGAAAGCTTTTTATTTGAAGGAAAAAAAATGGTTCAGTGAATCAGATCGGTTGTTTGGCATAGGAAGCTCTGATCTCGAAAGATATTACGAGATTTTTCTCGGTGTTTGGCGCTGTCCCCTAAGAGTGCCAAAAAAAAAAAAAACAAGGTCCAAGGATAAATCTATCTCCAATCAGGATATTGTTGTCCCTTGTCGTGTTTTAATCTTCGGTTTCTTTTTCCTTTCTTCTTTTCTCAACATTTCAAAGTCAAGCATAAAGCCATTCCAAAGTTGTAAGATTTCAGGCACTTATGATGAAAACCTAGTTAAAAGCAAAAGAAGGGGGAAAAAACTCCATTCGTGTACCCTTCATTTCCAAGCTATGAGTTAACTCAAGGAAGAGAGACACCAAACGAAAAACCTTCAATTCGTTGCTTCTTTTTGGTGGGTTTTGTAAAATTTTATTCTTTGGTAATTAGATTTGAATTTTAGTACATTTGGTCAGTTGCTTGCGGTTTAAGGTAAGGAAGTTGCAGAGGTTGTTTGGTTTTAGGAGAGGGTGGCTATTTGGGGAGTTTTTAGGTAACTGCGAAATTCTGAGGGTGAAGTTTGAAAGATGGCAATGTCCTGCAAGGATGGTAAACCTGGGAGCCTGGATAACGGGAAATATGTAAGGTACACACCTGAGCAGGTTGAGGCCCTTGAAAGGCTTTATCATGAATGCCCCAAGCCTAGTTCGATTCGTCGTCAGCAGCTGATTAGGGAGTGCCCTATTCTCTCCAACATTGAGCCTAAACAGATCAAAGTTTGGTTCCAAAATAGGAGGTTTGCTTTTGGTTTTTGTTCACCGTCATTGCTTACTGCAATTTATCTGCTTCAATGTATTTTTGTTCAGTTTTATTGATTATGATACTGGAAATGAATAAGAAGTAACTATATGAAATCTGGGATTTTAGTATTTATCTTGTTCTTTGTTGTTCAGATTTTTATTTTTAGATGAAATACTGTTTTAATGTTAGTAATGCATATTAATCTTTTATGTTTTTGATTTGTCAGATGTAGAGAGAAGCAAAGGAAAGAAGCATCACGCCTTCAAGCTGTAAATAGGAAGCTGACAGCAATGAACAAGCTTTTGATGGAGGAGAATGATAGGTTGCAGAAGCAGGTGTCACAGCTGGTGTATGAGAACGGCTGCTTTCGCCAACATACCCAGAATGTGAGAATTTATGCTTTTTTGGATTCTGGGTTGTTGCTTCTAGCTGTTGTTCTTTTCATCTGCTGATATTTTATAGAAGTACAAAAGGAAATTTGGAAGTTTAACTGTTTTCCAATTCAACTTAAGCAATTAACATGGAGCTGAGCTTGCAGTTTTTTATACTTTCGATGAATTTTATTCGTTTGGAAATTCAGAGAGAAGTGTTGGGTTTGTTTTTCTTATAGGCGACACTTGCAACCAAAGATCCTAGCTGTGAATCGGCAGTGACTAGCGGTCAACACCGCGTGGCACCACAGCATCCTCCGAGAGATGCTAGTCCTGCAGGGTTATGTCCTTTTCTTTCATCGTGCTTTGTTACAACTTTGTTGCGTGTGTATTTGTGGGTTATAATTGATGCTTGTATTTTTTTTCCCCCAGGCTTTTGTCCATTGCAGAAGAGACTTTAGCAGAGTTTCTTTCAAAGGCCACTGGAACTGCTGTAGAGTGGGTCCAAATGCCTGGAATGAAGGTATCTCTTGGCCTTTTCCTCTCTAACATCTGGTACTAAATTTACTACTGTTTTTGTACATAATAACAACATAAAACTTTCAATAGAACTTATTGTTTTCAAGTTCAAAATCACGAAGCTTCTTGACCTGCTTATTTTCTTCTTTTTGTCTGGGTTTGCTGTGTCTGTGTTAGAATGTAATCTCTTGGGAGGTAAAACTATGTCATAAGGATAACCATAAATTGTTTCATCGAGCAGCAACTTTTGACTTATAATCTATTTCCTTATCTCTTTTTGACTTTAACAGCCTGGTCCGGATTCCATAGGAATCGTTGCTATTTCTCATGGTTGCCCTGGAGTGGCAGCACGTGCTTGTGGCCTTGTGAGTCTTGAACCTACAAGGGTAAGTCAAATTGTATTTGTCGCCTGCTACAATTTTCTTGTCACATTGACTATGAACTATAAAGTTCAATAACTATGTTTCTTCCAGGTTGCAGAACTCCTCAAGGATAGGCCTTCGTGGCTCCGCGATTGCCGAGCTGTTGATGTGCTAAATGTGCTGCCTACTGCGAATGGTGGAACCATTGAGCTGCTGTACATGCAGGTCAGTGATCATTAGTCTGTTGTGCTCGTCAGACTTTACTGGTGCATTGTTGTTTAATGTTCTCGTGAAATTTTTTGATGTAGCTCTATGCGCCAACAACATTGGCACCTGCTCGCGACTTCTGGTTGTTGCGTTATACTTCTGTTTTAGAAGATGGAAGCCTTGTGGTATGTGGTTTTATAAGCTATTTTATTTTTGGTATTAAACAATTAATAACATGGATGCACCTATCCGTTATCTCGTGAAAAAAAGGTTTTTTTTCCTTATTGCATTTTGCAATGCTTAGGTCTGTGAGAGGTCGCTGAAAAATACTCAAAATGGCCCTAGCATGCCTCCAGTGCAGCATTTTGTGAGAGCAGAAATGTTGCCGAGTGGATACCTTATTCGACCTTGTGAGGGGGGTGGTTCAATCATACACATTGTTGATCATATGGATTTGGAGGTACTCCTGTCTTTTGTATGTAAATTGTCTTCAATGTTTTAAACTACATATATATTACGAGAGCATGATACTTAATTTGAAATTCTTCTTATCAACCAGCCATGGAGTGTGCCAGAAGTGTTGCGCCCGCTTTATGAGTCATCAACAGTGCTTGCTCAAAAGACAACGATGGCGGTATGATTGTTTTTTCCCAGTTAGCGTGTTACTTATTACTGCCTTTTTCCTTCCGGTTCCGGTCACAAACATCTGAAACTATTTGGAAGAAGGCTTCAAAATGTCTACAGTTGTAGCTTCAGAAAAAGGATGAGAACATATATTCTGATTTTCTTTTAGGCTTTACGACAACTGAGGCAGATAGCTCAGGAGGTTTCGCAGTCTAATGTGAATGGCTGGGGCCGGCGACCAGCAGCCTTACGGACACTTAGCCAGAGGTTGAGCAGGTTAGTTTCAAAGTGCTTGTTGTAAAGCATTTTCTGTCTGTTAAATATGCTATTTATAACTTGATAGATGATTCCTGGCAGGGGTTTTAACGATGCTGTCAATGGTTTCACTGATGAGGGGTGGTCAATGATGGGAAATGATGGCATGGATGATGTCACTATCCTTGTGAATTCATCTCCTGACAAGCTAATGGGCCTGAATCTTTCCTTCGCTAGTGGATTTCCATCTGTCAGCAATGCGATCTTATGTGCTAAAGCCTCGATGCTCTTACAGGTGAGGATGCTTCACATGTTTCTGTCTTGATGAACTATTTGGGGAGCATATACTTTTGTTTCTTAATTGTTCATGAACTTAATGCTTTCTCATGTTTTTGTGCTTGCCATGGTGCGATGCTTACTTTGGATGGCTTTTCCTTCCCCCACCTCCCATCTTTGTCAAAACTGAAAGTCTTGATATTATCTGAATATTCTATAACATCTGTGTAATTGCAATTATTATATCAACATGTCTTTTATTTGGTTAAATAATTTTTTTTTTGTCCTCTTTGTTCTTTGGTTTTTCCCTTTTAGAATGTACCTCCTGCAATCCTTCTTCGTTTTCTGCGGGAGCACAGATCAGAATGGGCAGACAGCAGCATTGATGCCTACTCAGCCGCAGTTGTTAAAGTTGGTCCCTGTAGCTTACGAGGGTCTCGAATAGGAGGTTTTGGCAGTCAAGTTATACTTCCCCTGGCACATACAATTGAGCATGAAGAGGTAAGAAAATTAAATTTCATAGCACTTAAAAAGTGGTTTGTGTTTATCATATTATTAGTTTCAACTTTCTGCATTGATGATATGGCATTTTGGGTTTAGCTTATATATATTTAATGGTATGTGACCTTTTTTTATATTATTATTAGCTATTAGAGGTCATCAAATTGGAGGGAATTGCGCATTCTCCTGAAGATGCGATAATGCCAAGGGATGTTTTTCTCCTGCAAGTAAGTATTCTTGTTTATCTTCTACTTTTCATCAACTTCATGGTTGTTTCTAGCTATGAAACATGTTATTTTTAGTTTTGTCATGCATAATTTACTCTGTTATTGTTCTATAGCTATGCAGTGGAATGGATGAGAATGCTGTGGGCACCTGTGCTGAACTTATATTTGCTCCCATAGATGCTTCTTTTGCTGATGATGCACCTCTTTTGCCTTCTGGTTTTCGCATCATTCCTCTCGATTCTGGGAAGGTTGGCATCTTTTTATGACGTTAAGCGGGGTCTCCTCTTAGTTTGTCATGCATCTTTTGTGGAGTTTCTTATTAAACACTGGAAAGTGATGCAGGAAGCCTCTAGTCCAAATCGCACCCTTGACCTTGCTTCTGCTCTCGAGATTGGGCCAGCTGGAAATAAAGCATCTAATGATTACTCAGCTAGTGGTGGCTGTATGAGATCTGTGATGACCATAGCTTTTGAGTTTGCCTTTGAGAGCCACATGCAAGAACATGTAGCATCTATGGCCCGTCAATATGTCCGTAGTATTATATCTTCTGTGCAGAGGGTGGCATTGGCACTTTCTCCTTCATATTTAAGTTCACAAGCAGGTCTCAGAACCCCACTAGGTACTCCTGAAGCACAGACTCTTGCTCGTTGGATCTGCCAGAGTTATAGGTACATCAGCTTTTTTTTTTTTTTTTGCTTTCCAGGATGAATTTTATTCTTTGTAATGTTATTTTGATATTAAGTTGGGGAAGCGGATTCAACCATGACAGTTTATTGCCTCAACTATGAAACGGTAGCAGTATTAACATGATTATTCATGCAGTGTCAAATAGGAGATACTTGCTGTCATTTGGTCTGGTGTTATTTTCCGTATTTGGTTTTTGTGATTTGATCTATCACGCTCTACTATGAACTTTTTCTGGTGAATGTCTTGTTTTAGAGCAGAGAAATCATGGAATCAATGAGGTCAATTTAATAGGAATTATAAGTCTTTTATGCTTTTACACTTTGTAATGATAGATTTGAGAACCTGACTTGTTGAATTTGGTGTATTCTGTACCATGCATTCTGAAAATGTTGCATATGCTCGATGTTCGTGCTAGGAACAAATTGCGGTTATTTTTTGAACCATTGATGATTCATCTCTAATTTGCAGGGTCTACATGGGTGTTGAGCTGCTAAAATCAAGCGCTGAAGGGAGTGAATCTGTCCTCAAGACCTTGTGGCATCACTCAGATGCTATCATGTGCTGCTCTCTTAAGGTAACATGTGAAGCATTTAATTCCTTCATTCCCCGTCTGATTCCTACCTTTGTCTTGTTGTTTGCAGTATGAAATATGGATTCTTTTTTTATTGGAATAGTGTCAGCCTAACGCCATATCAAATTGAACCTATATATTTTTGACAGAGGATGCTTGTATGCTCATGGTAGAAGGTGCTTGTTTTAGTTAGGACTTGGCATGACATGGGAAAAATAATTAAAATATAAAACAAAACATGACACGAAAAAATAATATGAACACGACACGATACATATGTACAATCATGTTAAAATCTATGTTATAGACATCGTTAATGCGTCAATTTTTATAACCATATAATATCTTAAACACTATTAAAACATGTGAAAATAACTCGAACATGACCCAAATACACCAATTGCCAGTCCAATTTAGTGTCAACATCAAGATGCAACGGATAAAACCTTGTACTTCATGATATGCTTAAATAATCTATCAAAAGAAAATAAAAGGCCTGGAGCCTTGTTTCTTCGTATGATTTTTCATCTTACTGTTAAAATACTGTTAAAATTTTCTTTGCGTTAGCAGTAAATTGTGAATTAGTGTTGGGACTGAATTTCCTTTCTCTTCCTTTCTTTTTATGGCCGTTATGTTTTCATTATTTTATAAATTTTAACAATAGCATTTATTTAAAATTGTTTTAATCTAAAACCATTAGAAGTTGTTGCAGGCATTGCCAGTTTTTACCTTCGCAAATCAGGCTGGGCTTGACATGCTGGAAACGACCCTGGTTGCCTTGCAGGACATAACTTTGGAAAAAATATTTGATGATCATGGACGAAAAACTCTCTGCACGGAGTTCCCACAGATAATGCAACAGGTCTAGCATTCTATTCTGATTTCTAACTTCGAGCAAACGACATCATTGAATACGAAAGCCAATTAATGGATGTTCTATGTATTACAATGTTAATTTTACGTTCTAGATTTTACCGAATTTTGTGCTTTGTCTTGACATGTTTTTTTTTTCTCCTGGTAGGGTTTTGCTTGTCTACAGGGGGGGATCTGTTTGTCAAGCATGGGAAGACCTGTTTCATTCGAAAGAGCAGTAGCTTGGAAAGTGTTGAATGAAGAAGAGACTGCTCATTGCATCTGCTTTATGTTTATCAACTGGTCTTTTGTCTAATTTCGGACCACAAAGGTGAGACGTATGATCGTATAAATGTTTTGTTGGTTTGTTTATCTGTAGTTTCGTAAGAACCTTATGTTAAATCTTCCGGCCTGTTATTCCACCATACTTTTGAAGACTGTTCCTAATGTTACTGGAATCTTATGCTCGAATCAGTGATTTACGATGCGTGTAATAAACTGTATTTAACCATTCTGGATTTGAGAGTGAGCTCAGTTAGGTCCAATCTGGTTGGTTTGGTCTCGACTGTGGACCAGACAAGTCAATAGGATCTAATTTTCCTAGCCATAAATCCCACTGAAAGAGCCAATGTTCATAACACTCCACGTGAAGTATGTTTTCTGGTTTGGTTTGAGGGTCATGTCTCAATTATTAATTGTTTGTTGGAGGGTTTGAAACAAGTTAAAAATGTTAGCCAATCATGCATCAAATTAGTTACTATTTAAAATGTTGGTTATGAAGCCATACATCAACTGTATAAGTCAGAAAAGAGACCCCGATGAAACTTGAAAGGATTTTTATTTTTTAACTTGCGGTTGGGTGATGAGTGAGGGCATTAGGGCTTGAACGCAAGTTCAGCCATGATGCAAGCCCTGATGGTGCCGAACTCCAAAGCTCAGCTATATTTGGTTGGTAAGCGGGTTCAGGGCGCCGGTTGCTTTTGCATAAATGGTGGGTCCAATTAAAACAAAAAATTATGGTTAATCAAATGATGAAAGAAACTTTTTTTTTTTCAAGTTTTTGAAATAATCCATTTACGTGATTGAAATGGACAAAAAAAAATAATAATAAAAGTGTATTGAGAGAAGTAGAATCTTCCTTATGCTGCCAGACAAGTAATTATTAGTACTTAAAATAGTAGGAGTCATTTATTGATATATATGGATTCAGTACATAGAAATGAGTCGCAATACCTTGCTAGGAACTAGTATTAAAAGAGCTTGAGCCTAGATCAGTAAAATGAACTAGCAAAGGATGCAGACTCTCCACATTACTTGACGACAAAACTATAACAATAGAAGAATCTATGGCAGGAAGGAAAGGATGCAAAGGAGAAGCATTTGAACCAACAAAAAATTAAAAACCTAACTAGCTACCTACTTAACTAGAAGGTGGTTAAGTTTTTGGTTCTAAGAAACATATCCCAGGAGGAGAGAAAAGCAGGAATGAATTTGGTGCCCACCTAAAAATTAAGGGAAAAAAAAGGAGGGAAATCTCTTAAGTCCAAAGCAAGATCAGAGATCAAATTAGCAAATCATACAAATTAATAAACCAAGGATATTGAAAAATAATACTCCTTGACTTCGTTGCATGTATAAAAGAGATTTGAACCAAACCCAAAAAACTTTCAACGTGTTGTGATGATGATGAGTAGAAGGTTTGGTTCAAACATGAAGGGCCATGAAAAAAAAAAGGGTTTTATTAGAAAGCTTAAGGCTTAAAAGGGAGGAATAGAATATGTTAATAAAAATATATGAAGCCATTGGGTCAATTTCTCATAGATCATTGATCTCCCTTGTAATGGCTGGAATGCAACTAGAACTCCTGGCGATCCCACCAGTCTTTTGAGCTCCTGATCTATCCCTAGGGCTAAAAGATTTGGCCCTAAGACTCTTCCCTTCCGATCTCGTACTCTTCCTCAAAATCTCCCTCATGGCTTCGGCTGTCAGCAGAGCTGGATAAGCCCTCCCAAACTTGTTAAACCTAGCACATGTGTTCATATGTGCACTTAAAGCTTCCTCTATCTTGCCCCCATTTTTCTCCATCTCTTCGTTCACTGCCTCACTACATAGCCCACATATCCATTTCCCCAAGAACTTGTTGCGGACACGCTCGATGTACTCCGGGGTGCACTCTTCGGTCATCCCGCAACACTCGCACTTTGCATTTTCGACTTCGGAGATGGGTGGGAGCTGTTTCTCGTCCACAGCCACTGCAGCTGCTTCTTTATAATTTTCAAGCACTTCCTTGCTTAGTTGGAAAGAGATATCCGATCTGGTTCGGTGGAGGCTGTCCTTGGAGAATCTTGGCGGCTTGGGGAAGTTGTTTCTCCTGGTGTAAGTGCCAGTAATAGCCTCTCCATGCGGTGCCATGTTATTGGGAAACTTAGTACAAAACTACCAAGTAATAATAATTGAACTAAGAATTGAGCTTATTGGAAGTGAAGAAACTTAAGAGAAGAGCTTGGAAGATTCTTTGTCAAACTCAAATTGGTGGTTATGCAGGGCTAAGTGCATGAAACCACGTTATTTATAGCAGGTGGGATCACTTTCATTTGTATCTAACGAGTGAAATTTTGTGTGGATCTTGTGGACTCACATGTCGGCTATCAGTAGCTGTGCAGTGCGCCCGGGGCCATGTTTAGCCTTAAAAAAAATGCTAGATTTTTCAAGAAAATGCCAACTTGCTTTCGACTTTTCGGTTTAAAGCTAACTGTTCATCTTAATATAGAGAAGGAAAGCCATCATTGTCATATCATGGAAAAGTTTCGAGGATATTTTTTCAGTGTTCGCCTTCACCACTACCGTTCCATTTGGGGGCAGTTGAGTTGTGTGTTCATCAACAGGAGAAGCAATTAATATGAAAAATTTTATGTCCTTTTAGTGTATTAAAGAAAGAAAAAGAAAACCCTAAATTAGATGTGGGTGAGATTTTTTTTAGTATAAACGGGGCATTAAAAACTTCCAAAATTAAGAAAATTAAGCCTTATTTTCATGTTTAATTTTGTTGGAAATTAACATGTCTGTTCCAAAATTGTCGATGAATTGTTCCCAATAATTAAGGGAAAATTACAGATGAAAAACTAATGAAACAATGGAGGGTGCATCCTATATAATATCACATTATTTAGCTTGTTGAAATATTGAATTCTTTTTATTAAGCTTTAAAAATGAAAATATTGAAATAATTTGTTTCCATAAAGCATGCAAAAAGAGCTAGGAGTTCACATGAGGGCTTTAAATATAGCCACACGAGAGACAGAGAGAGTAAAAGCTCAAGAAAGATAGTTGAAGTTAGTTTTTTTTTTTCTTTTTCATTAAGAAAAAAAAATAATATGATTATTTAACTCACATTTATCTTGACAAAGAGTTTGAAAAAAATGAAAATTAATTAGCTTTAGATTTGTGGGTTTCCATTGGGCGGTTAGTTGGAAGCACTTTTACTATTCATGGTTGATAGCGATGGGTGGGTTTAGGACTTAATTTGAGCTTTGGGAAAGTAGTTCTTGGAGGTCGAAAACTTTGCACGGTTGTACATGAGTAGCCACATGTGAATATGACAGTGAGATTATATAAATTAATACAAAAGGAGCAAACTGAAAGAGACTAGTTATGTTAGGTTTTGCATCGACAGTGCAATAAAAACTCGATATTAATATGATAAAAAAATAATTAAAATAAATATAATATAAACATAACATAAATATAAAAGTATTTTAAATTTTAATATAATATAAATTATAAATATATATAAATATAAAATAATATAAATATAAAATAAATACTTAAATTGCAAAGTCTAGTTTCTTCACCTTCCTGAAGTGTATGCAGTTCGGGCAACCGTCCTTTGGCATTGCCATTAGCCAGCCTCCTTCTGTGATATTTGTGAAGCTTTTACAATTAGGTAATGCATGCATTAACTATGCAGACATAAAGTTATATTATTATAGACTTAATAATTTGGCTGCATAGAATGTCTGTATGCTTAATTATCTTCTAATTAAACAAGGGATTTGGAGAAAAATGATTAATTTTCCAGTTAAATTGAAAAGAAAAAAAGAAGAAGTGAGATCACACCCTTGTCATTCTTTTCTAGGGCCTTCATATCTTTATTCTTGGTCTTTTTCTGTTTTTTCATTCTTCAGTACTCTTAAGTGCCTGTCGGACTTTTTTGTGAAGTTCTAATGGTAACTTTGTGAGAAATGCTTTATGTTGTGTGCATTTTTGCGTACCTTTTCTGGTGGCAATCGGAATATTAAAATCGACGAATAAATTCAGTAAGAGGAAGATTCTGTGATGAAGAGGAATTTGAGACTTTTTTTTCCTGTTATAAGGATAATTAAGACTTATGAACTTGCACCGGTTTAGTTCATTACTTGTAATTTTACGAGGTGATTCAGGAATTTCACTGTTTTACCACTTCCAGGGGTTTTTTTTTGGGTTTCAGTGGGCTG
>JAQSVH010000010.1:11291996-11317005 GCA_029448705.1 Adansonia digitata
AAGTGTATCACTTTAAACTATCATGTAACTATGTCAATTGTCTCATGGATATAGTTTGATTCATTGTTGTCAAGGCGCGTGCCTATCTTAGGGTTAGACAGCAAAAGTGCCTCATACCCTTTCGGGCGAGATGCATTTAATCAAACACACACCTGGTGCGCCTAGGTGCACTTTTATGTAAGGCAAGAGGTATAAAAGAAGGCCGCCTTATTGAAGTTCTCTTTAATTTGAACTTTTTTCATTAAATCTACCTTAAATAAGGGGATATTATCAAACTCTCTACTTTTCAATATTTGAGTATTCAACAACAGACATGGGACCATAAGGAAATCATGCATATTGGCCAAAAAAAAAATTGCAAGTTTTGTACATAACTTGGACCACACTTAGAGTTTATTATCATAATTATATATGTTAAGCGTATTTTATATATATGTATATACAAACACAGAAACACATACAAAAAACACACACATATACATATCGCGCCTTACTTCACTTGGGCGAGCTTTTCTTTTTTTTTTTTTTTTGCGCCTCGTGCCTGAGGCAATATAAGAGCTCAAGTGCCTAGATTCACCTTGTGCCCTTGACAACACTGTTGTCTTTTGGTATAAGTGTGAAAGAATTATAACTGCAGTTTTTATATGCAAGATTCTGCAATTTTGGTGTTCAATGTGTATTTTCTTTTTTATTAGTGAAAAAGAAAACATTCTTATATGATTTTATATGTATTTATATAATTCTGGAATTGAGTGGATTTATAGATTTTGTTTAAGGTTGGTACAGTGCGGATAGACAAAGCTTTATTCAGGATAATGCATATTTTTAAGCTTTTGTAATGATATAACATTACTAATCTTTCCACATCTATGGGTACATTACAGTAATCTTTAAACTAAAGTTCATGCTGTGTGAGAAAAACGGTTTATATACCAAGGTGCCATTTTGTCCAAGAACTTGAATTTATTTATTGGAAATATATGGAGATATCCTGCCGTGAAATTAAAAAAAAAAAAGAAAAAGGAATTTTTTTAAAAAATGGACGCAATATCATCTTTCATTGAATTCAGGATGAAATATTTTAGTTTTTCCCCTTTCGGTGTTACCCAGAGAGAAGTTATAAGAGGTATAGAGATAAATGTGGCGGTATTTTTGTTCTTCTAAAAGCTTGTTATTGGGCTAATGGTTTTATCAAATGAGTTCTGAATGTAGTCACATGTGCATATACTAGATAATATGTTAGGACTTGAAGTTTTGATATTTGAAGCGTTGGGGAATAAACAAATAGGATTGTGAAAGCACAATCCAAAAATAAGGTTCTACCATAGCAATATGATTACTATCTCATTTGGTCACCTAACTACAATAAAAGAAGTTGTTTTTATTATATTGAGATTTTATATGCTTTTCTCCTCTGGCATCTTACCGTATATGCTTTTCTTTTCTGGCATCTTTTGAAGGTCTTGAAGTGCAATGTATCTCTCCCTATTATGCTGCTTTACTTCTTCTCCTCGCATAGCCTGAGTTTACTCTGAAAACAAAAGATTTTCTTTATTCTGTTTGGTTATTTTGATCATGGCCATTGGTACTATAATCATATAAATGGTAGGTGTGCGTGCTGGCCTTCCAACTGGGATATGTAGCAAGTATGCATCTCTGGTTTTTCAATACTTATATATTTATGATGTTATGCCATTATTAACACCATATTTACAGGTTACTTCAGTTACGCTACTTCTGATTTTTATTAAGTCCTTAAGGAAACTTTTATAATCTTATGCCAATAAGTAACAACAAAAAGGTTTTCCCCAGTGCCCACTTTATGGGGTTGGCCACATGCATTGTTGCTTTTATTGCCATCTATTTAGGATCACGTTCTCAGTAAGATTAATAAACGCAAAGAGAAAGTTGTTTTTGATAGTTTCCACTGTGTCTTATTTGGTCTTTCCCTCCTGCTTTTGCTGTATTCTTCTCTCAGGCATACATTTGGATCTACAATTTATTGTAACAGGATTTTGGTTTGGACCTTTTGTTTCATAATGTCTTCTGAAAGTTTAATTTTTATTTACCTTGCTGCAGGTTCAGGTTGGGGGTTCCCCATGGTATAAAATTGAAAGGAAGTTGGGCAAGGGTGGCTTTGGACAGGTCTGTGTAGGACGGCGTTTATCGGGAGTAAATGCTGATAGAAATGGCTCTGGGGCTTTAGAGGTATGTCATTGTTTCATTTTTTTTTTTTTTTAATAGACATGGCTTTTGATCTTTTTGAACAAGAACAAAGAGCTTGGTCTTTACACTCTATGTGATCTCTTTGTTTTAGGTTGCCTTGAAATTTGAGCATAGAAGTAGCAAAGGATGTAACTTTGGACCACCATATGAGTGGCAAGTTTACACGTGAGTCTGGTTGCACTTCTTAATTTGTTATATATTTTTTTAAATTATATTCGCAAATATTTACTTACTCTACATTCGTACAGCACTCTTGGTGGCAGTCATGGTATACCTCGAGTACACTATAAGGGCCGTCATGGTGACTATTATGTCATGGTATGTGTTTTTTATTCTGTTGTGTCATTCTTCTTTTTCCTTTAAATGTGGCCTGCTTTTGCTGTTTAGGTATTGAATGGCTTTCTGATTTAAACCCTTTATTTACGCAGGTTATGGATATGCTGGGTCCAAGTCTGTGGGATGTTTGGAATAATAACTCCCATACGTGAGTGCTAGTAAACTAAGATATATTCTTTAATCTTTTACCAGCTAGCATGTTTTATCTTTTTTTGAGCTAATTGCTCTTCCCTACAGAATGTCCATCGAAATGGTTGCTTGCATTGCTATCGAAGCAATATCCATATTGGAGAAGATGCACTCTAGAGGGTAAGCAATTCAATCCCTGAAACCCCTCGTCTTTTGTTGGTCTGAAAGCATTGCTCCCCAACCCCCTGGGATTGTTGGATAGCTTGGAATGAGAATCTATCCTTGGCTTTCTAATGTCTAATATGTCTTATAACAGCTAAAATCTTAGTTATTAACTTGATCATATCTTGTTTATTCCAGCTTATTAATAGTTTTTCTGGTGCTTTGGCAGCTATGTGCATGGAGATGTAAAGCCTGAGAATTTTCTTCTAGGTCCTACAGGAACTCCTGATGAAAAAAAATTATTTCTTGTTGATCTTGGATTAGGTAATTTGTAATATCATTTATATTGTTAAGTACTCCCAGATAAAATAACGCCTCATCAATCCTAACCTGTTTTGGCAATCAGCAACTAGGTGGCGGGATAGTTCAACGGGCTTGCATGTTGAATATGACCAGAGGCCGGATGTTTTTAGGTACTACAACTGCTTACGTCATGATTATTGTAGGATGTTAATTTAAGTTGCTTCAGTATTTTATTTAAAAAGGAGTTATTTTGTCTGTCAGGGGAACAGTCCGATATGCTAGTGTGCATGCTCATTTAGGGAGAACTTGTAGCAGGAGAGATGATCTAGAATCTCTTGCATATACACTTGTTTTCCTTCTGCGAGGCCGTTTACCTTGGCAAGGGTACCAGGTTGGCTCTTCAATAATATATGAATATTCTAGTTTGTGTTTGGTCATTCATATAATCTTGTAAGATTTTCCCTTTTTCTTGTAATCTGCTTTTAACATGATGTCAGGGAGAGAATAAAGGGTTCCTTGTATGCAAGAAGAAGATGTCAACTTCTCCAGAGGCCTTGTGTTGCTTCTGTCCATTGCCTTTCAAACAGTTTGTTGAATATGTGGTCAACTTGAAGTTTGATGAAGAACCTAATTATGCAAAATATATCTCTCTTTTTGATGGGATTATTGGTCCAAATCCAGATATCCGTCCAATTAACACAGAAGGCGCACTGGAGGTACATGTTATTCTTTCTCAATATGAAGATCTATTCTTGTACAGGGCCTTTTTTTGGCTTTCAAAGTAATTTTGGGTGTAAGAGTGTAGAAAATATTAGTAAATGTTAATTATTACGACTAAAATTTGACATACCCAACTTCTATTTTTTTTTTTTTAATTTCTTGTGAAGCTTATTTATCAAGTTGGTCAAAAGAGAGGCCGATTGTCTATGGGTGAGGAGGAAGATGAACAACCAAAGAAGAAGCTCCGTCTGGGCATGCCAGCGACACAATGGATTAGTGTTTACAATGCTCGTAGACCTATGAAGCAAAGGTATGTATGCCTCGGGTTATTTGTTGTTCTCTAGTTCCGTTTTAGGACTGCTTTATAATTTAATTACCCTATTAGTCTTTTCGCTCTTTTTTTGGGGACAGGTACCTTGATTTTATTGTTTGCCTTTGTCCATTGTCATCTTTCTACAATTTAGATCTATTACTAAATAATTAGTGATCTATTGGCCTCAGTATGAAGAATGCTTGAGTATGGAAAGTTTAATTCGTCGTTTGGTTGCAGGTATCACTATAATGTGGCAGACGGAAGGCTTGCGCAGCACATTGAAAAAGGAAATGAGGATGGCTTATTTATTAGCAGTGTAGCTTCCTGCCAAAATCTATGGGCCCTTATAATGGATGCTGGCACTGGATTCTCTGCGCAAGTGTATGAACTCTCACCGTATTTCCTTCATAAGGTACATATTTTTATAGACTGTTGATGCGGAGCAATTCTCTAGCTTTAATGTGCCTATTCCATTCTTTGCTATCTGCTTTTGTATTCCTGCAGTTAAAAGCTGCTTCTGAATTTAGATTCTACCAGAGTGATTGATTTGATGTTTTGCTGTGTTTAAAGGAATGGATAATGGAGCAGTGGGAGAAGAACTATTACATCAGCGCAATAGCAGGGGCTACAAATGGGAGCTCTTTGGTAGTAATGTCAAAAGGTTAGCGTGCAAGGTTCTGATATCTGATTTTCTTGGTTTAATCTCTTTGGCTTCTATTTACTTAACTTTGATTTGCTGCATTCAGGTACTTCGTATTTGCAGCAGTCATACAAAGTGAGTGAGTCCTTTCCTTTCAAGTGGATTAACAAAAAATGGAGAGAGGGTTTCTATGTCACCTCAATGGCCACTTCTGGTAGCAGATGGGGGGTAGTAATGTCCCGTGGTGCTGGATTTTCTGACCAGGTGCTCATCAATTTTAGTGGCATTTTATCCAAGTACATTCCGTAAAAGAAGCATCTATAACCAAGTATTTTTTTTATTTTAATTCCAGGTTGTTGAACTTGACTTCCTTTATCCTAGCGAAGGCATCCATAGGCGGTGGGATTCTGGGTATCGTATAACAGCTACTGCGGCAACTTGGGATCAGGCTGCTTTCGTTCTGAGTGTGCCAAGGAGGAGGCCCGCAGATGAAACTCAGGAAACTCTTAGAACTTCGGCATTTCCTAGCACACATGTAAAGGTGAAACTATATATAAACTTAGCAAAATATTTGGCTTCTAGTTCACTTTATTTGGAATCTCTCTAAATTCCTCCGTGGTCTTGCAGGAGAAGTGGGCGAAGAATCTTTACATAGCTTCCGTTTGTTATGGACGAACGGTTTCATGAGGTGTCCCATTCTTTTGTTTGGGGTCTCCCTGCCCTGGAGACACTGCTGAAGATATGGTAAAAGCTGGAACTCTCGGCGCTTTGAATTTGCTGTCTGTAGGCTTAGAGAAATTTTGACCAGTACAGGCTTTTTTAAAAATTTATTGTAACTACAATATTAGAACTTTATGTTGCGTTCCTCCCGCCCTCCCTCTCTCCATTGTATGGAATTTCTTCGACTAATGTCCCCAGAAAGCCCAAATGACGGGTCTTTTAAATGATGGGGTCTTTCAACTATGTATAGTCTTTCGATTAATAAGTACTTTGTTTAGGGCAAGATTCAAATGACAAGTTTATCGTAATTATTTGGTTTTAATGGTTTTGGTTTTGACATGAAACATTTTCGAGTATCATTTTTCAAGCGTTGGATAAAGGTCCTGCGGCATAAATAAAGATACACCGACATTGCCATGTAGCTGTAAACAGCGGATATGCACCCATGCAAGATGCACGGACTCAAGCAGAAAGCACAAATAATAAACAAGGGAGATGGCGTTTTAATTGGCGGCTGCAGCGGCAGAAAACGGATATCCGAGGGTCTTTCTCAGGCATGGATCCAGAGATGCCATTGCCATAAAAATTGTAACATCATCACAGAAAGCTGAAACCTGAACTAAATTTTTTTTTATTCTTTTTTCTTGTTATAAAATTTTTCTTTGATTCCCTGATAAAACAGCTTAGACACTTGAAATAATTAATGATGTCCCAAAAAGACAATAACAAAATATATAAAATGATTTGGTGCTCAAATATGTTATAGGATAACCTATTATTAAGAAGCTTCATCTAATGTGGTACTGCAATATATTGCAACTTGAATATGAAATGAAATTTCTTATTTATTTTTAAACGGAGCACTGATGCGATAGAAATATGTATACAAGCTGCCTATTTGACAGTGAGAACCTCGTTTTTATTGTTGAGTAAAAAGACTTAACAACAACAACAACAACAACAACAACAGTAACTCTTTATAATTATCAAAGACCATGAGATAGTCTGTGTGAACTCCCAAGATTCTTAAGCATAAACAGTAAATAAATTTCATGGAAATTCAAATGACAATAATATGCATGAAGTGGTCAAGAACCTAGTCTGTGACTTGAATCAGTTAAGAAACTCAAATGTACCACTTGCTTAATACACATATATTACCTAATTAATCACAATCATTACCTATAAATTTATAGGTTATTTTTCCCTTTTTTTTCTCTCTCCTTCCCCTTCTTGTTTTTCATTGTAGAAGATAGAAGCTAGAAATTGATTGCATCATAGTTTCTTGAACAAGCTACTTTGGGGATGACAATGAACGTAGTACAATCCTAATTAAACAAGTCTGAACCCAAAATGAAAATATAAGCTCAAGATGAAATTATTTAATACCATTTCTTTATATGAATCGTGTGGATTTGGTCGGAAGTTTGGACTTTTCTGTGTCTTAATCTTGATGATGGTCCCACAAATTTCCGGTATCTGTTTCGGGGGTTTTAGCCAGTTTCTTTCAAATTATGGTATCTCTAACAATTTAATTATGGGACATTATTTCAGATTCAGATCATCAGTGTCCTATTCTGTTTGTGGATCATGTGAACCACAATCAGTACTGGTTAACGTGAAGTTCATGGCAGGAGTTTATTGCAAATCTTGTGGGTCAATTCTGAAATATAGTTATATGAATATCATGATATATGTAGAAATTTGATCATCCGGATGATACAATGAAATTTGTTCGTGACGAAAGCCTGATCTAAAAAAAATAATCCGTTTTTAACCTTTAGAAACTAATACATAATATATGCATATATGGCTATTATAGCAAGAAATTTTGCCTGTGTTGCAAATATTTCAACAATTTTTTTGCCTATTAATTATGGGAATATGACATAAGCAAGGGTATTTTCACCAACCACTTCTTGCTACCATATATTACATGTTCATACTATAAATACAGCCTTCACCTAACACGCAAACAATGCACGAGCATATTTTCCAATGATTCAACCCAAGATGTTTACAATTTGGTTTAGTATAAAACTAATTAAGATCCTTTTCCGACTGAGTAATTTTTCACTTTTTGTCTTTCAAATATAAATAAAAAAATGAATTTAAAATCTTAAAATTCAATAGCAGGCTATCAATATTGTTTCTTTTTCGAAATTTCCATATAATGTTTACCGCAAATCAAAACAACTAAATTTATACTTAAGGAGTTGGTTGAGTTTGGTAAGAATTTGATTATTTCACTTTGTGGGTTTTGGATTCAATTCCCACTAGCAATTTCCATTAGTGGATGATTTTGTTATAAATCAATGTAATTAGTTCTCATCGGTCTTGGCCTTGGTCCTAGGATGAGCCTGCCCGACCCAACCCGAATTTGAGTATAACATTTGTGATCTGAGTTAGCTAGATCGGAATACCGTTATTTAATTAAATAATATTTTTATTTAATTTTAATTATAAAAATATTATTAATATAAGAATAATTATTTTAATATTTTACTTTTTTAAACACTAGTTTGAGCTATTGGATTGAATCAAACTTGAATTTTAATTTCAAATTTTTATCGATTTGTGACTTAACCTGGCGTCGAAAAATAATCTCCGTTATCTAATTTATTTTTAAAGAGTTATTTAATTAAGGTTGAGAGATGGAATATGCATATCAATTGTTTCCATCGATCTATGTTTTGGAACCTGGAAGTCAATTATTTCCATCGATCTATGTGTTTACCTTCAAAAACTCAACCTCCTGGCTAAAGATTTTTTTTATGCCCAAAAAAGAAAAAAAAAATCTCTAAGAAAATATATATAAAACTTGCTGTTATCTCAGCATGCAAAAACAGAGATGAATATATATATATATATAACTATTTATTTAATATAAAATTTTAATATATATTAAAAAATAATATTTTTGATCATATTATCCTAATAAATTCACCATAGTCATGAAAGTATATAGAAACTCTAACCAAAACTTCTACAAGGTTTTCTTTTCTTGCAAAATCTAGAAGGTTTAGTGTATAGAATTTCTTACAGAAAGAAACTCTAGTAAGGTACTAAGGTCTCATATGGCATAAGAGCTTTTGTATTATAATTAATCTGATTCAAATATCTAATTTGAAGTTTTTAAGGTTGATTTTCAAATTTCAAGATTCTTTTTGACGATGTTGCACAATTCATTGAAAATGATGGATTTGAGTCTACAATTCTAATTTATCAAAATCGAATCTTTACATTCCCATAAATGATTAAATCAAGTTTACATTTGTAGTTAACCCTGATGTGAATTTTGATTATTTTGAGGTGATTGCTCCCGATTTGTAGGTTTTCTGCTTCAATTTTTTTTAATTATTTTCTCTCGATTTTTTTTCCTTTCTCAATATCTGTGGAATTACTTTGCTGATTTCTTGAAAAGAATTTTCTCTTAAACCCTTCAAATTTCGTTTTGGATATCACTAATTTACTCATACAACTAACCGGATTGGTTAAATTGATCGATTGTATTAAAAAATTTTAAATATTAAATAAGTAATTTTAATGTTAAATAAGTATTAACTCTCATAAATATTATATAAAAATATGTGTTTAGCGAAATAATATGGATTTCAATATAGATTCAAGAGGATAATTGGTTAAATCTCTCACATACAATAACTTTTTTCTCTTAAAACTGATTTTTATCGACTTTTTATCCGTTATTTTTTAGTTCTAACTGTTATTCACTTGTTTGAAAAAAATTCATCTCCGATTTATGAACAATTATTAATTTTTAATTCAAATAATCCGAGCAATCGATCCAATCTAATTTCTTCGTTACTAATTTCATGGATTCAAGGATTAGGAGTTGCAGTCGTTTTTGTTCATTTCCGAAAGAAAAAAAAGGCGTAATTGATGTCCAAAATAAAAGTTCTAAATCTTCAGAAAATATCACGTCATTTAGGTCAGAAAAAAAATAATTGAGTTTTCCAGAAAATTTACTGTTTTCTGTAAATGCATGATGAATGGTATGATTTGACACTCCTTTTATATTGGATTTATTGCAACCCTTTTTCTCCCTTACTAAATTAAGTTCTTATGTGTTATATTAAACTCCTATGGGTATAAATAAATATAATTCATTTTGCATGGTAATATTTATCATGGAAGTTCATATATACCAACCTTTTTCATTTTGGCCATCAGAAAAATGCCCCTTTTTCCCAAAAATGAAATTAATTTAGGTTGAATTCTTTGAGATTAATTAATGCCCTAGGATAACATTCCCACTTACCCAACTTTTGATGTGTTGGAATATTGACCTTTGTTTTTGTTTTTTGTTTTTTTTTTAATATTCATAATTTACCTTTAACTCTATTTAATTAAATCACTTGAAAAGTACGTTAAATGTATAAATTATTTGTAATTTATAATCTCTAAAAGTTCATTAATAATATTATACTAACTGAATTAATACTCGGCAAATGTTCACCTTTATTATTTTCATGTTTTTCTAACATTTTTATATTTGATTGAATACATATTATATGTAAAGATAAATTGTCTAATATATATGTTAGTGAAGTTGTAAGATTTCATATACAAAGTTAGAAGGTGACACATATATAATAAAATATAAATAGACACGTGATAATTTTTTTAAAATTTTATTTATAAAATTAAAAAATTTTACCCCGATATAAAAATAAACTCTAATATATAATTTATGATTTTGTTTTTCCAATCAAACTCAAGTGTCCATTTCATATAGAAAACAGAACCCAAACCTATTACGGAATATGAATTGGAAAAAAAGAGGATTGTTAGTGGGAAAAAAAAACGTAGAAAGTTTCGTTTTGATCTAACAATTTGAATTGTCATCTCACAAATTTAAAGCAATTTTTCGTCAATCAACCTTACATATTACTTTACGACCAATTAATCAACAATTTGCAAAATATTTTATTTCAATATATTATCATATTTTAATAGTGCAATAATTAATTAATTCTCTTATAACTTTTAAAAAAAGGCAGCACTCAGTTCAAAACTGTTACTTTTCATATAGTAATTACTTTTATAAGTGGAAAAAAAATTAATGAGGAAAAATAATGTTATTTTTACATAAATGTAGAGGAGATAGACTTGAACATGAAAAATTAGGTTTCACTAATTTATTATTAAGGTAAAGCTTAGTTTTGCTCTCCTGAAGAGAATTTATAACTTGGAATTAATAAAACTTTAGTATTTTAATGAATTAATTCATGTGTGCAAAATTAATTTGGAACCAAAGACATGGGTGACTGAGTCTGACAACACTGTCAAACATTGTTGGAGCCATCGCACAGGTGAAAATTTTGACTTTGAACAACTAAAAGTTACTTTATTATATATATATATATATATATATATCTTAAGAAACAGAAGCAACAATCAATTTTTCAAAAAGGACAAAAAAAAGTTTCAAACTATTGTTGAAATTTTTTTTAAAATATTGAAAAGATATATCTTTAATAATTATAAAATAATATTTTTAATTATTTAATTAAAAATAATATTTTTTTGATTATTTATTAAGTAAGTGACTATTTAAATGGATATATATTAAAAAAAATTATATTCACATTAAGAGATATTTATTTGTTTATAAATAGAACTCTTCTCACGATATAGATAAAAAATTACAAATAAAATTTTAGTAATTTTGTCACACACTGTTTGGTACATAATAGATTGATGTCGTCGATGCAAAACGTCGTCAATCATAAGATTTTATTGTATCCTCGAAGTCTATACGATGATAATATTTTTACATACTTAATTAATGATAAAAACGAATAAAATCTTAAAAAAATAGCAATGCTACGTACCTTAAAACTTTCATTAATTTTTCATATTTTTTATTCTCCACGTACTAATAACTACAGCATCAAATTTATCCCCCATAGGCCATACCCTTATTTTTCCAAGTTGGACTTAAAAATTGGTCGTAAATCAAGCCAGAACCTTAGATAATTAACTTCTATATAAACCATCTAACAGAGTGAAAATGTTTCATCCAACAAATTATTATTTAAATCTATAGTAAAATGACTTCATTCAACCATATATAGATATTTTTTCATCACCCATTGACCCTGCACTGGAATTTATATGATAAATTATCATGATTTGTTGGGTAATGATTAAGCGCACTACTGAGTCTTCTAATTTTTTTGGAGTATAAAAAATCGAACTCACATTATTGCTTGCTATAGGCTCTGATATTCGTGCAATTATAATTAAAAATTAATGTTTAATAAATTTAAAAATTAAATTTTAATATTTATAATTTTTTATTTTATTTTTTTATATAAAAAATGAAATTGATGAAAGGAAATTTGTGGATGGCCGAGCCATTAGAAACTTATATGGCTTAGGATATCGAACATTGACTTCAAAATTACCCAATGGCCAAGCGGCTGAGTGCTTAATTATAAGCAAACAACTAGTGACGAGGTCTATGAAAAAAAATCATGCTTTAGATGTTCTGGTTAGGCTAACAACTAATCAAGTTGAATTCATAGTTATTCAACCCTTTAAGGTCTTAACCACCAACAATATGTTTGATATCCATTAAAACATGTAAGAATAACACTTTTATCTCTTATATAAAATAAAATAGAAGTTCACGTGATAAATAATTAAAATATAACTAAGCTGACTTAGATATGTCGAAACAGAAACTAAATACATCCGTAGCTGTCCGTCACTGAAGCTACAAATACTTGGATTCATCAATGGAATTTGATGGCGGCAATTGCATCATTACACTTACAATCTCTGTCACTGCTTTGTGCCAAACTATGCAATAATATATATATATATGTATATATATATTGTTAAAGAAGATACAAACCGAGGTTGTTGGATCCATATTTTTTTATTATTTCTTCAAGTCTTATTTTGAAGGGTGGCAGTCAAACAATTTGAATATCCTAAAGCTTTTATCAATATACTATTGACTTCTAAAGATATGGCAGGTTGGAAAATTAGAATTGCTGCTTGCAAATGCACCCACTCCACATACTTTAGCCATCTCATTTGACATATTTCTACAGAATGAAAGCTATAAATATATATATAATCCTAGATTTATTTCTTGAAACTGGTATAACAAATAAATGAAATCTAGAATAATTTGGTATAAAACAAATGGAAATTTAATTTCTTATGGTTTTATCTGTTTCTTTTCCCGAGGAGCAAAATAAGCAGCTCTAGTTTATCATATTTAAAAGAAAAAATGGATCAAATTATGTCGCTTACTACAAAGAATTTAAGGAAAAGAAATCCATTTATAAGATATAAGGGCATATAAAAAACATCATCATTAATTAATTATTGGAAAAATAATACTAGTGATTTAGATAGATCATCTAGCACCCACGTTTCTGAAGGCGCGATTTTTTTCTCTCTCCAAATATATCAAAGAAATTAATGTGAATAATTAAAATTAATTATATAGGACAAGTGATCCATCTAGCCACTTAAAGAAGTTAGAGTGGGTAGGTTATGGCGTAAATTAATTAACCTTCATCTCACTTTTGTTTATAGTTCCACACTTGAATATTACCATGGCGTAATCTTGTGTTATATTAGAGAGGTCATCTCCTGGATGTGTTAGTCGGGGTGTTAGGTCTAGGTTGCAATTTTCTAGTTTTAAATTAGTTTTTGATGCTTTGATTGTGGACTTGTGAAAATAATTACTCATTTCTGCACTCTTCTTCCAATAAAATTTTCAGTGACACAGAAAAAAAAATTATATATTATAATTCCAAGGTTTTAATATTAAATTCGGCAATAAAAAACCTTAAAAATACGAGAAAAGCATACTGTAAAAAATTGAGACATATATATTTATTTATTTAGAGATGTTCGGGAATGAATCAGATTTTGATAGCAAAAATTTAATTGTTCAAAATTCGATTTAACCTATCACATTTAAAAATTTTATTTTATTATTTAAAATATTAAAAATTATTTTTATCTAAAATATTATAACTTAGGCTCGATTGAATTCGTGTTATATTGGATGAGTAGGTCTAGTTCCAAATTATAGGTAATGCATTAAGCTTTTTATGTATGGATACTACGAGATATAAATAAAAGATCTTTAAGTAAAGCAAAAAATTGATTAATGACGTAAATGAAATATTCTGATGACGACAAAGTCCTTAAATGAAAGAGACATATAAAAATGGGGTGAGAGAAGAAAAAGCACCCATAATGTTGTTAATCGAAACCTTTTGAGCAAAGAAATAAATGGCTTTATAGCAATGAACGAATCAAAAAACAAAAAAGGCATTCAATTTAGGGATTTTAATAATAAAAAAATAGAAATAAAATAACTATGAGTAATGACAGGCTATATATATAAATATATATATATATACTATTTCCGCTACAGCATTATCAAGATAGTAGATAGAACCTTTTTTTTTTCCTACACAAATATGGAAGGTTTACCTAAACAAAACAACCCACTTTGCCTCATTTCAACGACCATTGATTCAAGTTGCCCAATTAACTACCCCAATCTTTGATACCATACATAAATTTTCTACTTTGGCTTGTGTTCCGTAACAAGTGAAGGTTGTGAAGGGCCATATTTAGTTTTATTTAATTCACAATTGTTAGCCCCTCCTAGCTGTGCTGGTCTTTATATATGTTTTATCTCTTACGTATGTAATGACAAGGAGCAACTGATTATGAATCCGAAGCTTATTTTTAGTTAGTTTATACAATAATTTATAAAATTTAGCATTTAATGTGTAGGTTTAAAATTCGAATCTCAACATCTGCAATCTATTTTTTTATTTTTAGATTGCAAAATAAAATAAGAGTACTTGATAATTTATTTATATATGATCGAAATCAAGCTTTCTTTGCACCCAAAAAAAAAATTAAGCTTTCAAAATCAAAATCGTAATAGAATGTTTTATTTAATTTTGTTTTGTTGTACGGATCCCACAAAAGAGAAAAACTTGTCCAGCATTTCAATCGAGTAGGTTCAAGTATGTTTCAAATATCATTGTCAGCAAATCCAAAATTGTTGGTGAGAACAGCCAGGAAAATGTTGTGGTTGATCAAGTCCCAATCTTTCTCCTACCACAATACCATGTCAATTGAAAAGCAATTTTCCATGAAAAAAAGAAAGCAAAAAGAAATGGAAACCAATCTAATTAGTCCTTTAGTAGCAAATTGGAAAAAGTTTCGGGAACATAATCCAAGGATTATTTCCTTAATCCTTTCGGACGTCTAATGTTGGGTAGCTACACTTTGCCATATTTGGCTTAGGTCACTTGTTTACTTAAAGACTTCTATATATAAGGTTAGCTTTCTGAAGTACTTGGGAAAATTATTGATTTCAATTCAATTCGGTGCTTTGTTTAACTTTTAAAAATATAAAAAAATAACTTATTTATTTTTATTATTTAAATAGTAATATGAATGAATCGAACTTGACTAGTAAATAAGTTTATTTGGTACTTATGAAGCACACTTTTTTTTAGTGTATAAAATCCTTCTTTAATATAAAAACTAAGCTCATTTTAAGAGTGTCCGTGATAAATAGATAAAAATAAATATAGAAATAAATTATTAAATTATATATGAGAGAATGTACAATAGAATTAATATTTTAATATAAATTAATATAACATAAATCCAATAATAAGAAATAAAAAATTCACTTTTGACAATAATATATATTGTATATGTAAATCCTAGATATGAAAATAGACTCGAAATTTATTTTCTTTCTTTGGATCGAATTAGTCCGATAATCTATTTTACTATTTAAAAAAATAAAAATATTATTTTTATATTATTTATCTATTTTTATAATTAAATTTAAATATAAAAAGTTATTATTAAATAAAAATTCGGTCGAAATTCAAGGTATTGCCGTGGATAGGTCCAGCTGAACCGCCATTAGTTTGTCATAGCAATAATGGACATCCTGCTATATAGACCAAGTCAACGATTCCATGGGTGAAAAATGACCCTTCTTTATCACATGCCAATTTGTAATTTGAGTCGGTTGTTGTCATCTTCTTCCTCTTCATGCTGAGGTCACACTGACAACTGACCTTAATACTATTTCTTAATGTTTTTTTTATAATGACATACACACACAGATATATATATATATATATAACAATAGTCTTTGCAATTTACTTTTTCTAAGTACCAATCAAGCAAAATAGATTATATTTTTTTAATATAAGTTTTATTTTGATTTGGGAAACGCGTCCGAAGTTGTGATGATGATGACTACACACGCCCCATTGAAAACGTGATCCAAAGAATTGGTATCTCTACTTAAAAAATAAATTAAATTAAATTCGTTCGTTTTTTATCATGTGTGGAAAAATACTTGATATTCTATATTATACATTGAATTAAGAAATTAATAAATAATCCATTAATTAATGAAACCAATGATTGAAATTTTAAATTAAAATTTGTCACTATATTTGTGATTCAATATTGAATTTTACTATTGTATTTTTTACATTCAGTTATGTTAATATTTGCAGAAATAAAAATATTTTATGTAATATTCTATTAATGTAAATTGATAATTTTTTCCAATGCATTTACGATTTCGTTGATTTTTGATAAAAAAAAATAACATTAAAATCTCTCAAACAATTGACAAGGTTTTTCATCAATTTTATTAAAAATCAACAAAATTAAAGGTGCAATGACAAAATTCAACGAAATTGAAATGTAATAATAAAATTCCACATTGACCCATTGAATAGTAACATTAATCCCAAATTCTTTCACTCTAAGATGAGAGTAAATGATAAACATGGATAATAATTTTTCTTATTCATTCCAATAGTTTCTAATTGGACACAATCCATTTTTGGAGCAAGAAGTACCGTACAAACAAGTTTCTTTCTCCATGCTTTGACCCTTGAAAAAAAAATTTAACTATTATTCCTCTTAAAAATCCTTGATATAGTTATGGAAAAAAAAATGAAATTATCATGGTGTGACTTTCTAAAAACCATGTTCTTTAATTATCCCAAATATAGATCCAAGGTTTTGTAGATGATGAAATCCGTTTACATAAATAGTTTATCTTTATATGCAAATAATAAAATTTTTAATTTCGTAAAGAGAATTAAAAGATTGCCTTATATGTTTTTTTATTTTTTTAAATATATCCTTATAGGGATATATATCACCTTATTAATTCACGTATAAATATAAAAACTCGAACAATGATGGATGAGATAATTACTCTTATATAAAAGTCTTTTAAAAACTTCTATTAAACAAGTTTTTGATGCTTATTTTCTGATGGTCTTCATACGTGTTCTAATTAATTTTCATAAGGAAAAGGACAGGTTATGCCCCAACGCAACATACTTGAATAGCACTTGTTTGTGCAAAGATAAAGAGAGAAGAACAATTGAAAGATGAGAAGGAAATTTCACCAACCACCTACTTGCAAAATAGAATTAAATACCCAATTTGCATAAACACATTGTAGCCCACACCTACCTTCTCTCTTGTTATCTCCTTTCACAACAAATTAATTTAGCAAAATCCAATTTTTTTTTAATAGTAGTCTCCTTGAATTTCAATGTTAGACCTTCCATTTTTGAGTTTATTAACTTTGAATAATTATTGTCTTTTGGAGATACTTCAATCGTTTGATGTCGTCTTTGCAATAGTATGCATATTGGGATTAAGTTCAAAATTTTCATTATAATATGATTCGATATTAAACTTTGTTAATATATTGGTAAAAATAATAGAATCGAAATATATGATAAAATATCCCATTAACAAACAAGGGAAAACAAACTTGCTTTACTATTTAACATTAAAATAGATCAAAATATTAAAATTATTTGATGCGTCTAGTATAATACGTTCACGGGTTCTTAATCTTCGTACCTTCCAGGGAAGAGGCTATGTCAATCAGAATCTAAAACCTAACGGATATTGAATTTTTATAAGCAAATTAAATGAACAAAAAGAAAAAAGTGAACGGTGTTAGTTGAAAACAGAGGAGCCTGTTGGGACAGGAAAACACCCACAACTTGGACTTTCTGATATATGAATTTGACCATGCAAGGGAACTGCACGGCCTATCAGGTTTGAACACTATTCATTTTAAAATCAAAGAAATACAAAAAGAAAAAAATGAAAAATATTCACTCTGGGCAGCTTCCCTTACAATTGCATGTATAAATATTCTAATTCACTCTGGACATCACTTGCACCATCTTCTCTAATCTCTGCACCTTACAACCAGAGAAGGTGAGAAAGAGAAGAAGTGAGAGGCAACTTGTTTCAAGAATTTTTGGAGACACAAAATTGCAGCAAAAAAAAGTCTCAAATCTATAAACTCCAAAAAACACAAAGCTCTATCTTTCTTTCTCTCAGGAACAAATTAAATTGGGTTTTGCTTTTCCATAGTGAGTTTCTTTTGTGCCAATTCCTTGAGTTTTGTTTGTTTGTTTATAGAGAAAAAAGAAGAGAAAATCCTTGTGGGGGGTTCTCTGTTTTGGTGTTTTTTTCAGAAACTTTTTGTAAATTTCTAGCACTGGTATTTTTTGACGTTCAGATGTTGTTTTTGCTTACAAAGTATTGAAAGCCTCATTTCAACAGACTTTAAAAGTGCTATTATTATGATTTTCAGATCATTTGCTTTCAACCAAACAATATAAACACTCATCAATTTTTATGTGTGAATCCAGGACAAAGGAAAAAAATATGGATGGTATAGAAAGAGCACGAAATCCCAGCAAGAGAACAGGACATAACAGCATAGGGAGGAGCCTAAGCAGGAGTAGCTGGAGTATGGAAGAAATATTTTCAGCAGGTTCCAAGCACTCCAGAAGAAGCAGCCGTGTGGATGAAGATGAAGAAGCTCTCAAATGGGCTGCCATCGAGAAGCTGCCGACGTACGATCGGCTGAGAACGAGCATCATGCAATCCTTCGTGGATCATGAAATCGTTGGAAACAAGGTTGAACATAGAGCAGTCGACGTTACGAAGCTTGACATGAATGACAGGCAGAAATTCATCGACGTGCTTTTCAAGGTTGCAGAAGAAGATAATGAGAGGTTCTTGAAGAAGTTTAGAAACAGGATTGATAAGTAAGTTTGATTTTCTTTTGTTTAATTTTTCATTTTCATCAAAGTCTCTTGGTTTATTTTACTCATTATATTAGGTCTGCTTTCTTTTTCTGATTAGTCATTAAGGAACTATGGCTTTTAATCCTATTAGCATATCTCACCATCTTTCAAACCTAACTTCGCTGACAAAGTTCTTGTTTTCCAGAATAAACCAACAAAAATTCCAGTGGCATAAATTGTTGCTTCTGTTGAGCTATATAAATTTTTCTTTGTTACCTGGACGCAAGTGAAGTCGGATATATATATCCAATATAAATATATTTTATTTTTTATATTTTTTATATATTTATAAGATCACATAATTATATTTAAATATTTATCCATATAATTATCTAACATAAATATTTTTTAAAAAATAAAATATCCCATTATCGTAAGAATTTCACATAGTATATTATATCGTACATTTCATACTGGTCTCCATCATTTTTTTTCTTTTTAATTTTCAAACTACAGGAAACAGCTTTTTTCGTCTTATGTGATCTTTTGAGGTTTTCCCACTATTTGGCCGTTCACGAGAGTTCGTCTTCTCTTGGGAATAAAAACCCATACCTCAAAGTCTTGCCATGATAATTACACTATGTTAACTCTATAATTGTTTGATTTGTTGAACTAGTATGCTTGTATTGTTATCACACTTACGTGTGTCATTTTCTCATTGAAAAGATAAACAAATAAAAATCAAACGAAGAATTTTTGGTGCATCCAGCGAGTTTTGGGAAGGAACCAAACCTTTATCTCTTTCTTTTTTCTGTTCTCTTAGAACATTATTCTAAACTAATTTACATACGTAAAGATTAAGAATCTAAATCTTCGTATTATGTCTAAAATTAAACAATTATTAGTACGAGACAAAAAAAAATTAACATAATGAATTAACACGATTCAGTTAAGTCAATAATTTTTTTTATGATTTACGACTTTTTAACTGTTATGATCTGTTAATTAATTACCCTTATCTTTGTTGTGATGATCTTCACAGGGTTGGGATTCGACTTCCAACGGTAGAAGTTAGGTTTGAGCGCTTGACCATAGAAGCAGACTGCTACATTGGCAGCAGGGCTCTTCCTACTCTTCCAAACGTCGCTAGAAACATTTTTGAATCGGCTCTTGCCAGCGTTGGAATCAGACTTGCCAAGACAACAAAACTCACCATTCTTAAAGATGCCTCGGGGATTGTTAAACCATCAAGGTATAATTTAAACACCTCAAGTTTCTTTCATTTAAAGGCCCGTATTCGGGAAATAAAAAAAGAAATTGTAACTACTGACGTTTGAATTCTGAACTTGCTATGTCAACCCTTAAGAATTATAGCAAAAACCAATTAAACTAAAGCTCAATTTCTTAATCATTTAATTTGTTCTTACATTTTGTCTTTATATAACATATATATATAATTTTTTTATTTTTTTTATAGGATGACACTCTTACTAGGTCCACCATCTTCTGGGAAAACAACCCTTTTGCTGGCATTGGCGGGCAAGTTGGACCCAAGCTTAAGGGTTAGTTACAGTCAATCTTTTTATTTGAACCTGTATCCCATTAATCCTGTTCAACTTGATTACATAAATGAACAAGATTAACGGTGACTTCAACAGATCTGGAAAATTATTAAAAAAAAAAAAAAGCTGATTTTTCTGTGAATGAAACAGGTTAAAGGAGAAGTAACATACAATGGATATAGATTGGATGAATTTGTTCCTAGAAAAACATCTGCATATATCAGCCAAAACGATGTTCATGTCGGGGAAATGACTGTGAAAGAAACCTTAGATTTCTCAGCAAGATGCCAGGGTGTTGGGACTCGATACGGTAAAAAAAAAAAAAAATTTATACCACACAAATTGATCATAATTAAGGACCAAAATTTTATTTATCGGTTGATGAAATTTGCTCCAAGTTGAAAGTACTTTGTTTTTTTTCTTATAGATCTCTTAAGTGAGCTTGCTAGAAGGGAAAAGGAAGCAGGAATTTTCCCAGAAGCTGATGTTGATCTTTTCATGAAGGTAAACTTAAAATCATAAATTCCACAATCTTTAAAAAGGCAAAATATTTGTCATTTGTTGGAATAATTTTATTCATAATTAATTAAACTCTTTCTGATTTTTGTAATGAGAGTGTTGCTTTTACCTTTGTTTTCATATCATCACATGATATGCTTTTGAATTTGCAATTTTCAGGCGACTTCAATGAAAGGAGTTGAATGCAGCCTTTTCACTGATTACACTCTCAAAGTAAGTTGAAGTTTTTCTAATTTGATTCGGCAACTAACCTAAATTTATACAATTATTTTAAAAAATATAAAATGTAGAGTTTGAGTCATGATCTCTTTGTATAAACAGAAAGTCATTTTGAACTTTTCTTCCTTTGATAAAAGAAAAAAAAGTCTTTTTACCACTTTTTACCTAATTTTCTGTACAGGAATACTTTAGATTTTCAACCAAATCAACTAAGGTTTCTGGTATCTAATATTTTAGAATTTCCTTTGGCAAAAATTTCTCCTCACCTACTCTCTTTTTGACTATATGGGTCCTCACCCCTAGGCCCCTTTGTACTTCCAATGTCAACAATTTTGTTGGGGAAGAACAATTTTTCTCATTAAAAAATGAATTTGCCTAAATACCCACTTCCCCAAACTTTAGGGAAAAAAAATAAAATTTCTACTCTGCCCCATCGCCCTAAATAAAAAAAAGTAATTTGCTATAAACATTCTAGTTGACAAGTACAGTCATTTGCCATTGCAATGGCAAATGGATATGGATAGATTACATTTTCTTTTTCTTTTTGGCCATCTATAAGTTACATTTTCTAACGTCATACTCTTGTTTTCATGTTGAATTGATCAGCTTCTGGGGCTTGACATATGCAAGGATATTATTGTTGGAGATGAGATGCAGAGGGGAATTTCTGGCGGTCAAAAGAAAAGAGTAACAACAGGTTGATTATTTTAGTCCCCCAACTTTCTTAATCACTAGTACTAATTTTTTTTAATCCATAATTTCTCTTTTTTATCTTATCTAATAAGCAATTTAACCATTTGCTTCCACCGCATGCGGGAAACGTTGTAAACCCACTTACTTGGTATTGAGACTTTTCATTTTTTTCAGAGGGTTTCAAGATTGAAAACTAGGCCAAGTGCAAATAATATTCATATTCATTAACCAAATCCCATTATTGATCTCCCACCAACCTCTCCTTGGTTATGGAACTGTACCTTATTTTCAGAAGATGGAAAACGACAAGTTTTTCCACTGCCTTTAATAGTATAATTTTAGCTTAATTTTGTCTTCACTTGCCCATTGAGTAAAATAATTAATGTATAATCTGCAATGAAGATAGCATAATCTATAGCATTTAGGATTTATGTATTGCAAGAACAAAATGGTTTAAGATACGTTAAATTTGATACTAATGAAGAATTTTAATATAAGTTTGTCTTTTTAATAATTAAATTTGGCTTAGAGTATCAGTCTTTAGTCTCTTTTGACATTTAAATTTTCTAAAACTAATATTAACGTAATAATTTGATCAATTTATAGGGGAAATGATCGTTGGTCCTACCAAGACACTTTTTATGGATGAAATATCGACGGGTCTTGACAGTTCGACGACATACCAAATAGTGAAGTGCTTGCAGCAGATTGTGCACCTAACAGAAGCCACAATCTTGATGTCCCTCCTCCAGCCTGCTCCCGAGACTTTCGATCTGTTCGATGATATCATCCTCTTATCAGAAGGCCAAATTGTTTACCAGGGTCCACGTGAGCATATTGTCGAGTTCTTTGAGAGTTGTGGCTTTAAATGTCCTGAAAGGAAAGGAACAGCTGACTTCTTACAAGAGGTAAGACCAAAATCATGGATAGTTCACATTTTAACTTCTCTAAAAAGGGCTTGCTTGCCATTGCAAACCAACCTTGAACTATTCAAATGTTGGCAAGAATTAGGCAAGTCCGATTGAATTTGGGCTAACTGTTGCTTATGGACTTGACTCTTTAGTAACAATAAATTTTGGTTTAGTTTAGTTAGAACATAAATAAATTGTGCAACATAAGCTTACAAGCTAGTTAAATTGTTATAGGTTACCTCAAAGAAGGACCAAGAACAATACTGGGCAGATAGAAGCAAGCCATACAGATACATTACAGTAACTGAATTTGCAAACAGGTTCAAGCGCTTCCATGTTGGAATGCAGCTAGAAAATGAGCTCTCCGTGCCTTTTGACAAGTCAAGAGGCCACAGAGCAGCATTGGCCTTCCAAAAATACTCGGTCTCCAAAATGGAACTTCTTAAGGCATGTTGGGACAAAGAATGGCTATTGATCAAGAGGAATTCATTTATTTACGTTTTCAAGACAGTCCAAATTATCATTGTGGCAATCATTGCATCCACGGTGTTTTTGAGGACTGAATTGCACACTAGGAATGAGCAAGATGGGGCGATCTATGTTGGTGCACTTTTATTTGGAATGATCATCAACATGTTTAATGGTTTCTCTGAGCTCTCCATGATGATCAGTAGGCTTCCAGTGTTCTACAAGCAACGAGACCTTTTATTCCACCCTGTCTGGACTTTCACTCTGCCGACTTTCCTACTCCGGGTTCCAATATCTATTTTGGAATCCACTGTTTGGATGGTTGTAACATATTACACTATGGGATTTGCACCTGAGGCCAGCAGGTAAATTGAATTGCAGCAATTTATTTTCATCTCAGTATACTAATCATAGCTCTTTCTTACTTGAGCAACAAGTTAAATAGCAGCTTAAATTTGCATTAACTTGCCAACCCCTCAAACCTATTTCCAGGTTTTTCAAGACCTTTCTGTTGGTGTTTTTAATACAACAAATGGCAGCTGGGCTCTTCAGACTCATTGCAGGAATATGCAGAACAATGATCATAGCTAACACTGGTGGGGCTCTCACTCTTCTCCTCGTGTTCTTGTTGGGAGGCTTCATCATTCCAAAAAGTAAGCATAAAGCCATAAAAAGTTATATATTAATCAGAAATAATGAAAATAGGGGAAAAACAAGACATGTAGAAGAAGATGTGTATCTCTTTTTCTGTAAATTTCTTCAGTTTCCTATGATAAGGGAGCTACATTAATTTAAAAAAAAAATTAACTAATATAAAGTGTCTTTTTTATATAGGGCAAATTCCGAACTGGTGGGAGTGGGCTTACTGGATTTCACCTTTGACTTATGGTTACAATGCCTTTACTGTGAATGAAATATTTGCTCCAAGGTGGATGAACAAACGGGTATGTTATTTAGCTTTCTTGTTCTGTAAAAAGCAAAGGATATCAATTGGTTGGAGATTCTAAAGATATATAAGCATTTTCATTTAAAAGAAAGCAAGTTACAAGCAAAAACTTTGTCCACAATGCAGGCTTCAGATAATGTCACAAGCTTGGGGGTACAAGTGCTTAGGGACTTTGACGTTCCCAATGATAGAAACTGGTATTGGATTGGTGCTGCTGCTCTTTTAGGGTTCACAGTGCTCTTCAACATTCTCTTCACCTTTGTGCTCATGTACCTAAACCGTAAGTTTTAACATTTTGTGTGGCTAATGTGTTTTCTATCTTGCCCAACTACATTTTCCTTTAAGTAGCTAATCTTGTACGTTCTTGGTTGGCATAATAGCCCTTGGAAAGCCACAGGCCGTAATTTCTGAGGAAACAGCAGAAGAGTTAGAGGCTAACCATGAGGGTTCTCAGGGTGAACGAAGGTTAAAGAGACCAAAATCAAGAAAAGATTCATTTCCTCGATCCCTATCTTCAGCGGATGCAAATAATTCAAGTAAGAAACGTAAAAAAATGGATTGTGTTGACTGTTGATCATATTTTCTCCCTTATATCAATATCAATTACATGTTAATCATAACAAACGAAATCTTTTAGGAGAAATGGCAATCCGAAGAATGAGCAGTCGAACCAACCCCAATGGAATAAGCAGGAATGATTCTTCGCTTGATGCAGCCAATGGTGTTGCTCCCAAGAGAGGAATGGTTCTTCCCTTCACTCCTCTAGCAATGTCCTTTGACACTGTCAATTACTATGTTGATATGCCACCGGTAAGATCCCTTTTCCACTTTCTACAACTCTTACAGTTATATCTACATTAATATGACAATATGCTTGCCGCCCAAAAGAAAAGGAGAAATAGACATAAACTTTATAATTGTTACCATAAAACATGGTCTAAAAATCAAGTATTTAACAGGAAATGAAGGCACAAGGAGTTGCAGAGGACAGGTTGCAGCTACTCCGAGGAGT
>JAQSVH010000010.1:11341401-11353853 GCA_029448705.1 Adansonia digitata
TAATTCATTTAAGAATTCATTAAAGATCAAGTGTAATCTTATAAGTTACTCTCTTTTAATCATATTAATGTGAATCTCAATGCAGTCTTTACTTGTGTGTTACTTGCTTTCTTTTTTTTTAACGAGAATATGTTAAGATGTTACTTGTTACTCTAGAAATGATGTATTATTCGGACTATAAAAAGTAAAGAATTCTTATGATCTTTGCTCACATGGGTTGATCCCTAAGAAGAAGAAGAAAAAAAATCTAAAAGCATCAATTTATTCTTGCCAATATCATAAGATTTCCTTTTGAGGAAAAAGTTACTATAAAAAAAATCCGGTAATACTATAAATATTACCTACACTAAACATATCCAGGTAGTCGGTATTCACAAAGCTTTTAAATATTAAATAAATAAATATAAAATTATTTAAAAATATAATAAATTATTATTGATTAGGTTTAATATTTTAATTTATATTAAAATATAATTACAAAAAATAAAAATTATTAAGATAAAAAATAGTAGATATTAGTTTTAAAATATCACATAAGTGAATAGTTTTTAAAAATATATAAAAAATCAAAATCTTTTATATTAATAAGTATGCATTAATATCGATTGATATTAATCAATATAATTTAATATAAAATTAAAATAATATTTTATTGATACTGTTTTATTTGGTCAATGTATTAACTATACCAACCAATAGTGATACGATACTTTAATCATGAAACTTATACTAAAACTAAATCTAAAACTAAGAAAAAATTTTTTCCCCACTTAACATGCTAATTGGCTTAAAAGTATTTTCACACTGAAACAGTTTCCTTTCGGAAGAGGAAAAGGATAATATCAATCAAATCCAACATCACCACATGGAAAAGTTCACTAATGCAAATGACTTTTCTTCGTAAAATCCATGTTCACAACCAATAAAATAATTCTTGCTAATATTTGTTTAATTTTTTTTTTCAGATAATTAATATTTGTTTAATCTCAAGATAAAGTAGTTGTACCTCATTTTTTTTCAAAGATTCTTAATTTTAAATTAAATCCCATTATTTTAAAAATAATAAAATTATTTTAAAAATTAAAATATAATAAAATATAAAAAATCACTTAAATATAATACTAATATATAAATATATCAAATTTATATAATATAATATATTAAAATTTATATAACTATATAATATTTTAAATATAATTATCATATATATATATATATACATAAATATACAACATGACGTAAATGCTTAAATTATCAAAATTTATTGAAAATAACGTACTTTTTTTTTTCACAACAGTCCCTCCTTTTTCTCCATTGAAAGAATAAAAGGGTCTTTTTTTGTTTTTGTTTTTGTTTTCTTGCAGACAAATCAAAAAAGTCCACAAAGCTTGACTTTGCAATTGCCAATTAGCTTTATTTATTTCATCCCTTTCTTTTCTCTCTCATCATCCAAAGAAAACAAAAATTTTCAATTTTTGAGTCAGTGTGTTCTGTTCCCAATCAAGTGCCATTCACGTGTAATTGTACAGATTTAGTTTTAATCTTTTGGTCCTCAGACGAGATAAGGTTCTTTCATGATTGGAAAAATGTATATGTCTCACATTATCAAAATCAGAATTTGGCTCATACACAAAAATCTATACTATAATTTGCAAAATTTATCAAAAACTTAAAATAATAATAATAATAATAATAAGAAAATAAAAGATATTTATGTTTTTTAAAATTTATTATTTAAAAAAGCTATAAAAATTATCCAATTTTACAATAAAAAACTACCAGAATGATTTTAGTATTTTTGAAAAAAATTGTGTTGGATGGTTTTTTTAAATGATGGACATATATCTCTTTGGTTTTATTTTTTTATAATTTTTTTATTAAATTAGTATAATCAATAATTTTATATAATATAAATATAAATATATTGAATATGATTATTAATTAAAAATTTTAAAAATTTAGTTGGTGGGTTCGGATTTTCTGGTCTATTTCTCTTTCTTTATTTTTTTTCTTTTGTATATTCTAAGAAGTTGATAATATTTATGAGAGTCAAGCTTATCCTAATCAAGGTTTGAGGACAAAACCATATCCTTTTATATAATTCTTATATAAGTAGAAAGATTATAATATGTTCATATTATTCCGTCTTATTAATTTTAAATTTAATAATATTAAAATAATAAAAATATAAAATTAATATTTAAATACTATCATTTTCACCCAGCAAAATATTGAAAACTGATTTTAATTCCATTACAACTTTACAAGCAAAAGATCTTTTGACGGGCAAAATATAATATAATTAATTTTCCTAGGAAGATTAAAGAAAAGGGGGAAAAAAAAATCTCATCTTTCCTTTTTGTACATGTTTGCGGTGATTGATGAAATCAGTCCCCACTTAAAAACCAAATGTGGGCCACCACATGATTAGAAGTGGCATTCTTTAAGTGGCCCACTACTCTCCTACTAAGATTTTCGATTTTGTAGGAGTCCTAATTGATTTGAAACACCTTCGTCAACAAATCCTGAAGAAAAATGGGCAGCCTTGGTCAGAAGATAATGTTTTGTAAAATGATATCTTAAAAATTTGTCCTAAAAATTGTCTGATTGATGAATATGTGCTAGAGTTAGTCTACATGTCAGAGTTTGATGGGATCTAATTTGAATAATAAAAATTTTATTTATTTAAATTTAATTTATTAAAGTTAAAAAATTATATTATTTTTTTGATTATATTAAAATATTAAAAAAATTTATATTAATATTAATTTTTTATAATTAAATTTAAATAAAAATATTTTTAAAAAAATATTTTTTATCGAATCAAATTAATTTAAATTTAAAATATTATTATATCTTGAATTCTAATCCAATCTATCCAAACCATCAAACAACCATTCTTACACATCTATATGCTATATGGCTCCCCATTTTACATTTTTGACAATATTTTTTTATAAATATGCAAACATAAATGTTAGATTTTTATCTCGGAAATATCTTTTAGTAACGTTTATATCCCAAAATTTTAGAAAATAATCAAAATTTTTCCTAAATATCTTAACGTAAATAACATTAATATTTGATATAGAAATATTATATAGTCATACAACTAAAATCTTCCAAATAAATATTTAATATTATTTTTTGTCTAATAGACATACCTATTAATGTGTAATTTAGACTAAATTGAATAATCAAACCTATAAAATTGAAATTTGATGATTTTTTTATATTAATTATATAAATACAATATAAATTATTAAATATATTAAAATATAAATATAAATATAAATATAATATTTGTATTAAATATATTAAATTAATCACGTATCATGTAGCATTATTACATAATTATTAAATCTCATATGTCAATCCTAAACATATATTTTAAATTACAACTGTATCAATCTTTTAGTCAAACATGATTGAAATATCCTTATCAAAAGTATCATCCATACAACATTGTCACAAGAAAAAAAAAAAAAACCAACGCATAACAAGTTGTATTATAATATTAATTATCAAAACAAAGGGGGAAAATTTTACTTGATAATTCACATTCTAAATTATATCAAAACTTAAAGCTTACGTCATTTAAATGTTTATCCCATAACTTACACATTTTACAAAATTTTCAGATTTTATATTTCCATTATTCCATAGTTAATTTTTCCCATTAAATTAATTTAATTTTTGGAAAAAAAAAGAAGAAAAAATCGGGAACAACGGAATCACGCGCAAACACGAAGACCTAAAACGAAAAAGAAAATGAAGCAGGACGTTAATTTCCGCTAAAGGGTGAAACCGTCATTTCATTTTCAGCAATGAACGATCCACCGTTATCCTCTAATCCTCAAACCGTGATCGAAATTTTAAATTCCCAAATCACCCTTATCTTCGCCATTTTATAATCCGCCCTCCTTAGTCTGACTTCATTTCCATGCAAGTAGCCTCCCTCCTGCCTTTCTAAATAATCTGTATCTCTTTAATCCTATTCAAGTTTTATTAATCTTTATTTATTTTTCACTTATATTGACAAATAGATACAAACAATTATTGTTTTTTTTTTCTGGTTTTGGTTTGGCTCGCGGGAGTCATGACTCGGCGATGCTCGCATTGTACCAACAACGGCCACAACTCCCGCACGTGTCCCACGCGCGGTGGTGGTGGAAACGGCGGAGTTGGTAGCGGAGGAGTGAAACTATTCGGCGTTCGTTTGACGGACGGGTCGATAATCAAGAAGAGTACGAGCATGGGAAATTTGTCGTCGGCGCACTACCATAGCTCGTCATCAGCTGCCGCTTCGCCTAATCCGGACTCTCCTTCATCGGATCACGTCCGTGACGCGAACCACGTGCCCGACGGCTACCTCTCCGATGAGCCCACCGCACACACCTCAACTAACCCTCGCGTTGAGAGAAAGAAAGGTGATTAATCTAAAACGCTGCTTTTTTTTAGGTTGTTATTGTTTATTTATCTTTTCTCCGGGAATTTTCAGGTTGTTTATTTGGATTTTGGATAAGTTTTTTATTCTGGTTGCTTATTTACTTAATCTTTTGCCTTTAAAGATAGACAGAGCTTAGAGTCTGTTACTGCTCAACGATGCTTTTTTTTTGCCTTTTTAGATTTAGTTTTATTTATTTATGTTTTTGCCAAATTAAATGAAAAATGTTTATTTAATCCTTCATTCTTCCATTAGTCTTTTACCTTTATTTATAAGAATCTTTTCCTTTTTTAAAGCTTGTTAAGTGTTTTCTCTTTTACTGGCAATTTATGTGTTTCTCTGTTTATATATGATATATTAAATTCTTGACTTTTAGTAAAAATTTTGTCTAAGAAAATTTTAGTGCCAAGTTTTTCACTTTTTCTTTGTCTTGGGGTTTTAGAAAATTATTTGGAGATCAGTAGTACAAGGAAATAAATGTTCTTCTTCTTTCTTTTTTTTTAATATTAATCTTGTTTTTAAATTGTATTAAAAGTAGCATGCTCGAGCGTGAATAGTTTGATTAAATTATGTTTAATTATTAAATAACCATGATTAGGGAATGATTCAGTATTCCATCATGTATATAAAAGAGATTAGTTCATTGTTAAATCATTTCTTTGTTTTCCCCTGTTTTTGAATAGCCTTGCTAGTTATTTATAAACTATTTTATGTTCTTGTTATGGGCAGTTTGGCCTTATGGGGACCACATGAATAAGGGGGTACTTGGATAATTGCGTGCTTTGTAATTATTGAATTTGTCTTTGTACTTCACTATGTCTGAACCAGGGTGAAAAGCTAATGTATGGATGGTGCTTTACGGTTCTGAGACTTGTTTATGATATTATGATCTCAACTCATATATTCAAGGACAGATACCTAATTTCTAAGGGTAACCTTGGCAAGATGCCTTTAAGCTGTCTTAACTGGCCTATTTGCATGTGTGGGCAGCTGACATAACTGCTCAGTCTTTTTGTACATAATATGGAAGCTAAAGTGACATTTTTGCTTTCTAGTTTGCTCAATTTTTAGTACTGTGTTCAATCAAACAGCTATTAGCCTATTGGTAAGTAACTCCTGGCAGGAGTGTTTGGAAAATGAGGAGTGCGGCGTCACTGATTGCTGTACTTAGAGCCTTAATTTTAGACTAAAACCTCCTGCAATGAATATTTAGTTCTGACACTGATGTTCCAATGGTTTATACTAGTCGATTTCAGTTTCCCATAATAGTAAGGTTCCTGATGGAATTGTCATTCCTGGGAAAAAGAAAGGAGTTCTTGGGCGAGAACTTGGATTTGTTTTCAATTTTAGTTAGCTGTCTTTTATGTTGGCTTTGTTCTATACTTCAAGCCTTAGATCAACTTTGATGATTATATACCTTTCCTTGTTAATTTTTGGAAAGGACACGACTTGCTGCAGTATGTGTTAAAATTAGTTGATTCTTACTTTTTGGCATGAGTTATTTGAATCAATCTATAAATAGGCTTCTTTATAAGTAAATTGGGAGAGAATGGTAGTGGCTTGGAAGTTTGAGGCTTCAGCAGTTTCTTACATAATTATTTTGGGATATTGGCTTATGCCTTTGAGCTTAGAGTAGCGTATTCTGCTCAAATTTCTGGAGCAGACGTTGGTCTAGTCACTGCAATAGGATCTTGTATAGAAATTTCAATTGCACAACAGTTGATGCGAATTATGATTGCAATTGCATTGAGTTTCATGAAAATGTAATTGTCGTAGTTGTATCCTTCGGCTGAATCCTGTGGATTATATTGCTAGGTAGGCAGCAACAATTGATATGCTCTGTATTTTAAGGTGATTCCATCACTTTTTCTTCCTTATGTCATGGCTTTTGAGGACATCCAAGTCCACTTGATATACCTCCTGCAGTACAGGTATTTGGGTAACTAGTTTGCATTCTGGTTATCTTTTTGAAGTTCTTATTTTAGTTACATGTATTGCTGGCTTTCAAAGCAAGGAATGAATCTCCAAGCAGGCTAAAATATTGTATAGTTGCTGCTTGAACATGAATGGGTAGTTGACCATTTGTACCTTATAACTTTGGGCCACCTCAATTGGTTTAACTAGTGGGATTGAAATTTATGTTGACTTAAGTAAATTATTGATTCTTAGCCGTGATATTTATTTGGAGACATTTGGTTGCTTTATAGGTATTCCATGGACTGAAGAGGAACATCGACTCTTTCTCATTGGCCTCCAGAAATTAGGGAAAGGGGATTGGCGGGGGATAGCCCGAAACTTTGTTATGTCAAGGACACCGACTCAGGTAGCAAGTCATGCCCAGAAGTATTTCATCCGTCAGAGTAATGTTACTCGAAGAAAGAGACGTTCAAGCCTTTTCGACATGGTTCCAGATTATATGGTTTGTTTTGCTTCTTTATCTTATTCCTGAGTTTACTAAAAGTAGCAACACAGCTTATCATGCACATCAGATTTTTCATGTATCACAGCCTATCTGCATACATAACCACATGATTATCGCAAAGAAGATAAAATTTGTAATAGTGCTAAGGTTAAATCTCTGTCCAGTGTCCATGACCGAAAGAATTTAACACGCAGCATGTTGTGATCCCAAATGTGCTTGTGAAAGTAAAATCATCTCACTCTTATGGCAGAGGAGATCAACAGCAAATCTAAATTAGAGGCGACGGTTTGGTTATGGTCGGGTTTGGGTTGGGTATTTGGGCTTTGAGTTGTTGGCTTTTGATCCAATTGAGTTTGGGTTTTGTACAGGTTCTGATTAGCCTTTGACACATTTGCTTTGCTAACAAATAACAGCCAATTTTGGTTGTAGGTCAGATTTGGGTTCAGGTTGTTTTAGGTCCTGTTGTTTTGGTTTTCTTGTCATTAGGGTTCATGCTGTTGAATTCAGATTAAATTCGGGTTTGGCTGCATGGTGTCATTTGTGCTGGGCTAGCTTTTGTAATTTGTAAACTAAATATACAGTATCTTCTCTCATTGATTCTGGTTTGATTAGCTTTTTGTATTCTTTTGTAGGCGACGGATACACCTGCAGTGCCTGAAGAACATGTATTGCTGCCTTCTTCACTTGTAGAAGAAGCAGATAATTCAAATTCAATACCTTCAATAAATCTCTCTCTCAGCTCTGAATTTGAGCATGGAGAAGCTGCAGCTCAAGAAACAGTTAGAGGAACCGAAGAAACCATGATGGTATCAAGTGGATTAACACCTATGGGACAGGGTTTCTTCCCACCTTATGCATCTGCTCCTTTTCCATTTTGGCCAGCAAATCCAAATCCAAATCCCAATCCGGCCCTTCTTGATGAAAAGAAGGGCATAGAGGCATCTCAACATCAAGTACTGAAGCCAATTCCATTGTTTCCCAAGGAACCTGTCAATGTAGATGAACTAGTTGGAATGTCTCAGCTTAGTATAGGAGAGACTGAGAATGGCCATAGAGAGCAGCCTTCACCACTATCCTTGAAACTGCTAGGAGAACCATCACGACAATCAGCATTTCATGCAAATGCACCAGTTGGTGGCACAGATTTGAACAGCAAGGGCAAAACTGGTGCTATTCAAGCGCTGTGAGTGCAGCCATGGGAGAGTGGTACTTCTTATTCTGGCTAGCATTACCATATTTTCTTTCAGGTATTTAGTTTATTATTATTATTATTATTATTATTTTTTGATAGTAAGAAATTTCTGGATCCTTAGCGTGGGTTAAGGTCATTTATGAGAAATATTTATTCATTCTAATTGTGAACAGCTAGTGGTCCTAATAATCAAACGCGTTTGGCGGTGAAAGTGCCATGGGTTTTATAATCAAAGATTCAAGACCTTGCATGTATATTAGCTTTTACGTTAAAGCACTGTTCCTCTGGACCATTCTCCCTATTTTCCTGTGAATTTCAGGTTTAATAGAGGGTTAATATGCCTGAATTATACCTTTTTTTTTCATGTCTTGGTACTTAAAAAAAAAAAAAAAACAAGTTTAAAATTACGTATTTAACTTGTTTTTGTCATCTACCTTAGTCTATGGTGTAATAGGTGATGATACATTATTTTTTGTCTAATAAAAACGTGATCGGTGCTGCGTTAATATTTTGAAAAATTTTAAATTAACTTTTAAATACATTTTTATTTTAAAATTTTAAAAATATCTTAAAAATAAATTAAAAATAAAAAATTCGAAAATGTTAATATGGTATTGTTTGATGTGATGGTAATGTCAACTGTCATGTCTTTACCAATTAGAGAAATGATGTCATCAATCGATTCATAGATTAAAATGCATGAAGAAAGTAACATTTAAATTTTTAATTGTGATTTTTTTCCTTTAATTAGGAAATCATAAAAGGGAGTATAGTTTGACTGTGTACATGTTATCCTCTTATAAACATTTTTAAATGCCCCAAACAACTGCAAACTTTCTCATCACTCGGGGCAAAACAAACAGGAAGAGATTAATTATTAGAGTTGCATTTTTACAAATCTACTAACACTCATATTAAATATTTTTCTCAATATTTTTATCAGTAATATTTTTTATTTTTAATATAGTTTTATTTTTCATCTCATCAAATTTTAATTTTCAAAATTTCTTTTAAAAAAAATTATCTAAAAATTAAAATAACAAATATTAATATTTTGGAATGCTTTAATTTTAAAATTCTTAAAAATTTGAAAATTATTCGCTTAAACTCGCCCAAAACCAAAAGAAAATGCTGCTAATTATCTGTTTCAATATTTCTAGGGTGCTAGATAATATCCTTTCCACCAAAATCCTTAAGCATAAAATGTAATCATTTAATTTTAGCTAAACAAAAAAATTTGAAGATTATTCACTTCTAAGATATGATCAAAAATAGCAAAACGACACAAATGGAGGCTTGGGTACATAAACCATTTTGTACCTTAGCTTGGCATTCTTAAATTTATTCGAAAAACAAGGCTAATTATTTTTTAAAAAAATTTAATTTATTTTAATTTTAAATATCACGTGCTTAAATCATCTAGAACACGTAATTTTCAGGATTTTTTTCGGATGTCATTTGATGTGCGTTAGGCTTAGTTGTTGATTCATAATTAAATCTGAATGTTAATGCTTATAATGATTGAATAAATAGTTCTGATTGTGAAAATTTTCGATCTCAACCGTTGAGGAAACAGGCACAGATATGGAATTAGGAAACTGCATAAAAAACTGAACCTCAACTGCTCAGTTTCAGTCAAAGCCAAATTATTGGTACAATGTTCTCAATCGATGGCATTAGAAAAATGATTTGCCTAAGGCAACAACAGGAAGGACGACGCTTCCCTATAACCCAACAACACTTGGTGAAGGCAAGATTTGATCTCGAAGTCCCAAAACTTTGGATCTTGGTTGCAACCATCGAATAACTATTTAACTCCAGGGCAAGCAGACGCCTTCATATATCAGTCCAGAAGTTCCATCAGGGAAAACCCGAAAGTGAAAAACTCCCACATTCATTGGCACCAGGAAAGAAAAGAAAAAAAAATTGCAGCATTAGCCACTTGCCAACTATGCCGTTATTCATATTCGAAGAGAGTGCCATATATAAATATATATATATGTATATATGTATCTTATATCAGTAAATTTTATTTTTTAAAGTTTTATCATATATTTAAAAGTTTTACTTTTACACTTATATTTTAATATATATTAAATACGAATATTTTTAAAAATAAAGATTTGAAAGAACGTAACTTACAGCGATGTGATTCTATTTTTTCAATGTGACCCAAGCTTTACCTTTCTTTTTTTTTTTTTTTTTTGAGGCTGATGTGCTATCATCATATATCAGTAATTCGGTGGCTCAATCAATCATTGGATTCTTGCTCCTTTCTTTTCAGGTTTGCTACGAGGAACATGTCTCATTCAGTTTATTTGGAAATATTTTGGCGGACGGGAGCCAAAAAGCTAGCCCATAGTGGAGGGGTGTTGCTACTTTGAGTAAATTTCTACCAAGCAAAATTGAAAGAGATTCTAAAGAAGATGAACAGAATTGATGCTGAGCTGAAAGAAAGAATATCTATGAAAAAGGTTAAAAGTTATTAGCTTCTGTATGATTGCATCAATGCCCACAAGTTAGGATTATTCCTTTAAGCACATTCTTGAAGAAGGCAAAATAAAAAGGAGGGGTCGGGGAGAATTGCAAACAGCTAATTCCTTTGACATGTCTACATATCCTTTGCCAAACCATTTCTCTTTTCAGGCATTGCCATGGAAAAACATGTTCCTTTCTTGTCATTGAATCTACCAGCTCTAATTTTCAGCAAGGGCCATTTCTTGTAAGCTTCGATTTTTAAAAAATTTTTTTTATGTATTTTGAAGATTTTTTAAAAAATTATATCCTCGTGCTCTTGCATAAACATATACCAAATAAAAAAATTAAGAGTATCGTAGCGGTCAACTATCAATTAGCCGCAAAATCTTTGGATAGTTGATAGTAATTGGATATCAGTTCCCCCCCTTCATTCAAAGCTGGACATTACTCAATTGTTCAACAAAAAAAACTTGAAAAGAAAAAGCATGAAAGAAAGAATTTTGCCCATTATTTTTGTTTACTTACTTTCATGCAAAACAGACAGAAGTTTTGGTGGATTGCCAGCTGATTAATAAGAAAAAAACTTCTCTTAAAACTGTCAGTAAGTACATATATAGCTTCAGCAAAGATTAACATATATTCTCTCACAGTGAAGTCCCAAAAGAATGCTACCTTTTGGAGTTAAAAGTTGTGGCTACAATTAGGCTTATATGTCTCGGCCACAACTCACTCAGGCAAAAATATTATGAAGTTGCATCGCAAAATTAAGAAACATTCTTTCTTGTATCAGTATGGATCGAACTCCATGGATCTGAATTTTGCTGTTGTTAGAGATGGTTTCAGACAAGGCACATCTAGAAGCTTTACTTTTTTTTTCCCCATTACCTTCCTTGATGGAAGCCATAATTGGGTACTTTGGATCAAATATAATTACAAGAAGAATTGTTTTCTTTCAGGATTCTCATATATATAATTAGAATGATGTTTTTGGCCTTGGATACCATAATTTTGGACTGGAGTACTGTCAAAAATTTTGATCTTTTTCCTTCTTTTTGTGGTAATTAGAATAAATGAATATATTTTATAAAAAGGAATAAGTAAAGGAAGACATTATTGCATTAGCTTTCTTAAAAATCTTGGCAAAGGTTCAGCTCAAGCAAGTTTTCAGTTATTCATGATGGAAATATATATATATATATATATATTACAGAAAAACAGTGTCGGTTGGAGATAGCAAAAGAAGTTTGGTATTTAAATTCCATACATGATAAATATTAATTTTTAAAAGTCATTGTATAAATCAACTTAATTAAATCTGTATTAAATGAAATTATATATTGATATATGATTACAACATCTATTATTTTTATATAGTATAAATTTCATAATGAGAGAAACACGGTTGTCATTAGATAATTAGATTTCGAATGGTAACCGAACTTCAAGCCATAAAAACCCCATCTCTTGTATCCCAAAAACAAAATGGAATGAAACAAACTTTAGCATTGTAATGGTACAAACAAAACGTATGCCCTGGAACAGAACTTCGGAGCTGCCTTCATAAACACAATGGAGGAAATACCCTTACCTTATATCAAATTTTTTTAGTATTAAATGAAATTATATAATAACTTTATGGACTATACAATACCCTTAATGTTAATAGTTATGTTTCATCCCAAACGTATTATTAAATAAATAAATAATTTATATATATATTTATATATCTCATATTCTGTGATGCTGCTCCAACAACAACTCCTCACAGCTTTTTACTCTTTTTTAGCAGAGTACATGTGACCACACAATGGGGGCAGGGAGAACTAGAATGATAGTATAAAATATTTGATCTCTTCTCACTTGGGAAGTGGAATAAAGGCGGAATCTCTTCCCAAGCACTTCTTTCTTTTATC
>JAQSVH010000010.1:11394827-11405327 GCA_029448705.1 Adansonia digitata
CCCCGTCAATTTGATAAATAATACTTGTACCTTCACGTGAATTTAATTTTATTTATTTATGATATTTGTACCCTTACAATACACATTATTGTTATATCAAATGGGACAGCTCATAAGAGCTGAATGTAATTGAGTTGAATTTATACATCGTTAGACTTGAGTTCAGATTAATTTTAAAACATAGACTTCAACTTCAAGATTAAGTCATATTTATTATCGTTGTTAGCATAGTTTTTAAGATTAAAAATTAATCTTTACAGTAAACATAATATTAAACAAATAAAATAAAATTTTTATTATTTAAAAATTAATTTTTAGATAAAATGATTTTATTATATTTTCATATCTTTAAATTTTTATTATTTTAAATATATATTTTTTTACATCTAACTCCTCAAATTATTTTTTATAATAATACTAAATATTTAAAAGTTCTTAAATTATATTTTTTTCAACACACATTTTTCAACCTAAGCTTTTCTAACTTAAACTTTTTCTAATAGTAATGCTAAATTAATCTTGAGTCTAATTAGTAATTTTCTTCGATCGTTCAAGTTCAATTTTAGTAAGTTAAGGAAGATTATAAATGTGAATATTAAATATTATGTTTTTTGTATTAAATATATCAAAACGCTTTAAAAATAAAATATTTAATTAAGATTGTAATTTTTTAATCGAATATTAAAATATCCGAATTAACTTGTCATTTAAATAACTTGAACTTGTATTCAACTTGATAATAAACAAATCAAACTTGATTATTCCTTAAACTAAATGTTTCCAAGTAACTTACCTCGTTTATATCTTCAAACTGAATAGTTAGATAGTATTCTCATTTTCTTAGTATTTGATATATGAAAGTTGGGTACATCAACCATTCAACATGTACGCGTAACCAACTTACCAAGAATTAATGTCATTTGCTGGTTTAATACTTTAATTTCGTATAATGTAACAAAAAGAATTAATTGTTTTTCTCGTTAAAATAAAAAAATTTTAAAAAATTTTGTCATTTTATTTAAATAAACTCTTATATTTATATTTCCGTTCTAATAGTTATTAATTTTTAGTTTTCACTCAAATAAATTCATAATATTTAATTTGTCCAAAAATCAACTTTTAAAATAAAAATTTTATTGTGAGACAAATAAAAAAATTAAAATTTATTTGAATATACTACAAATTTAAAAATTTGCTTAAAAAATGAAATGATTCAAAAACTTTTTAGTACATATTTTTACAAATAATGATGGAAATTTCGTTAAGTTTTTCCTTTTTGCCTCCAAAGTTTGTTATCAAAGTTCACATTATAGTCAATTTCGAAAAGAAAAAAAAGTTCACCTAATAGTTCCAATATTTTGGCACGTGTTTTTTAGTATTAACTATTTATGAATTTACAAAAAAAATTTATATGTTTTCATATATTATAATCATTTTTATAACATTATATATTTATATAAATCTTAATTTACTAATGATTTATATTATATAAATTTTAATATGATTGTATATGTATATCATATTTATAAGATTTATATCTAATATACTGTAAATTTATATACTAACAGTAAATTATATCATGCTATCTATTAAAAAATATAATTTTTATATTTATTTTTAAAAATTTTTAAATTTTTTATTTATCTATTAATGAAATAATATAATATATATACATATCTATATTAATAATTTATTAAATACAAATTTGACTTTAATAATTTTTGTACATCATATCCAAACTATTGATCTATGCCGTAACTTTCTTGCTTTTATGGTCTCATTATGTCTTCCACCTGTAATCTAACGACTCCATGGCCAATTGGCGAACTTTGCATTTAACAACCTTTCAAAGTCCTTTTGGAGAATCCACCATTGGAAAAATGTAAAAGCAAATTCTCGAATTCTTTGGACTGACTTATATTATTGTCTGCCCCTTTATTATTATACTATTAAGCCAGTCAAGTAATGAAAAGAAACCTATGATTTAAAAAAAAAAATGTAATGAAGAGAAACCACTCTTCTTTTTAAGCATGATTTAAAAACATTTGTTAAAAAAAACAAAATTATTAAAAATATTTAATCCCATGTATGTTACCCCTTTTTTTAAAATATTTTCTTAAATATTTAATTTAAATATATATATTTATATTTGAACATAAATTTAAAGTATAATCACTTAAATATGTGAAAAAATAAAAAATAAAATAAATTCGTGTTAAAATCTTGCCTGGGATGCTCCAAAAGTTACTCTATGGACTCCTCGTTAGAAAAAAAATGGCAAAAGGATGACCTACAATATATCAATATTTGATACTCATTTTTAAATTTAAATTATGATACAAATATTTGACTCAAAGATTGATGTATAATCTAAATAAATAATAATATATTTTTTAAATAAAAATTAAAAATATTAAATTTTTAATTTTAATATCGTAATTAAATTATAAAAAGATAAAATGATCGAATAAATTATATCAGGGTCCGACCCAAAAATCTCATTTGACCCACCCAATGTGGAGCTAATGGAGGGAAAACTAGCAGAAAAATTAAGGGAAATGTCCAAATTTATCTTTTCCAAACAAATGCCAAACTGACGTCATGATCTGGAATTAAACATTTATTATGTTTTCAATCGCAAAGCGTCTACTTGGAATCAAATCAGCCAAGAATCCATAACTTAAATATTCACCATTAACAAACAAAAAGCGAACTCTCTTTCTCCATCATTTTCAGCATCCTTTACAAACGTGAAATAAAGACTGCAACCAACTACGACCCAAGCATTAAATTTATTCATACAAGATCATAATTCATGTGCAGCTTCGATAGTATGCTCTGTGTTGTTCTACAACGGTCACGCAAAAAAAACCAACCCCAATTCAAAGGTATTTTGATTTTTGTTGATTTTTCGATGCGTTTGAGGATCTTTCTTTAATAGTAAGTCAGTTTCAAAATGGGTTTCTCTTGTTTTCTTAATTCTTACTTTATTCCTTGTCTGTTAATCTCATTCGCTTTTTGAGTCTATATTATCTGTAGGTGTCTAATATTAGCATAGTTGAATTATGATAATCCTTTTTTTCCCTTCTCTGTTTATTTGTCAATCTTTCTATTTTTTGAACATGCAAAAGTTTTTTCTTGCCTCTTTGATTTTTGTATAAAATGGATCATATGAGTTATTTTTGGTTTGCCTTACTCTGTTCTTATCAAGAACTGCTTGTTGTTGTTATTGTTTTTCTTTTAATTTTGAGTTTTTTTAACTGTGTAGATGGAACATGACGAAGAAGAAGACTCTATGTCCTCGCTTTACATGAATTCTTGAATCGTATTATCGAAATTAAATGTTCTTACTTATGATGTTAAGGGATAAGAGAGATTTAAGGCCTCTTTTACTGAAATTTGGGGTTGCTGTTGCTCTCTCTTTTGCTGGATTTCTTTATTCTCGACTTAAAGCCCGAAAGACCAGGCCATGTTTGCCTCTTCCTCCTCCATCACTGCGTGTTTCAGGTTTGTGATTTAGCCGTCCGTTCATCTATTTGGTTTTGATTAATTTAATCGTGTTGTGAATTTTGTAATTGTTTTGATTATACAGATTATTGCAGTGAGGTTGATCCAAGAGGGAATGATCAGGGTAAAGACGATGTTCTGGCTTTAAGGATAGCTGCAGCTTCTGATCCTGTAAGTTTCCTTGGATCATGGTAAAGCCTAAAATATTTAGTTTCGATTTTGGATCAACTCCGATTGTATAACATTAATTGTTAGATATAGGTGGAAGACTAAGCTTAAAATATTAATATTCAAATACCATTTGTTCCCTTCCTGGTGAATCTCTTATAGTTATTTCATCAATTGGGAAAGGGAGGAGGGTTAAGCCTTGTATCTGTATTGTTTTTCTTAACAGTCAGAAAGTAAACTTGTGTCGTATAAATATTGTAATGGTATTTCACAGTGTGATTCCATGGATCCGAAATATATAAAAATTAAATCTGCCGATCTTCTTGGAAAAGAAAGAGCCATGGATGGTTGGAATACTTTTTCAACTTTATTCAACTAAAGTACAGGATGAAACCTGCTTTGTTTTTTTGTAAGGCAATCATGGGGAAGTTCAAGAAAATTGGGAATTTGCAGGGCCTTCTAAATCATCTGCTTAAATGTAATTTTTTTTTAGGTGAGGATAAGCAGTCAAGCTGCTTACAAACTACATGCCTTGGCCCAGAGACTCGTAGGAGATCCTCCTGCATAAGTTTAAGTAAATGTGTTGGTGGTTTCGTTACCTCAAAATGATTTTGCACTACCATTAAAAAACCCAACTTGTCAAGAAGTCTTCATTGAAATTTGCTTCCTGAATGACATGTTAATCCTGCAATCCCATTCCCTACGGATGGATTGTTGACTCTGTTGAATAACATTGTAACAAAGGATCTTTATGCCTTCATTTTATTCACTTTTAACCCGTTCATTCCTATCTGATTTGGGGATTAAATGATTTTATCTGCTAAAACATTTTAATTACTTAACAATTGTAAATATAGCTTTCAAATGACAAGAGAACTGAATATGTGCCGCATTATGTTAGTTTCTATTTCCAATATATGCGTCTGCTGATTCTATTTCCTTTATATGATATTTTGGTTTCCCTCTGGCAGGAAGAAATGTCCATGCAACGAGCTAGTGTTGATAGTGCTTCTTTTGGTATTGCCCCCAGCATTAGGCATGGTGGAGATGTGTTCCTCTTGCCCGAGTTTAATGATCTTGTTGAGGAAATTGACTCTTCTGCCCAAGCTAAGCCTTCTCCTAAGCAGGAAGTAGAAACACAAAGTTCAAATCTAGACACTTCAAGAACATTTAGAAGTGCTGAAAAGGATAGTTACGAGCAAGAGATCAAGCACCTGAGAAATATGGTAAGAGTGCTTAGGGAGAGGGAGAGGAATCTCGAGGTCCAGCTGTTAGAGTATTATGGCCTTAGAGAACAAGAAACAGCAGTCCGGGAGCTCCAAAACCGGTTGAAGATAAACAATATGGAGGCAAAGCTTTTCACTCTTAAGATCGAGTCCTTACAGTCAGAAAACCAACGATTAGAGGGCCAAGTTGCTGGTCATGCAGAAGTCATAGCGGAGCTTGAAACTGCAAGATCCAGAATTAAGGTGCTTAAGAAGAAACTTAGGCATGAGGCTGAGCATAACAGAGAGCAGATCCTAAACGTTCAAGAGAGGGTTGCTAGATTACAAGAGCAAGAACTCAAGGCCTCTGCAAATAATCTTGAGATTGAATCAAAGTTACAAAGGCTGAAGGTTTTGGAAGATGAGGCAGAACAATTGAGGAAATCTAATAGGAGATTGCAGATAGAAAATTCCGAGCTGGCTCGGAAGTTGGAGTCGACCCAAAGCCTTGCAAATTCTGTTTTAGAGGATCCCAAGGTAGTTAGTTCATTTGCGATGAATCCTTCTGCTTTATATTGTCACTAATATTATTATTCTAGGATTTATTCTGGTTGCATTTGGTTGCAGTCAGAAGCTTTAAACGAAATGAGCAACTGTTTGAGGCAAGAAAATGAAGACTTGAAGAAGCAAATTGAACAGCTCAAAGAAGATAGATGCGCCGACGCTGAAGCACTGGTGTATCTCCGTTGGATAAATGCTTGCTTGCGATATGAGCTGAGGAATTTTCAACCCGCTGCTGGTAAAACGGTCGCTAGAGACTTAAGCAAATGCCTAAGCCCGAAGTCGGAGGAGAAAGCCAAAAAGCTAATACTTGAATACGCACGTGCTGAAGGAATGGAGGACAGAGGGATGAATAGCATGGATTTTGACTGTGATCAATGGTCTTGCTCCCAAAGCTTCTATGGTACTTATTCTGGAGAAGTAGACGATCCTTCGTTCGGGAATTCCTCCTCTAAAAAAGCCACCAATTCGAGAAAAATTAAGTTTTTCAAGAATCTTAGGAGACTAATACGGGGAAAAGACAGTCATCATCAGAGCCAAGCTTCATCAACAAGCAAAACCGATCAGCCAGAAGATGTCGATTCTCCAACTTGGAGTTCGGGTAGAGGGACTGATTCCATGAACATGCTACAAAGCCATAGTGATAGGCTTACAACTCCATCTCAGAGTTCATCTACAACCTCTTTGGATGTCCCAAGATGGAGGAGTCTGAACGTTGATCAAATCAAAGACGTCGAAAAATTCCGAAGAAACAGCGACTGCGGTTCTTACGCATATAAAAGGTTCAAGGATGAAGATGCTTCTGGCTCGCCTCTTGAACCCCAACTTGATCAGGATTCCTATTCGCTTCAAAAATCGGACGTGGTGAAGTTTGCGGAGGCTTTAAAGCGATCAGGACCAGGAAGAGGAAAGTTTCACAAGAAAGCAGCAAGCATTATATAATGATAGTTGACACAATAGTGATATAAGTATAGCTTGTTATTCACCCCAAATGTAGCATATCACTTCTATTCTTAGAACTCAAAATAGAAGAAACACTTAACTATTAGAAATTAATTATTTTTAATTATTAAATAAACACGTTGCCGTCTATGCTCAGCGTTTCTCACCTTTTTTATTAACAGATTTAAGGTTTTTTTTTCTTTTAATATTTGAAACACGTGAATAAATAGAAGGTTTTATTGGAGCAGAAGTAAAAGTGATCACTGATAAGCTTCTTTTATAATTGAAAAATATAAAATGCTTAAACCTGTACACGGCTGAATTACTAGTTTATCTCCATAGGTTCGGTCTATATTAAACATAAACAACAGGTTCAGTCTGAATTAGATTAGACGGGAAATGGTATTTTTGTAAATTGAAATGGTCTGACCTGAGTTACTATTTAATCAATAAAAATATTTTTATTTAAATTTAATTATTAAAATATGTAAATATTTAAACATATTTTTTTAATATATTTTGAAATAATAAAACAAAATTTTAGAAGAAGTGAAGTTTTTACAATATGAATCCAGTCTGGTCCAGCTCAAAAAAACCGGGCTTAATCAAAAAACTTAAAGCCCAAAACTTGACAGGTCTGGTTTCTCGTGCATTTAACACGTGTCATCAGCAGAAAAGAGATTCTACTAATGTTAAAAACTCGCAGTCGCGTGAAATTTTTGCAAATAAATATTAGAATAAAGTCACTGTAAAAGACAAAATAATATGTAATATATAGATATATGAACAGTTTTTAATCTAGTGGAAGAGTAGTTTTTTAAGAGAATGGTAATTTTAAAAGAAAAAAGTTATAAAATTTTTTTAAAAAATGCTAAGTTTTTTAATAAAAATTTTAAATTGCTATTTATAATTTGATTAAGGGTTTTTTTAATAAAAATAAATAACTATTTAGATATTTATATTTGATTATTTTTCTTTTAACGGGTCAAAATATTTTAATACAAGAAAAAAACTATCATATTTTAATATAAAAATTATTAGTTTATTTATTTGAATTAATTTAATATCACTCGAATTATTTAAATGCATAACTTATAAGTATAAAACTTGCCTAACCACTCTATGATTATGCTATGTTCCACTTACGTATTTTCCTTTGTAGGTCGATACTTCCCAACGTTGTGTCATTTCTTCATCTCTTTGTTTTTTGGTCCAAAGATACATTAAGGAATTGTTAAAAAAAAAAAAAGTAGAGCAAAAAAGAGGACTACGTTGATGAAAAAGGAACGCCAATTTCATTTTCCTCAATCAACTTGGAGATTTGCTAAATGAAAATCATCTTGATAGACATTGAATTTTCTGGCATACATGATTACAAAGACAAGCTTCTGCAATATGATTCACATTTTGATTAATAAGATAAATAGTAGGAGAGTAGTGGGGGGCTTAGTACATTTAACAAAAGGAGAAGCAGAGTTGTGTCCCCCTGTGAATTCAAATGAGGGCAATGCCCTGAACAATCAATGCATCAGCAAGGACCTGATTAGCAGCCTGAGATGGATGAACACTGTCCCAAAACACAAACTGGCTGGCATTGGAACAAGTTCCGGGTGCCTTCGGATTGCACAAGAATGCGGTTGTCTCCACTGTTCCTGTTCCACAGCACCCTCTTGTTGCTTCCACAAAACCTACCAAAACTTAGTCGTTAAGTACTCGAGTTCAACTCGAAAATTGAAGTCCATCGCTCATATATATATATATATCAAAGCTGTTCGCAATTTAAGAGTTTTTTTTACCAGGCTAATACATGGAGAAAAGCTCTTTCCTTACCATAGTTTGAAGGAACCTTAACAATATCGTAGAGTGCCTTGAAAATGTCGAAAACCACAATCTTAAGATCGTGGTGCTGCTTCTGGAGATTGGCAGCAGCCGAGTTGAGCTTTTTATTGAATTGCTGGGCATCGGTATTGAACCTGGATACACATCCTTTCTCGTTGGAACCGAACAATGTTCTTGCTAAGGGAACGCAACCTAACGGTGGGAGAGAGGTAACTCCAATTTTCCTGGCTCCCAAGCCGTAGATGTTCTGTTTGTCAATCATACATGGCACCCCAAAATTTTATTAAAAGATTCAGCTGTCTCCGAAGTGACAAAATAACAATTCCATTGAGTTTTTTCCTTGCTTGTGATTTAATCTAGTCTTTATTATATCTACAGAATTCATGCAATTATATACCTTGACAAAACTTGTGAAGGTATCGATGAGGAACGAGCCGTACTGGTCCGGAGTATAGGCATGGTTAAGTAAAGGATTGACGTAGTAATTCTGGAGGAAGTCGCCACTTCCAGCACTTAATACATACAGTGCATCTTTGATAATGGATGCTGATTTGCTATTGCCTGCTACCTTTGCTAGCTTTGACTGGTACTCCTTGAAATATTCGACTTGCTGGGTCAGTGTGATAGCATGCTGGAAAAAAAAAACACAGGAAAGTAGAAACTTTATGGTTATACAACAAGGTTATTTGATGTTGAGATTCGGAGTTTGGACTAGAAGATTAGCGAAAACGGAACACTATCTTTCAGATTAAAATCTTTACATTCATCATGGCAGCTTTGTCGTCATAGCCAGATCCAGCTGAAGCAAAATTGGCTCCAATAAGAAGGTTCTTCCCTGATGCTTCTGGGCTAAGATATGCTGGTGGATAGGCTGTAAATCCCAGAGTTTCAGCTGCAAGAAAGGAACTCCAATTCTATTTTAGCTACTTAAAAAGGAAAGTTGAATTTGATATTCTTCTAAACATTCAGATGTGGTGCCTTCTTCTACTTACCAGTGATGTCAGTGGCTAATTTTCCATTGCAAAACCTCCCAGTAGGCTTTTGGTTGGCGAAATCCCGTCCATAAGGAGGGTAATTAGCCTTGAAGATGGTGGGGAGATAGTCATTGTTGCCAACATCCACTACAGAGTCACCAAACGTTATGATAGCAGGAACGAGAGTGGTTGATTCTTGTGCATACCCCGATCTGCCTACCGATGCAAATGCAAACACCAAAAACAGTAGCCTTCTTCTGCTATAAGCATCCATTGAATTAGTACTTTGAAGCTTTTGAGCACTGGAGTTAGCCCCTTTATAAGCGGACCGAAAATGACTACAATGCTGGCCTGTCTTGAAGGAGGAGGATGGCGGTTGAGAAAGACCAATAAATGATCGTAGTTCAAATGAATATTTAACCAATTTCCATATCTATAGGCCTCAGATTTTCGATTCTGTTTTTAGTTTCTTGATTTTCTTTTAGGATTTTTCCTCTCTGTTTGGTCATAAAAATGTACATAGATATACAGAAGCTTACATTTATGAATTTTTAAGTGTATCTAACTAAAACAAAGCAAGGTAGTTGGTGATATTAAAGAGGGCTTGTTTTTGGATTGGAACCAGGGAGAAACTGCATGTGCAGGAGTAATTGGCAAGTTGCTGAAGAAATTTCGTACCTTGTGCCTCCTTCAAAGGGGATCATGGGTGTAATTCAAATTTTTTCAATTTATTTACTCAGATTCGGCTTGTAAGTAAATTTTATTATTTTAAAAAATTAAAATATTATTTTATATATTAATATATATAATTTTTTATAATTAAATTTATTTTTTATTATTTAAATAATAATTTAAATTAAACTAAATTAACTTAAATTATAAATATCTTACTTAGACTTAACCTTATATAAACTAGATTTATCTAGTTGGTTGAATTGCCTGACTCATGTAACCGCTGTGTTACTATTATTTAATTTGTTGTTTTGCTGTAGAGACGGGTCGTGCATCCGGCTCTTATTGTTTAGACTCTGCAAATTTCTAGTTTTTCATAGAAAAAGGAAAAAATAAGAAAAGTATCCAACTTATTGCATCTTCACTTGCTTTCCAGAATGACTGTTAATTGATACTAATTAATTTCAATGCTTTGATTATGTCCTTTGAAACTTAAATATGGTAGTTTGATTTTTTTTTTTTTTACAGTTTAAATTTTTAGTATATTTAGTCACCTAATTTAGCATCGTATGAAAGTTTTGAATTCAAATTTTAATAATCGTTTTCAAATATTTTTCATTGATTTTCTTATT
>JAQSVH010000010.1:11423880-11434801 GCA_029448705.1 Adansonia digitata
AAGTTTCTTTCAAGTTCTATGTCATTTGGGCGCTACTACTTTCGGCCGCCTATATGAATTATAAGTTAGTAGTTTTAAGATTTCAATTGCTTTCTTTGTCCTCCCAGGGCTAGCTGTTGTGAGGTTTGAAAGATTATAATGGAGACGTTAGAGCATTTCCTCCCTGCATTGATCATTAGCAGCATTGCTTTTCCAATTTTAGTGTCATCCCAGCCAGATCAATCGGGTTCTGTTATATTAATCTTCGAATAAGAATTTTTCAATTCTGTTCTTTCACCAATTACCAGGGAAGAACTAAGGCTTCTCTTTGTTTGTCTCAGGTTTCATTAGCTTAGATTGTCGACGATTCGAGCTATACGGAACCCATAACCGGCATTGATTATATTTCAGATGCAGCTTATATCGAAACAGGCGTTGGTAAGAGTGTCTTGACCTTATTACAAGCAGGAATGCAGTGGCAGACATGGCGAGTTAGAAGCTTCCCCGAAGGAGATCGGAACTGCTATAACCTGACACTCGCAAAGGGAGATCAATATTTGATCCACGCGAGTTTCATGTATGGGAACTACGATGGATTAAAATCAAGTGCCAAAATTTGAGCTGCATTTAGGACCCAAATTTTGGGGTACTGTGACATTGCAAAATAACGCTTCTGCTGCTATTACCATGTACATAATTCATGTCCTACAATCTAATCGTCTGTTTTTTTGTCTGGTGAATACCGCGAATGGGGTACCTTTCATATCGGCATTAGAGTTAAGGCTTTTGAAAAATAGTACGTACGGAACTGAAACTGGATCCTCGAAGTTCTTCACCAGGTACGACTTTGGTTCAACAACAGGATCAACATTCAGGTATGTCATTCTGAACTGTTTTCCACTTTTTTTTTTTTTTGGCTATAAGTTTTAGATGCCTAGGCTTAGTTAATAAGCAATGCAACAGGTTTAAAGATGATGCTTATGATCGTATCTGGTGGCCTTACAAAATAAAGGATTGGACACAAATAAGTACATCTTCTATAGTTGGTTCCGAAGACGGTAAATACGAACCGCCATCACTTGCCATGAGGACTGCAGGCACACCAATAAATGCTAGCCGCTCCTTCGATTTCTTCATCGACACCAGTAAAATACTTCCCGGTGCTCAGTTTTACTATTACACGCACTTTGCTGAAGTCGAAAAGCTCCTAGCTAACGAGTCCAGGGCTTTCAACATCGCTTATAATGGCAAGTGAGGATATTAAGACTTAAACCAAACTCTCATATCATTATATATCTCTCATCTCTCGGAGGCAGCGATATTCAATTTTGAATTAATGATATAGATCATATAATCAACCAGAGGTACATTCATACTTTATTTTAGAACATATAACAAAGTCTTAACTATATTTGAAGGTTAAAAATTGACTAAAATTTTAATTCATTTATTTACCAATGGTCCCGTTGACAGTTAAAATGCTGTCCTGAGTTTTTGTTCATGTATTTATGAAGGGCAGCTTGCAAGCATTGCAATGCACATTTCCATTCTAATTAAAAGAATTGAAATCTTAAATTTCTATTGAAAAGACTTTTAAAGGGTCAAAGAAGAGTTACCTTTATTTTATTATTTTAAAACAAAAATAGGTACAAAACTTATAAAGGAAATAAGAAAGACATTAGTAATTGTACATTATTACGTATTCAATAATTTCTTAACGTATCGAGGATTCAAGTTTAAATAGCATCACGTTTCGAAATATCCAAAATCAGATTATCTATTTAGTCAAATAAATTTAATTAGATCAGACTTAGATTATGATTTTTTTTACTTCGGCCAATTCGGTTTGGCACAATATAAAATATATAATTTTTATTTAAATATATTATAAAATATATAAATATTAATATAAAATATAATTTTTTAATATTTCATTTTTTTAACAATAAAAATGAATTTACAAGTTGAGCTTGAGTAAGAGAAGAATTACCGAGCCATGTCCGACCTAAAAGATTTTTATGTATGATTGATTCAAATTTTTTATCGAATTTATTTAGGGAAAATGCAAATTAGTAAGTAATGTCATATTTATTAAATAATTAATACATTATTTTTTTAATTCAATAAAAATAATATATTAAATATAAAAAATATTTTTAAAATAATCATTAGCAGGTGCTAAAGGAACTCTTTATCTAATTTATGTTTGTTGATTCATTACTTAATTTATATGTTTAATTTAAATCATTAATGCTTTTATGAAATATAATGTTTGATTATGAATTATAAATTAACACGAATGAAATAATTATGATTAAAGAAATTAATTAATTAATCACGTGTGATTAAAATATTCATTTGCACGCAAAACCAAACCAAGTCTAAGATATAATCTTTGGAACATGTCTATAATTCATGACAGAGAGATCATCTTTTAACCCAAACCCCAAAAGAGAGCGTGAACATCATTCCACACCGTTTCATTGTTGATTAGTTGTCCACCTAAACCACTCTGATCAGTCAGTGTCAACCACGCTCCAAACTCCCACGTGAAAACCAATCCCCCCGCCCCACAAAACCTTCTCAATTTTTTATTACAAAAACAAAGGCAGGAGAGCAAAACAAGGAAAAACAAAAACAAAGCAAAAACATTTGCTTCTGATATGATCTTTTAACGGATTTTTAGTTAAAAGATTGGCCAAATTTTGAAGAACAAATAACATGTGGCCGTGGAAAGCCAGACCACCACGTTAATTACTCACATTTCGAAGAGACTTGGTCACTTTTCTTACGACTTTGGTACGGTTCTCTTTTTTAAATATAATAATATCTGTTTTCTTTTCCTGCAAATTCTTTTTCTTTTTATTCGTGTACTGGATAACCCAATAAAGACATGACATGTCAGCAACGCGATCCATCTAAAGTGGGTCCCAGATGATGTGGCAGGATCTTTGCTGTTGTTTGGCAATGGAGAAAATGGGACATGAGGAAGTGCTTGAAAAGGATAGTGAGGTTAGGGTAGGGGGCCAAACCTAAAGGGTTTTTTTTTTTTTGGTTTTTCTTCTTCAGTTCTATCCATTTTGGGGTTAAAGTTTGGACCCACAGTCACAAATTTTGCTTTCAATTTTTGGTTTAATAGTTTTTTTAATAGGTTCCATGGCGGCGATGAAGCTTTTTACTTTTGGTTGATCAGATGAAGAGATCCTTCCCTTTGTGGAATTCCAAGGCAATCCTCTTCTCTGGCAGAATCTCTTTTTTTTCCACATTTTTATCTATCCTCCCCTACTGTTTTTTTTCCCTGCTTTTACTTGTCTTTTTACTACTTTTTATTGGGAAAATTCTCTTTTTTTTGGGGTAACTTTTACTTATATTTTTTGTTGTAAAAATAAAGAAAAAGGAATGTCAATTTTTATATTGTGGTGGTGGTGGTGTTGGCATCTGAATCTGAGGTAAAAAGTTTGGTTCTTCTTTTTTTTTTTTTTTTTGAGTGGGGGTGGGGTAAGTAAGAAGCTGGCTATTAGTTAAATTTGTGTGTTATTACCAGTAGCCTAATTTGTTATAACTTCTGGGCCATTTGATTTTAGGACCAAAAGTTTTTATTTTTATGGGGCGTTTTGGTGCTCCTGGATATTAGCTAAATCTCCTTTTTTCCTAGAACAAAAATTTTCCATGAGTTCTTGTTTCTTGTTCATGGTTTTCAGTCAAAAGATCCGTTTTTTAATTTTTCATTTCTAAAGATGGGGTGAAGATCTTTGGACACGTAGAGTTTTAAATTCTTCTTAAAGTTATTGATTCTGATGGTTGAATTAATCCAAAACCAGCCTTGAGGATTTTTCAATTGCCATCTAAGTATCAAAGTTCTTCAATTGGTATCTAGGGATCAAAGTTTCAATTGCAAAGGGAATGTTTTGATGATGGAAGAACAGGTTTTTTTTGAGCTGAAATTTGTGGTGAACAAGGGCTGGAAATGATGATTAGAGGAAGCAAAGATGACTCAAGGATGATCAGTCCTATGTTTCCTAGGCTTCACGTTAATGATACTGATAAAGGGGGGCCAAGGGCACCTCCAAGGAATAAAATGGCTCTCTATGAGCAGCTCAGTATCCCTTCCCAAAGGTTTAACCTTGGATCATCACTATCCCCTCTACCTCTTCCACCAAATAATAGCAACAGCTTGGTTCCTTCCATATCATCAAGCCATGTAAGTTTGCTAATTTTAATGATTGAAAGATGCAATTGTCTCCTCCAAATTACCTTTAGTTTGAATGGTCTTAAGCAAATGATGGTATTTGTTTAACCGTTTTAGCCTTTGAATTCTGTTTTGATTTCGTCTATCTGTTCTTCAATTTGATTAAAGTCTTCGCATCCATTAGTGCTAACTGAATTATCTGGTATCGATCGTAAGGTTTCTATTGATTTATTTGCAACTTTCCTGTAAATAGGCTTATGTTTCATAGTCTCTTCCATTGCGTTAATGCCTCTTTACTTTATAAATGTTCAGTCTGCAGAACAAAATCTGTGTGAAATTGTAAGTTATGTGGATTGATGGGCTTTTTCCCCCCTATTTTATCTTGTATGACATGAAATGATTAATGTTTGTAGGGTGGTGGCAATGAAAGGAGTATGTTTATGCCATCCGGCAACTCCCATGAATCTCCAGTTTTGGCTGAGAAGTTTCATTCTTATTCTATCCGTGGGACTAAAATAAATACCACAAAAGAAAATCAAGAAAACAAATTCCCGAAAGCTACAGATTGCCATAGTTTCAATACCACTCCACCACCTCCAGCAGTTTCTAAAGGCAATACTTTTCAACCACACCATTTCTCTAACTTTAAGAAATTTTCTCTAAGGAAGCTAGGGCTTGATGATGAGCTTAGGGTTCCTATCTCTGTTCTGTCTGGGACAGATCGAAATTGCAGTTGCAGTAAGCAGAGTGAAGACCAGGAAAGTTTTTCTAATTTGAACTTGAGCTCTTCAATGCAACTTCAAGCTGCTAATGAAAGGCAGATGAAGGAAAATGATCCCGTAGATCCAAAGTCTAGAAGATATGCCAGGAAGCAAGCTGTGGAGAACGGAAGATTATTTCGAAGTAGTCAAGACCTCATGGAAAGATCTAATTCAACCAGAGATAAAATCTTGGTCGACACATCATCTGACCTGTCAACCAAAATCAAGAATTTGGAATCATTAAAACGACCACATGCTTCCTTTGTTCAAGAAAACAAAAGCAGCTCAGTGGACATATTGAACGGTGAAGTTCGTACAGATGCTTGGTTGCATGATGAATATGGGGCTGCGCAAGACAAAATGATCTTTAGGGAAAATATGGTCGAATCTGGGAGATCTCTGGAAAAGGCTTCCAAGGTGAGAAATGAGTCATGCTTGAGACAATCACTTCGAGTTGATAATGGAAGTCCAAATGCACTTGAAAACAGAAGCAAGGCCCGCGAAGAAAAGAAGAATGGGGCTATGCAATTTGGGGGCATAAACGGAAATAATAATGTTCCAGGTACCTCCATGGTGGAGTCCATATCTCATTTGAATATATGCCCTGATGATATCGTGGGAATAATGGGTCAAAAGCAATTCTGGAAAGTAAGAAGAGCTATTGTCAAGTAAGTATCTCTCTTCTGTTGTTGCTAAATATATAAAAGTGAATGATATGACGTATAATGTATAAGCATGGTAGAAAACAATTGTGAATACCCTCACTTAAGGTGCAACATAGATTTGAATTAAAGTACTTCAAAATTTTCTGGTTTAATCAGATATGTGCATTTGCTGCAGCTAATGAACATCACAAGTATGTGGTCTATTTGAATTTGTTTCGCAAAGCTGCATTTTTACCCTTCATACTCATTATTGGTGTACACACGCTAAAACAGTTTAACAGTTTGAAGTACCCCATTAATGGATTCACACTATTTTATCATTTTACAAGAAGTAAAATTTGTCAAAATAAAAGCCGGTATTATCAATCATTCATTGACATTGATAGCAACGGAGTGGGAAGGGAGGATTAGCAACTGCACTAAATGATCAATTAACTATAGTGAGACTAACTGATTGTAATATGTATAGGGCTTTTTCATGTCTAGTCTTGTGCGGTGCCAAATACACCATCCACTCGGGTTTAATAGGAGGTCATCCCTGTCTTTCATATCTTATCCAATCCTTGAACTGAATCGTAGAGGGAGAATGACTAATCAAATTTTTTTATCCATTTTATGGACATAGTCACTTTGATCATGTCACTTAAAATGTGCCAAATTCAGTTTAGTAATGGTTCAATGTGAAACATTTTTCATGCATAACTCACGAGGTATAAAAAGAGGGGGAAATAGTCTCTCTGGAAAAAAAAATAGATATCAGGTTACTGTAACCAGCAAAAAGAAAGCAGACATTAGTGCAAAAAGCAAGGGATTCCTCAGAAAACCTTAATACCTTATAATCATGTCATTATAATGAGCGTTGATCTCTAGTTAAGAATGAATCGTTTGGAATTACGATGAGGCATCACAAGTTCGTGATTCTTTGTGGTATTTTTACTAGTTAATATGGTCATGAATCTTTCCGATCATGCCTAAATCAGATTTAGTGTATAATAATTAGCAAAAGTTGATGAATTTCCTTCTATTTTGCCCTGGGTAGAGGACTAGTGTATTGATACTATCAAATCTGAATCTTCTTGTAGGCTTTCCCCTGGCTCCTAGGATTCATATATGAAAATTAACGATATACAGTCTCAACAGCTCGACATCTTTTCAATCATTCTTAATACACCTCTAGTCCCTGCTTGTACTTTGTCTATCCATGCAGAATCCATTTTGCTTCTTGCATATTGGAGTCAAATAACTCTCCAGGAATTGTGAAAGTTTTATAGCATGTGCATGGTTTCTTTCAGGTCACGATAAATATATCTGTAATTAATACTTGTCTAAGTGTGCAACTCTTCGGTCCTATCTTTTTCGTAAGTGGTTGACATATTGCCTTCTATATATTTTCTTGTAATTTCGGTTTACCTTCCATGTTCTATATGTAACTGCTTTTTTTGATGTAAAATGTTCGATATATTTGCTGTTTGTATCACTTCTAACTCTTTGCAAATACACTTGCTAATTGTTGCTTGCTCTTCTGCTTGATGAGATACTGATTGTTATGTTCTCAGCCAACAAAGAATCTTTGCTGTGCAAGTGTTCGAGTTGCATAGACTGATAAAGGTAAACGGATCGATGCATTCAGAAAATTACGTGATCTCGCTTTTTGGGTTCTTACCCATCTGTGTAAAATAAAAACTAAATTACTTTGCATTCATTTGGAACAGGTGCAGAGATTGATTGCTGAGTCACCACATATATTGCTTGAAGATACCTACTATGTGGGCAAACCATCTTTAGATGTTTCTCCCCTTAAGAAGTTGCCATCAGAGTTTGTTCCTGAACAGCCATTGATTGTTAACATCGGAGATAATTCTCAAAAACCAAGTATCAGCACTGAATGTGCAGATGAGAATACAGTTGCAAAGCTTCCCCTTCCTTCTCCTGATGACAATACCAACAAAGGACTTGTTACACAGCGACCCAAATATGGGACTTATTCAGGAAATGCCTTGTCAACCCCAATGGTTGCCAATACTCGACCATCTCCTTGGGGTTTCTCTCCAACTGGAAGTCAGTGGTTAGTTCCTGTGATGTCTCCTTCTGAAGGACTTGTTTACAAGCCGTACACAGGGCCTTGTCCTCCAGGTTTCTTGACACCTGTCTATGGGAACTGTGGTCCTGTAAGCCTAGCTGCAGGAGGTGGGGACTTTCTGAACCCGGCTTATGGTGTTCCAGCATCTCACCAACAGGGAATCGGAGTTCTGCCGGGCAACCCTCCAATGGGTCAGACCTACTTTCCGCATTATGGCATGCCAGTTCGGAATCCATCAGTTTCCGGCTCGGCAGTTGAGCAGATGAGCCCGTTTACTGGAGACCAGTCAAAGGGTAATCAGTTATCAGCAGGTGATGTGAACTTCACCATGGCTCAACAGAGTTCATGCAACATGTCAAGTCAGATGAGTCGAGCGATCTCATATCGTGTCGGAAAACTGCCTGCGTCAAAAGAGAGCGAAATACAGGGAAGCACAGCAAGTAGCCCCCCTGAGAGGGCTAAAGGCGATGCGCTTCCTCTTTTCCCTACTGAACCAACAACTCAGGCTTCTACTCACAACGCACAGACTAGCGGGCAGCAAACACGGGTGATTAAGGTTGTACCACATAACCGCAGATTAGCGACTGAATCAGCAGCTCGGATTTTCCAGTCTATACAAGATGAAAGGAAACAGTACGATTAGCTTTTGTACCTAATAAGACCTACTTCACCGACAGTGACTTCTTATCTTAATACTTTGTCAAATATTTGATATTTTTGTATCTGTAATTCTTATATGTTAATAATATGTACATAGGCAACATAAGGTTGAAAAGCAATCAACTTATTGCTCAATTGTAACCATGCTTGCTTCTGTAATTTATGATCAACAGGCTTTTTTGTCCCAGCCATTTTTGCAGAAAATCTTAGCCACCTTAGAAAATCATTTATCAAGCATGCTCTGCACCGTAAGCATTCAATTTTCAAGCTTTGCAAGTCTACTTCAAATACAATTTCTCACATTTTCTTTCTAGTTCTAGCAGTTTTTTTTTTTTTTTCTCCTTTTTGTGTGTTTCATGCTTTAACAAATTAGGACTCGGAGTGCTTTGAAACACTCTCCTATCTTTGAAGTTGATTTTATGGCGTTCACATTGATGTGAGTATTACGATTTCGAATTTTTAACCTGAAACTGCTCCAATTTGATGGGAGGCAATTAATACTCCTGACCAAGTGTTTCTTCATTGCCTAGTAACAGTTAAAACTCACAATTATAAAAGCCAAACGCCTGGACGAGGTTAGGGACTAGGGATTATTGAAAAAGGATGCTTAGAACCAACTTTTAAGCATACGAGTCGAAATTATTTATCAATTTTTATTAATTTGCAATGACTCTACTTGCATTTGTCAGAATATCCAGGCCCACCAAAAAAGAAATGGGTACCATAATTCTTCAGGTTTCGCATTTGTAAGTCATAGCATGGAGGACTTGTTACATATGGAGTAACATTTTCAGCATCTTTTATAGCTTCAGATTCACCAACGTACCAAATATTTCTCATATAACTTGCTTTTTTATAGCCTTCACTGGGAAAATGGCCACTTCCCATTTGAGTTGAGGTGTGACGGCTCCGTAATTGTAAATTAACAACCTCTCCACCCCAAGTTATTCCCTCAGCCCTGTCAGATAATCTTGTGAAGATCGAAACTGGCCAGTATCCCAAATCTATCTCCTGTGTCCTTAACCACCAGTTTCCACTTTGCTTGTCCTGAAAATGGCTAAATCCGATGAGCATTGCAGTTGTGATTAAACTCATATTCGCGGCTTTTGAAGTAAAAAGCTACGACAACAATGCTAAATTCGATTTTTATTTAATCAGCCTTGAACAAGAAAATGTGTGTTTTACCTTATATATATATATATGTTTATCTCAAATTGCTCTCCTCCATACGTGGAAACAGGATTTATATGCCCCCCAAGAGCCCACTTATTGCTGGTTTGCACAAATCCAGGACATTCAAGATTATAGCAACCGGTTTTTTGATAACCATCGCTCTAAACATTCCACAGACAAACAATATGAAGCATATGTTTGAATTTTTTAACAAGATGTAGAGATTCAGACAGGAGGGATCAAGCGAACTTACAGTCCAGTATATGAACAACTGTGGTTTTTTCAGGCCTGAGTGAGCCTGCAATGTAATTAATGATTGCAGTAAGTACTCCAAAAGATCAAATTGATTCAAGCAAAGGATATGAGAGATTTTCCATAGAAGAAAACTTGCCTGCCATCCAGCTTCCATGGTGTTCACTTTATCTCCGTCGCCCGCCCAAACCCAAATTTGTGCTAAGCTAATCTCGCCATCAAATGTTGCTGGGTTCCATAAGTTAAGCCATGCACTTGCTCCATAATAGTTTCCGTCAAGCACAGTCACTTGAGCATACTAAATTATATTTTCATTCAAGTCAGGGGGGGGAAAAAACCCATCATGTGAATCACATTTGAGAGACTATTTTTACTTTTGCTGAGAATTAAATGAAGGAATTATGAGTAAAATTTGAAAAAGCTACCTCATTGGGGGAGCAGCCACGTCAATATGTTTCCTAGGAGGAACAAATGCCATTGTGCGAGTAAGGCGGTATTTTTGAGCTCTAAAAATGGGGATTGTTCCCTCAGGGCATTCTCCATTCCTATTCCAACCTTGAAGGATCTCTGGTTCGAATGTTTCTGCTTCCATTCCACTCAGATATGAACTGGGTTTCATCTGTCAAAATACAACAATTTTTTAAGTTCTTCAAAGTAAGATATAGGAAATAATATATGCTACTCCCTCAAATAGTTTCATATTCTTGGAACTGATATTTTTGTTTGAGTCCTTTTGAATAGTTTGGATTATTATTCAATCAATATAAAATATTTTTTATTTAAATTTAATTATAAATTATATAAATATTAATATAAAATAATTTTAATTTTTTAAATAATAAAACGGATATTATGAGTCAATCTAATTATAACTTAAGTCAAACTAAATAAAAAAATTAAAAAAATTCAAATTATAACCTAACCCCACCCAAAAAAAATCCTAATTACTCTATGCATGCATTTTTATTCACAATGGAGAAGATTAAAACCTGTATGGTGTGATTCCCGAGTAGGGGATGATTAAAAGCAGGTTGTTTGTAGATGTCAACACAGTCAACTATATCACCATCTTCACTCTGTCAGTATACATAGATATATTAATAAATATATTAAACAACAAAGAAAAATATGAAACAAAAAGAGAAAATAATAATAATAATAA
>JAQSVH010000010.1:11461062-11479803 GCA_029448705.1 Adansonia digitata
CACAGGCAGGCAGTGGTTTGAAAGTGGAAGAGCTACTGCGGTAATTATATTTTCTAATTTTTCCTCTTTAAAGCGTTGTGGAAACATAGCATGTATATGATTCTCACCAGAGATTTTATGGGATTTCAGGGGGAAAAAAACTCATTATTGTTTCCCTTAAATTAAATGTCTGTTTAATTCATAAAAGAGTATCTCTAATATAGTGACTTTCTCTTCTGCAGAAAGGTGCAGCTCCAGTCAATGAGGGATGTGATGAGGAAGGCGAGGAAGATATTGACTTTGATTATGATGATTTTGAAGGTTGGTCTCTCGGCAGACCAGACTATTTGACACTTGATTATGCCAAGCTATGTTATCCAAATATTTCATTTTTTCTAAAGTACACTTTTTAGATACTTGTGTTTGACACAAATCCGGATATAGGCACGAAAGTATACTTCTCCAAATATATATATATATATATATATAACTTTAAAAAAAAAAAACTTGAGCATACTCGTGTTGGATTCATACTTTATTTGACACTCAACCCTAGTTTAGGTAACATAGTTGCCAAGAACATTCTTTTGCTGCTTTCATAATTATGGTATGGTTAGTAAAACTGAAGAATTAAATGTTAGCAAATTAGATGAAACAAGCGATTTGATCACAAATGGTTGGTTTAATGCAGATGATGAAGAAGATATGCTTGAGCGCTATCTGGCTGAGAAATCTGATTTATCCTCTCACTCTTCAAAGAGAACTGTCGAAGAGGAACTCTCCTGATTGAAAATTAAATATTTTTGATGGATCACTTCCAGGCACTGGAGTTTACCATTTCTCCCGGTGTAAATTGTCCATGTGTTTTGGCCCACTTTCTCTTTGATATTCTGAGGGTAAGCGGGGGCCACAGTTTCATGATTAGAAACTTCCCTCTCAGTTTTAATTTTAATTATAGTAGGAAAGATGGGAGTTCATTGAAGGAAAGCAATTTATGTTGCATCATTGAGTTTGTGTTTAAAGTTCCGCTTATAATGTAAATTTCACCCAATTGTGCCTAATATTTAAAGATCAAAACAATTTTTCCATGTCTTTTAGTGGTCATGAACTTGTATTTATTTGGCTGTGATGTTTCAACCATAATTTGTTTGAGTTCCATCCTGGGTTTCTGTTTTTCAAACTATATGCTCATTCTGGAAGTGTTGAAAAAACAAGCACGTATATATATATATCAAGTGACGCTAGCTCTAAGTAGCGGCTTTTGAACCCGACGATGTAGCCCATAAGCCGTGACTCTAAATCTGGAGTATATTTGCTTATGGGTCAAATTATATATATAGGTCGAGAAATTTTTTCTCTGCCTAGGCGCTTTTGTCCAGGCACTTAGGCTTGAATTGCTAAAATTTTTATTAAAGTTGGCTCAATATGGGTCTGGTCTGGTGGCTTGCCCTGTCATTAGCAGGTCTAGCAGGAAGTTTATTTTTTTAATAATAAGTTACTTTATGAAGAGTTGAGACTAATTGGTAATTAGCAATCACATCAAACGTATGTTTCACTCGTTGCATAACCGGAGTAACAACTAGGAAAGAAAAAGAGCGCGATATTTAAGAATCATAACATTTTCATGGTAACCAATTTTCTCTGCCTGGACAATTTCAGCTGCAACTCTTTTAACTTCTTAAAATCTCACACTATATAATCCAACCATATTTTTCTGGTTTTCATAATTTGATTCCCACTTGCAATATATATACCTAGCTGAATTTATAATTTCTGACTAGTTTTTAAAAATATGAAAAAGTTCCCAGATTCATTGCTGGTTTTTCTTGTCTCCTCAGTCTTGTTATGGGCAAAACAAGGGCCAGCCATTCATGCAGGTGCTGGTAGTTCGGAATATTATCAACCAGGTACGTTCACTTGCCAGCGTTATCCAGACTTTCCGAACGCAACACAGCCATTGTCGCCGCCTCATCAGTTTCCATTCTTTTCCGTTACTGATAGATCTCCATCTTTTGCCATACCTTCTACTTCCGATGCGAAGCCTACTGAGATTCACCCATGTGAGTCACAGTTGCAAGATCTTGAAGCTTGCATTGGGGACATTCTCGGTGTGTTCTTCACTAACAAGCCGAACCTTGGATCAGCGTGTATCAAGTCAATAACTGAGATCACCCAAGATTGCTTTGATAGATTACTTACATCGTTCATTAGTCAGTTCTTTCGTCCTTACATCAAGGAACCTTATCCTCATGCATTATCATTATTTTTTAAGAATTTTTATTAGGATAAACATCTGTGTATTAGGATTTTTCTAAATACAAGTTACGGGATAACAAAGCAAGTGATGAGCTAGATATTAAGCGATCTAAAAAGAACTTCTTGGCAAAAAAAAAAAAAGCCATGAAAATGAACTGAATATGATTGCAAGGCACTTTTTCCTGCTGATAAATAGAATGGCTACAATCCTTTCATGTAACATCAGAAAAATACCAAGTGATGGACACCGGGTTAACATATGATTAAAACATTTTGCTAAAAGGAAACAAGACCAATTAATAATATCCTTAGCTCAACTCATCAACTTCAGGGTGCAACCACAACTGTCGAGAAAAAAGGCTAGAGGTAACCAAATGCAAAATTAGCGTGTTTTCTGCAAGAGAGCTCATTTGGCTTCAGTATGAACAATTTGGGTAATGTAATCTAAACTGACAGTGCGATCTTGCTCTTCTTGATGAATTTTTCACCAAGTATCCTTCTTGGTTTCACTTGAGTAAAAATTGCCAAAACTGGAATGACCTGTTAGATGCTATTTCAACCTAAACGGAAAGGAATATACGAAAGTGTTTCTTTGTGAAAAAACAAAGCAACCAAGTTTGATTGTGCATCCCAGAATCAAGAATATTTATCTGCTTTTATACTTTCCTTTTTTTTTCCCCCATTATCCAGAAAGAATTTTCTTCAGATTCATAAACAATGATTTGCCGACTTCTTTACTCCAGGGGCAGTTATCTGAAGCATATGGTACAAGTAAAATTGAAGACTGCATCAAGGAACAACACAAGATGTTAGAAGACCTGGGCAGAAACGGCAGAACTATTCGTCCTTCTCAAGCTGTGATGTTCTAGCCCAAACCACTTGCTATTTCTAAAGTTCTTGAAACATTGCTGGTCATTTGCCAAGCTGGTGTATACAATGAAAATCCTACTTCTGAACCTCTTCATTCACCATTCCAAGAGGGCCAAACATGCAATTTCAGTTTGTCCTTTCTATGACAAGTTGATCAGGGTGATTCTCAGGGGCGGTACTGCATGGAATCATCCAAGAACATGTTGCTTTCCAGGTGGGTGGCCCATTTGAGCCAACGCTGTCAGCAAAACCTATTGAAGCTGTATCTGATATTAGTTGAAAGATGTGATGGTCTATGCAAGCCTTTATCTGAGATAGTCAAAGGATTTGCTGGCAAAGTCTAAGCAATGCTTGAGAATCCTTTTTTTTTTCTTTTCATTTTTTATTTTTTCAATCATTTGTTTACACAGCGAAACAAATTGTTGGTTGCAAGCAAGATTAAACAAAGCTGTCAAAAAAAATCTAGAACAAAACTTGGGGCCCAAAAGGCATAGATTCTACACATATACACCCAATTTGGGTAAGCCTATTGCACAGGACACCTTCAATCCCTCAAGAACCATGGACCCGAGGTGACGTGCTCCGATCACCTTGAACAACCATTTATAATCATTTACAAGTGCTCTATTCTTAAAAGAGGCAAAGCAACACATCAATGTTGTAAGAATGCCTGACCTGAAAGGCAATGGAGAAAAGGTCCAGCCAATTGCAGCTTTAGGTATGAAAAAAGAGGATCCAATCTGTCGGATAAGACGTTTGGAATAATTGACTATCAATCTATTGAACGTGACTCAGCATACTCTAGGAGCCTCTTCTTAAGGTTCTGCAATAAGGAAGGACCTCCGAGTTATCAATCATAAGGAAAGAGAAGAGATGAAAGATAGAGAGATTAAAGAATAGTACTAGCAATCACCTTCAGTTCATGATGAAGCACAACAAATATTTTCTTCAGTCTTTTATGTCTCTGCGAATCAAAACAGTACTTGAATCAGGACATAAATCCTACAGAAAAATTTTCCATTTTAGAAGTAAAAGAGGTTGGATACACATCACTAAGAAACAAATACTAGGAACATTTCAGAAGCCAGTCATGTAACAGATACAAATCTTCGACACCCTTGCATTTCTCAATAATAAATAATATTGAAATTTCCAGAAGATTAAAGCATCAGATACCATTGGAGACCCACCACAATAGTTTCTTTACATTATCCAATTATCATTATATGCAAACTTCTTCTAAACAAGATCAAGTAATTTCGCTGCTAGCAACAATCTTATTCCTCACTCTATTCCACTCATTATCTGAACACCCTCCTTAAAATAAGAAAAAGACTGCGCCCTGCCATTTATTATCTTCTTACTTATTAAACCACGAAAAGGCCAGGGTCATGTTGGCAGAACCTTAATTCCAAATTGGCATCTATATCTAAACTTGATAATGAACCGAAACACAAATTATCAGACAGATAGAGTAGTGCAACAAAATCTTGCGTAAGGATTCAATGTCTTAAAACATTCCACCCTCAATAAGAAAAAGAATCTACCAAAGAAACTAGAAAGAAATATCTACCATTCCACACTGGTGATAGGACTCCATCAATTGTTCCAAGGTCTTCTTATATTTCTCCTTGTCCCTATCTTTCGAATATTCGAGGTCCTTACCCAGCTTTTCAAAGTCATTCCTATATGTAAGTGGTTATTGCAAGTATAAGTTCATCAAACAAGTCAAAACGCAAGTATAAAGTGCAGCAAACCTTATAAATGAACAAAGGAATTCTGAAAAATACCTGTACGTCTGCAAGGCCTTGTCCAAGTCCTTGTAAGATTCATATTTTTCACGAAATTCATTCATATATTCTTCATATCTAGCATAAAATTAAAAAAAAAAAAAAAGTTAGTTTGTGATGGCACAGCCCTCTAAAATTCAATACAGCAACCACATTTTAAATGACACAGACACAACTACATCCAGAACTACTTACTGAGATAAATCCTTAATTGGTCCCCTGCTCTCTGGTTCATCTTTTTCATACTTAAAATAAGGACAATAGTCTTCATCTGAAGAAGATTCCCTTTTCTTTCGACCATTGACATTGCCCTTAGTCAAAACTGTATCCTTTCGCATATCAGTCACATCCCCCATTTTATTAGATGATGATATTTTACTTTCCTTTATGAACTGGGACACTGATCCTCGTTTAGATTCCTGCTGTTGTGGGGCACTAGCTGCTGCTTTCTTATGGCTTTCACCATAATCCTCCAGGCCAACTCCCAGTTTTGCACCAGTTTCAGTTTGTTTAGTTTTACTATTATCAGCTAATTTGTTAAACTGGGACCCAAGTTCTGGACGGTCTATTCTTGAGAGATGTTGCTGCTGAGACTGAACAACCCTATGATGCGACCTTGATAAATCTTCAAGATGATGTTCTGGCGTTCTTTTAGCCCCGCTTAGATCGGGTGAAGATGGTTTCGCCGAATTCCAACTTGTTTTCTCAACAGGTTTGCCCCTGCTTAGATCAGGATTAAAGTTCTCTGAGGTGCTTGGTCTATTGCCTGACTGTTTAAAGGAACTTTTTCTCTCAAATTGCTTCTTTGGAGTTTCCTCAATAAGCGGCTCACGAATCTCACCTAACTCCAAGTTTGAAAGCTCTCTTTGGAGAACATTGCTTTTCCCATTAGCTGGATATCTATCTTCAGTAATCCTGTTGTTATCCTTCGGGGAAGAATTAGTATATGGGCCAGAAATCTGTCCAGCATCCTTTAACTTTCCAACAGCTTCACCATGTTTCCTGTAATGGAAATCAGAAGGCACAGCATTTTTACCACCAGCACCACCTTCTTTAGGATTTGTCAGTAACTTCTTTTCCTTCATTAAACCATCCTCATTTTGAGTTTCCCTATAAGGGTTATCTTTTTGGATTATATAACCTTCACGCACATTCTTCTCAGAGAACTTACTATCATGTCCTGAGCTCTCAGTATATTTCAAAGGCCTTTCTGCCGTATTAATAGCTTTAGCCCGAGCACCTTGATCAGATGACCTACGACCAGATTGATGAAAATCTGAACTAGATTTTCTGGGAAACACCTGATTGTATCCCTTTTGAGAGCTAAAATCTGCATGGTCTTCTCTGCCACCTTTATTCACCATTAGAACAGAAGAGCTTTGGTAAGGCTCATCTATGGGTCTACTACTCCCAAAGAAATCGGCATTTCTACTTCCAGAAACAGGTGGTTGAGACATGCTTTCAGACTTCAATCTTTTAGAACGTTCAGACTTCTCATCAAAGTGCTTCATATCAGACCCTTTTCTAGACTTACCTTTGTTTAACTTCTCAGAGTAATCAGATTGTCCCTGCCTGTTGCTATGCTTAACGATATTTTCTGTATCATCAAACAGATTTCCAATGAAATTTTGGCGCTCTTGGAGTTCATCATGATCAGATAAAGAGTGTTTTGTTCCTTCCTCGGGTTTCTCACCTTCCTTGTTAGCATTGACAGCCATTCCAATTTCCTGTTCATTTTCAGGCAAGTCTTTTTCAATGTCAACAGCGTCTGATCCATGACCCTCAACATCAACAGCATCAGATCCATCATTACCTTCAATATCAACTGCATCAGATTCATCATCATCTTGGTTTTCATCCATTCCATTCTGCAGAGACCTGCCATGTTCAGTTTGCCATAGTATAGGTGAAGCCAACGGTTCTGGTTCAGAGGTCTGTAAATCCTGCTTTGTCTCTTTGTCATCATCACTAGTCATTATATCCACATCCTCATCAGATCCTTCCTTGCTGTTGGAAGAAGCATCACTTTCACTGTCACTGCTACTACCACTCCCACTTGCTGCCGGGCTTGCACTCTTGCTTCTACTCCTGCTGTGACTTCCACTGTCACTTCCACTATCACTGCTGTCACTGTCACTATCAGTATCACTGCCACTGTCACTAGCACTATTTTCTGGCCCCTCACTATTGTCAGAAGCTTTTCTCTCCCCACCTAAATCAGGTGAATGTTGTTGTATGTCAATTTGTTCTAACACATTTGACTCTACCATAAGTTTAGAGTCTAAGTGGGTCTGTTCCTCCATTTCATCATAAGTAATTTTCTCTACCAAGTCTGATACTGGAGCAGGTGTCTGGTCATGGTTTTCCTCAGGAGCTGGAGTCCGGTGACGATTATCTTCTGGTGAACTGCAAAAATAAAGACAAACAACATGAAGGCATGCTGCATGTGCGGCACAGGTAAACATGTATAGCACATATGTAACACACAGATAAGCTTTCACCTAAGCAAGAGACTTAAACCAAGAATGAGGTTCTCAGGTTTCTTAATACTTAGAAGTGGCACCAACCAATCTGAATATACTCACCTTTTTTGTCAATTATGTGAGATGATCATTAAATAGAAAATAACAAGAAGATTAGCAACTACCATAGCAATATTAATTCCAGATAACGAAGAACAAGATTTATGGCTTGAGATTCCCAAACTTGTTAAATTTGAAGCCACCTAAATGATAATTTTTCTAAAACGTAGAGGCTAAATAGAAAATGAATCTTGGATAATTATATCAAAAAATCTCATTCTAAATTTCATTAATTAAAATAGCAGTAATATCTCAAAGGAGAAAAGTCATTGTATCTTTCTAGTAGATCACAGCTAACCTATCTATATGTGGTGTAAAACTTAGTTAGAAGTTCTTTCCCTATTGAAATCATGGACTGAGTTAAAATTGCAGGCTACACATTAACTCTCCAATGTAAGTGAACAATTTTAAGACATGGGGTACTTTCAATGAGGAACCTGGGAAACTTCCTCAGCCCTAAGTCTTACCTATACATAATATACACACACATGATGAGAATAAGAAAACTTTAAGTATAAAGATGAAAAAGAAAGACAAGAGAATTCAATTTATTTACAAGATTGACCAAATCAACCCCACTGGAAGTGAAAATGGCAGGTACCTTCCACTTTCAGACGAAGATTTCTTCAAGCTTTCCAACTCCACCCCTGGTTTCAAGAAATATCTCCCTGGAGCTTGGAAAGTTGCGATCTGATGCTCAAAATTACGGGAAGACATGAGATCACATACTATTCTTAAAAATACTTTGCATCAAGGATTTCAATCACTCACTTTTTTTACAATGGGCTCTATCTTTTGTGCAGAGTTTGGAATTGTATCCCCAACAGCTTTCTCCAAGGCCTGTCACCATTTCACAGAGAGAGAGAGAAAGAGAGAGACTAAGAGTTAAAATAATCCCAAAATAAAGTAACAGACTGGAGCCAACCAAATGCACTAGCAGCAAAAGGACAATTAATTTAAAACTTTCACTCAATCCTAGCCCTTGCCTTCAACCCCATCCCTTTGGGATTCTCCTTCAGTAGACTGATCAGAAGACTCTGCAAGTCCATTGGCTTAGTTCCAAAATTGCCTCTGCGCTCTGGAATCTCACGTACTGCACTGGTAGCCCTGGTTGGTACTTCTTTGTCGAAGCTGGAAATATTTTCTTTGTTCTTAACCTGGGAAGGCATAACATCCTCACTGCTAGCATGACTCTTGGTGATATTTCTAATTCCAATTGGAGATGCTGCAGCACCAGTGCGCTCAGGCGGCGATGGTAAAGGCGAAGATGAGCACCTTCCCTTCGCACTAGCAGTTGAAGTTAATCCAGATTTAAAGCCAGATTTTGAAGGGCCTCCAACTGCAGCTGGTGCATAAAACATGCATTGCAAAAACACGTGTCAATAAACCTAAACAGAAGAGAAGGGAACTGCCAAACTGCAACCATGTAAACGTATAATCTCGATACTGCATACAGATTGTTACTTTTGGTGAGACCATGCAAAAACATAAGGTAGTTTTCATACTCAGTTAATTAAATGAAATCCAAATGATTTACCTTGAGGTGTCTCAACTCTCCTCTTCTTAAAAAGCTCCTTCTTTTTAAAATGGGACTTCCATGGACTAGCTGGAAACACGAGAAATATAAGACACTGAACATTAATGCTTTAAAAATTGAAGTCCTTTAATCTTAAATGTTCTCTAACAACAATTACTTTTAGTGAAAAACAATTTCAATGGGTTTTTTCTTCTATTATCTTTTAGTATGTATCGTGCATGCAAGTCCCTTTTCCCAAAGCGAGTGAAGCCCAAGGTAAAAAAATACACATAAGAAAAATTATCCTCATTACCAAGGGATTTCATGATTGAAAAGGTAACTTTAAGATATCATTACCATAACATGGCATCAAAGCAATTTAATAAGCAGCATACGAATATAAGCTCAAAAAGAAAATTAAATCAATAAATAAAGCATTATAAGAAGATATGCAATGGAAGATATCTAAATAGACAGTCCAGGCATACCCTTGTTGTGATGCTTATTACATTGGTAGCTTTCTATATGTCATTAAAGGCAAGAATATACTGGCTACTGCCTATGGAAGAAGAGACCAGGCAAGGGTCACAAACACAACATAACGAAGAAAAACTTACCCTCGGCAGCAGCTAATTGCTTGATTTGATTCTTCATAGATGGGTTTCCAGAGTCTAAGACAATGGCTCTGTCATCAATACCAAAAGAGGAAAAGATGAAAACAATAATGCTCATTTAACTTAACCCTAGTACCAAAAAAGACCAACAAAATAAGAGTGTAGCATCATAAAATATTTCGAACAAATTGACAAACAGAACCACGTAACAGATCAAATGAGAGCCAGAGTTTCTTCAAACATAATCAGGAGGAAGAATCCAACTTTTCTATGCAAACCAGGAAACGGTCAAATTCGATATAATAAACAGCTTATTAATTAGAAGAGTTTCTGATATTGTTTAACCAGTTCTCCCCATAATGGTAATAAGGAGTGTTAAGCACATCTCCTGAATGTTCTTTTTCAGCTAGTGTCCCTTCTGAATTCTTAAACAAGCACAGTAACATCAGAAACACTGTGAAACATAGGATGGTGAACTTTAGCTATGCTAATTTTGGAATAAGAAACGTGAGAAGAATTATATTAGCTGCAATTATGAATAGAATCTGGTATGAAAGAAACACTAATTTACAAGGCAATTTCAAAGATCAGATGGAAGTTAGTAGCAAACTTATTGATACCGATTTGAGACTAATTGATTGTGTTTCAGTGTGGCAGATTAATACTATTATTTTTATAACTGGAACATGGGAGATGAGTTTCAACATAAGAAAGATCCCATGTAAGGGAAGGAGGTCTCAGACTTTACAATGATTTAAACAATGGTTATGGGTCTCTATCTCAGAAAAGATGAGGATAAAGGTGTTATTCTGAAGAATTGTCAAGGTGATGCAGTGCTTACTTTTCCAGGAATTGGCTTACCTACAACGTTCCACTGCATTCAGTAGAAGAAATAGAAAATAGGAAAAAGAAAAAAAAAGGACTCAGAGGTTGCACTTATGCATAGCAACAACCTCGTTACTGTTTCTTCAGGTTATCACAATGCCATCAGTAAGGGAGAGATCTTGCAGTGCTAAACAGACTGGTTCGGTAGATTATGAAATTTCAGCCAAGTTTTGATCAATGTACTGGCAATTGGCAAACATGGGTATAGAGAAAAAAGTCTCTACGTAATTATTGTGCAGAGCTTGAACTGTTTTAGAAGGTTTCCATGAAAAAGGTTTTTATTTACCCCAAAAAACAGCTAAACAAACTAGCTAAACTGTACTGAATGATACTCCAGAGCAGAAAACACAAACCAGAAACAAAAACAAAAGTAGCAGTTAATGTAGTGCATTATCCAGCTGAAGAAATGTCAACAGGTGTCTCTTCACATAATATGTTTTCAATTTTTTTTTTTTTTGGATAGTTAAAAAGAAACTTCCCATAATGTGCATTAATAACATGATACATGCTATACAAACATCTGTATTTTGATAGCCAACCATAGTGGGATTTATATCTATATCTGAATCATCTTAAATGGACAAAACCAACAAAATTAAAGAAGAAAGAAACAAATATGCATGCATAGTCAAAAAATTACTATGAGAAAACCATACTACATGACATACTTGCGTGATTTATGCTTGCGTTCAGCTTCCTCTGACCGCATCTTAACATGGTTTGTGGTTGACTCATCCAAGACACGTTGAACATTCAATTTGCGCCATGCACACCCAGATTCAACAAGCAAACCGTTTCCATCTTCACCACTTCGACGTTCTTCATATATATCACACAGATCACCAAATTCCCGTGACCAAGTAAACCTAAACTCCTTGCCACCAACATCAATGACCTACAGTAGTTATGATCAGTTTTAACCCACATTTTTTTGATAATTGACAGGCTACACATAGATGTAAGTTTAACTAAAAAAAGTGAACAATGAAGTGAAACTTGCAACTTCTGTCCCTGAAAGTCTTAAAAAATGATGGGAACAATCACTAATTCAAAATTATAGCACATCAAATCAAGATTTTGGTGTAGCAACACCACATAAAGAAACCATAACTGTCAGGCCCTAAGCCAGTTTTCCTGTAGTCCAAGCCATACTCTCAATCATGAAAATTTTCTGCATAATTTTAAATCCACCCAAAAACAAGAAGAAACCACTGATGTAGTCCTTAAAACATATTGACATACAAAGGTGCCTCAGAAAATATAATGCAATCAAAATAAACTTTAATCCATCCTGCACTAAATTCTTGTGCCAATGATAAGGAGGATTTATTTACCATCAATTGCACCATCAAACAGGCCATGCAAATAATAAAACCTTTTTGTTTACACATAAGAAATTCCAACATTGTTAGATAGAGATATCCTATCATTTTAAATAATCTGGTCAGGTTTGCTTGCTTTTTCTGCAAATGCATCTTTTTTCAAAGGTTTTGGTCCATGAACAATCCTGCAAACTAACTAATGTCCTACTAAATTTTAGCATGTCCTCACTCAACCAACAATGAATATAAACTTTGTAATAAACTTTCATATTTTACATACTCTATCACTGCTCCCACCTTAAACAACCCCTAGTACATCTTGTACACGAAGACTTAGAGGCCAATATCATATTCAAAGTTGAATTACCAAATAAAAAAATGAAAGCTAAATATTCATATAATAAAAATCAGCCAACTATGAAAGTCTATAAATATTTAATATAACTTGTGCACAATGTACATATTTCAAGAGGAAAATAGTAGGGCACATGAAACTCAAGACATTCTAAGGATTAAACAAACCGATTAGATGCCAAATAGACCAAACTCCCTCATAGCCAACTAGAATCAAGAAAAAAATTCAAACTAGTCGAAATAAAAGACCAAGCAAATCAAGCAGAATTTTGAGAATTGCCCGAACATCTTCCAATAAAGAAACGAAATCTAAATAAAATAACAGCAAATGACCAACAATCGTCAGTGAAATGAAAAGATGTAAGCATCAACATAACAAAATCCATAACCTACTCCATAAAGTCACACAATTTGGAGCTAAACTAGGTTCCAAAACTCTATCAAGCAACTTATATTACCATAATCAGTAGTAAACTAAGCACTAAACAAATATGACCACACAACCTTGACATAGTTACGTCCAAACCAAAATTCAGAAAGCCAAAAGACAGCCGGCAGAAAATAACCCCAAAAATACAAAAATCGAAAACTAGAATTCCATACCAATTCAAACAAGCATTGTCAAAATTTCAAAAAGAAAATAAATTTAAACTAAATAGAGAAAAATTCTGATCAAGCAGCATTCTTTCCTAGTACTTTTATCCCCTAGAGCGTCAAGAATTAAAACTACAGTTTAAACAAATAAAAAGAATTAAGCTTAACCCAGATGAATCCCAATCAAGCAGCATATTATCCCACTAGTTTCATCATCTCTTAAAGACTTCAAAATTCAAGGAAAAAGAAATACAAATTGAAATAAATAGCAACAAACTTTAAAATTTTGGGCAAACTCAACTGAATTCTTGTTTAAAAACTCACATTCCCAGTAGGGTGAGTCGGAATTGAATCAAATTTAATCCTGGCCGTCTCTCCTTGAGCCTCGAGCCGCCTGATCTCCTCCACCAAATCCGGCGCCAACCTTATTATCATAGCGAAAGCCAATGGATTGTTCCCGGAAACAAGCGAAAAGCTCTCTTCGACAGCCGGTGCGGTTCCTGAACCGCCCCCAACACCGGGGCGGTTACGAGGCGCGGAGCCAAGGGAAAGCCTGCCAGGTGGGGGCGCAGAAGAAGGGCGATGTGGCGGTGCCGGAGGGAACGAAGAGCGGTTCCGAGGGCCTCCACCCCCACGTCCGCCGCCTCCTCCACGACCGAGCTTCGAGGATCCTCCGTACATTACTTTTGCGGGAGGGGGTTCACTAGATTTTCCGTTTAAGTTACTGTGACATGGAAATATTAGTAAATTTACAAGTATACCGTTCCGTGTTTGTACGAATATAAATAGAAAGAACGACGGCGCGTGGCCGTCTCTGGTGGCCGAAGAATAAGATAAATAGAGAGAGAGAGGGATTTGGGAGCGGAGAAGAGTGCTTCGAGAGAGGAGCTTAGGGGTTTTTTGATTCGGTTTTTGTTCTCTTTTTATTTTATTTTAAACTTTTTTTTTAAGTGGGAGTCTGTAAAAATGTTGGAATTGACAAAATCTCCTATCCTATTTTTGGTCTTTTTCAATTAAACACATCAATCCATTAGTATTATTATTATTATTATTATATAATTGAGTTTGATATTTCAAATAAATAAATTATAAAAAATTGAATTAAAATTGTAATAATAATTTATATTATTATTAAAGTGTCTGATTATTAATTAAGTTACACTAATTCAATTAAGTATATTGCAATAAGTTATACAAAACCAAATTACATTTATAATAATAATAATAATAATATATAATATTCTCAATTAAGTATCATAGTAAAATGCCTAAAAATTTAATTAAATTTACAATAATAATATACGCTAATACTAAAATATGTGATTAAGTTTGGTCTCACGATTCAAGTAATATTAAGTTAATTAAGTAAATTATATAAAAATTAAATTAAATTTTAATAATAAATAAAATTATGGGTATTTAGTTATTTTGACTTTAAAAAAATAATTATTTACTAAAAAATACCTATTTTTTTAATATCTTCAATTTAAAAAAAATTATCCATTAAAAAACACTAAATTGTTAACTTATTGTTTTTCAAATACAACATTATTGATTTAAAAAATATTTTTTCTGTCCAACCGCAGGGTGGGTATGATAAATTCTACTAATATAATAAAAGATTCAAGATGTCACGAGTTAACTGAACATCAATTTAGTTAATAAAATTACTCAAAGATTTACAAAATTATTAACAATGCTATGAAACTAATGATAATTATGTCCTTTTTAATATTTAAAATAATTATATTTCTTAAAACATAATTCTTTTTGTTCATATTTTTATTTTATTACGGTATCAACTCAGTTAAAAAATTACGTATAAGTCAAACTATAATTATGATATACAATAAAATTAAAGATAAATGTACGTAATAAATTCTAGTAGTATTAAAACTTATGTACGAGTTGATATTACATATTAACTAATTATAAACTCAATCGAAGAATTTTAAAAAAAAAACTTTTAAATAATTAAAAACGAATAAAAATGCACAACAACTGTAATTTCAAGACATTTCAAACTATCTTTTCAAACAAATAAATAAAAGCAAAACAAAAATCAATTACAGAATTAAAAAACTACTCATCTTTTCACAATTGCAACTATCACTCATTTTTTTTTCTTCTCAACAAGAATTTTGTTTCATCATGTTTTCTTTCACTGCATTCAAAGCTTTTTCAAATCTTCGTAAATATGCATAGTTATAAAACCTATTGAACTTATATTCTAATCTGTCATTTTATTTGTTCCGAAGACCAAATCCTTGCTCTGCTAAATGTATTCTTTTTATACCCACCTTTAACTCCTCAACAAATTTTCATTACCTCAAAGCGATTTCAATTTAAGAATTATCCTCAATTTATTAAAAATATTGCCTTCCTGCAAACTTATAATTTATCTTTTTTGTTTACAAAAATAATTGAACGCTAATGGTCTCTTAAAAAGATCTTGATCTTGAACAACCCATCAATATTATCCTTGAAGCATATACAAGAAATTGACATCCGTCTGCCTTACGCCTAACTCTAAACCTATTTTTTTCTCATTCCTAAGAAACTTAGAATCATATATATCTTTTTAGCTACAACAGAGATTATCGAGGCATCCTTGAACTGCTTTGAATCTTCAAAAATCATTCTGAGTTCAAATCTAAGCACTGATTGATCAGAGAACACCCCCTTGCATTTCTTGTATAGTAAGTAGCACACCATCTGAACCACTCAATCTCACCCCAACTACAATGACCACTCTGGTTCTTCTGTGCAACTCTAGCTCTTCTTCTTTTATAGCTTTTTCCCCCCTTAACTTTACTTGCAATGCCTTCAAAATTTATTTTTGGTTGGACACCATTGGCTGTGATTTGTAAATTATTTTTATGGCCGAATACAAATACCTAAAAAAATTGAGAAGTCAGGACAACCTAGCTGTAAATGACCGTATATACAGGTTTAATCATTGGTCTGGTTTTGTTTTTTTTTTTTTTATAATGACAGTATCAAGTTAGACGGTTTTGTTTATAAGCGAATGCCATGTTTTGTTACTGTTGGACAATTGTTGGTGCATTCGAATACCAGTGGTGCTGTTCATGCAAGAAATACAGAGAAAATTTAACTATAGTAACCGGAAAAGATGAATATCACATTTCATCTACTCTTAGACAAAGCAAAACCAGAACATCCCTTTTCTTTTTCGTGCCTACATCAAAGTAGTTCATGTCTACATCAAGGGGCATTGGGATTTTTTTTTTTTTTTTTTGGTTCTTTGTTTGGTTTATGTTACTTTCGAATGTTAATGTCCATTATTATTTATCCTTTTGTAGCTTCATCAGTAATCGAATTCTTAATCTATTGATAGTGGGCATGATTAATAAGGTTCTATTTAGGGTATCAGAATTGGAAAAGGCTTTTCCTGCCCTGGGTCCCAGTACAATTTACTTGAAAGAATCCCAAATAAATGGCTTGCCGAGGTAACTAAGGGCCTTCTCTATTGTCCTATATACATATACACACACACATATATAGTACTGTGGTCAGCTAAAATACCATGTGACATTTCTTTCCGAGTTTACTTGATTGATGTAGCTTCAATTTGAATCTATCTATTGAACATTCGATTCAATTGCATTAGAGTGGATTATCTACTGGAGTTGGATGTTCAGGGTCTGTGTTCAGACAAGCTTTACCAGCAATTGGAAGGTCCTCGCCAGGTTGGTTAAAAAAATTATTGGAAATCTAATGAGAAGAACTCCGGCTCAAAAGATGATGATATCAAGATGATTGACACAGGAGTTTCGGGAGATTATTTAGGCTGTAACTGCAGAGGCATGAAATGGCAATCCTGAGCAGTTTTGCTTGATACAGTTTTTCCGTCTTTAATTTGCATGCAGAGGTCATCAAATGCAAGTGAAGAAATCATCAGCGACTGCATCTCAAGAAGGTAAAAGTCCCTCAATGACCTGATCTTTTGTTGCCCTAAACTGTTTACATGAGTACCTGTTTGCTGTTATTCTCCAAATATATAAATATATATAATCAAGTAGTTGCAATGAACACAGTTTTCCTCTTAAATTCGTAGTTGATGAATAAAATTAAAAGGTTTTAAAGCCCATTTTGCAGGGATAAATTTCGTAGTATCAGATTGTTATGGAGCTACTATATTTAAATAATTTTCCAATTTCCTTCTAGGGGAACTCTTGAATAGCATAATCTTAAAGTCAATTTGTACACGATAACTCTCCCACTCTCCGAAGAAATAATTATATACCACACGTAATAAATGAGAGACTTGAATACTTTTGACTTATGTTGTCCATATTTGAATATGTATCAAACAAGATCATATTTATATTTTTTAATATTTTCATATATTTGGAGATCTTTGAAGGATCATATTCTATATTCATATTTGAATATATATTATACACGGACGTCGAATACGAATATTAAAAAAAAGAAAAGATTGAGCAAGATTCGATTGATTTCTCGCTTCGTTTTTTTCAGGTTTCCATCGGACAATGAAACACGTTCAACTAGGAATTATATGGTTCGGTCACTGCGCTGACCGCTGACCCGCAAAGGTCGAAGCGGCTTATTCAGGGCATTATGTTATTTGGATCAAGCAAGAAAGCGGTGAGAGTTCCATCCGTGGAAAAGTTTGTTCCAAGAATTTATTTCTATGCCATTTAGTTTATGTATTTGTTTTTGTAGCTTGTGGGTAGTGACCTAATCAAAGGGAAACGGATCGAGTTTGATGATATACGACATTGTTTAAACTGTCTGGAGGAGGTAAATCTCACCCTCATGTTTCTGAAAGTCTAACCCATCTTTGCTCTTCTGGTCGTGCTCATTAGCTGGTTTATACCATCAAATTCTAATGCACTAATGTTTTGAAGCAACAAGTCATCTCATTGGTTTACCGTTTACAACTAACCTGAAAATTCGTTAGCCCCGTTGTTTTTTTTTCTACATACTGTTCATCTTTTATCTGGTCATTTATTTTCTTTCTTTTTGCATATTTATATTTTTGGGTTTTAAGTGATTGGCACACGGCATACATCTGCATGTACAATTAAGGCTCGTACTGTCTCAACTGTAATCTTTAAAAGCAACGACGGTGATAAATGTGTTTCTTGCCTCCATCTTTCCGGAAATGATTAAAAAATAAAAACTTCGAGTAACGTGGATTACTGATGAATTTGATTCAGCGCATATAAAGGCAATAGAGCGAAATTTATTCTGAGAATATAAATGGGACATCAATGCTTATAAGTTATTTAGATTTAATTTAATTATTATTAAGTTAAAATTTAAATAATTTAATTTATTAGTAAGTTAAATTTAAATATTTTAATATATAATTTTAGTAGTTAGTGAGTTTAATTAAATTTTTTTATTTTTAATTAATATTAAAAACTTTAATTTATATTTAAACTCAAATATAAATAATTAAATTATAATTGAATATAAAAATCAAATTCATTTTTATTTAAGAAACAAATATAATAGAACCTAATCGAACAAGCTAGAAAAATTTAACTTTTATCTTTCAATTCAAATTTCTTACTCGGTTCAATTATGTGTGAAGTCCTGAATGACGAATCCAAAGTTGGTGTCCCGTTGATTCTGACTTACATGAATTGTTGGGCCGAACGATGCAAAGTCATAGCTTCTTACTCTTCAATTTTCGTCACCAATTATACAAAAAAAAAAAAAAAACCATGTTAAGGAACCGCGGACAATGGGGCGACTCGTCTTTAAAAGAATAAAATAAAATAAATCCTAAAAATGTTATATTTACACTTTTATCTAATTTATATCGATTTAATTTTTTTAAGTTATAAATAAAATTATTTAAAAAATTATTTAATAAACTATTAGTAAAATTAAAAAATTTCATAAGTAGTGTTAGTAAGATGATATATTTTATTTTTTATTTTTTAAATATACTTTTAAGAGACATGTGTTATCCTATTAATG
>JAQSVH010000010.1:11504814-11516079 GCA_029448705.1 Adansonia digitata
AATACTCGTAGTATTGTAATAAAAAAAATTGTAGATGAAATACTTCTATTTTATAGATCCAAAGTTTAAAACTTAATACTTGAAATATTTTTTTTATTTTCATATTGCAACCTCTTTTGTTATAAAAAAAAAACGTATAAATAATAGTAATAATAATTGTTATTGAACAAGTTGTTCAATTCTCTTATTACCCTCCTTTTTGATAGTTGATAAGGAAAGGTTATTATTAGATATATTATTTCATTAAAATATGTACTAATTAGACATAATATAAAGTTACCATATGTAATAACATTTTCATGTAAATGCATTAAAAAATAATAGATAAAGTTGTCACTTACCGTATTTAACATAATATAATGACTATTGATAGCATATTAATTAATTTTAAAAAATGTTTCTAAGAGACTCGTTAACAAAATTCTTAAACATATCATATACATCCACAGGATATATATCTTTTAATCATTTTTAATAAAGACTTTGAATCTCTTCATTATATGAAAACATTAAATTAACTCATATAGGAAGACTATTGAGCAGAAATATAATTTTCTTTAGAGACAAGCTGAGTAAGGGGGCCTCCTTTGATATCGAGGATAACTAAAACCAAAGGGGTCCGGACCTTTCATTCTTTCCATTGTGAACCAAACTCAACAGCTGGTTTCATAAATTGCTTTATGGGAACCCGGTAGTTGGAGGTTGATCGATTGTGGGCAACAACATCCAAATAATTAAAAGGAAAAGAAACATCGAAGTTTAAGGCTTTGGGCAATTTTCCAAATTTGTGACAACCATAAGTCCTTTGTCCTTGGGTAGTGCTTAGATGATTGGAAGAGTTACTGACTACATTAAATGTCAAAAAAAAAAAAAAAGTAAATGTTTAGCTCCATTATTAAATGCGTTGATGCATGGAGGCTTTATTCATTGTTTGGGGTAATTAAAAGACGAGAAGGTTGTTTAATTCAAATATGATGATTCAGGCATATTTATATATATATCTTATTTATTTATTTTAATTTTATAAATATAAATATAATATAAATTATTAAATATATCAAAATCTCAAATATAAATATGATTTGCATATCAAATATGTAATGTTAATCATGTTATTATTTATTATATTATTTTTATATTTATTAAAGATGTCGGTTTTTTAATCCCATTCAAAATTACGAACTTTAGTCTATGTTGACAAGGAAATAATAAGAAAACCAGCAAAATCTAGATAGTTGTATTAGCGAACAAATTTAGATTTTTTTTTTCCCTTTATTTGGTAGTAGAACCATGTCGATTTCTCTATAACACTTGAGAAAGAAAAGGACGTTCCCAAAGCTAGACAAGAAGCACAAAAAAAAAAAAAAAAGGGGAAAAATCCTTGTGAATTTGCAATGAGCTGTTCCAACTTTTTGAGTGTCATTGTGGGCACGTTATGAAGCAGTTAATGACACACATGGGTTGTTAAGCAGCCATCAATATTTGCCAAAAGTCTGGCTTTGCAGCAGAGGTGGTCTAGGGCAGATCGCCCACGTATCCTGGAAACCAGCCGACAATGGCAAAAGTTAGAAGAGGAGTGGAAGTCGATAACTTTCTGTCTGTCAAATTTCTGCAGCTAAAACTAAAGCTAACCCCTGCCATCAGCGGTTGCTTAATATTATTGCCTCTTCATTTCTTGTTTGGTCACACCATATTCATACCTTTTTCTTTCTTCGGCAATTTAGTCAATTATTTTATTTTACGTAATTATTTTTCAAAAAATTATATTTAATAAATTTAAGATTTAAATTTTAATATATATTTTTTATTTTTAAAATATAATTTTTTTTATAGAAAAACAAATTTGAACAACTTAATGGGTAAATTACGGTTGAAGTATATATATTTAGTTGTACTATGTATAAACTATGATTAATGCTAATTAAAAATTTTGTAAAAACATTGGATCATCGTCATCCAAAATTATCCCACATAGGCATGTATCCTCCAAATCTAGATAGTTATATATATATATATATATATAAAATACGGTCAAGGATGTTTATAAGCTTTATTTGAGACTAATTTTTCCGTCAACCTAATACATCTAAATATAATTCTTCAAATGTTCTTTAAAAAATAAACTTAATAACAAATTTAGTAGTGATAGTGTACTAATCATATATACAAGATGGCACGAAGTTTAGTTCCCCAAAGACAAAAGAATGATTAGAAATCAAGTTTAATTAGTTAGATATATTTAAGTGTTCCACAGTTCGTTCCATTTGAATTGAATAAAATTAAGTATAAATTTTTATGATTTTTTAAATTTTGAATTATCATTAATTGATAAAAAAATATTTTTATTTAAATTTAATTATAAATTAATATAAAAAATAAGTTTTAATGCTTTTAAATAATAAAATGAATTTAAACTTAAATAAAAAATTTTTAGAAAAATTAAGATCAGACCAATCAATTTGATAATGGGCAATGAATCAGGTCATCCATGATACAACCGAATAATTATTTAGCTCCCTTCGTCAATTTTCGTTTTAAAATGAATTTCAACTTGGCAAGGCACAATAAAGACCGCGCAGGAAAGTGGGAATTGTTGTCGTTCAATTACATCTTCAACTGAGGCATAAAATTAAAATATATATAAATTCAATTAATTTCAAGATAATTATGTGTTAGAAACACGTCCTTATTCATATGACAGACAATCTATATTTATATTTTTATATTATAATTATATTAAAAATATTAATATATTAATAAATAAATTATATAAATTTTAACGTATTTAAATATTTATATTACATCATATTTTATTCTTTAATATATGTTAAGATGTGCTTTTTCCAAAATCAATGTGAACCAGAAGAAGGTGGGCCGCTAGAAAACCTTATAAAAGCTTTTATCAGCCACACAAAAGTAAAACGCAAGAAGCAAGCCACCGAACCAGAACTGGAACCAGAACCACACCCAGAATATTCTATCTTGTTTGTAGCATGTGCGTTTTCAAAGGTGGCCAAGTGAATTTAGCTCTCCACCACCCCCCACAACCCGCAAGAATATTCGCTTATTCCTTCCCAATCTTTCTGATTCTGATAAACCCTTAATCCAACACCTCTTTCATAATTAATTCACAGGTAATTTAACATTTTAACCCCCCATTTCACACCTTTTCCTTACACCTCTGATCCACCGAGGATCACCGACCAAACCTCATTGACCATATTGTTTCAACCAAAGTCATCAAATCAAACGGCTAACATTGTTTGTACCCAAAACAATAATTTTACAACCAGTTGTATCAGATTAGTATGTGTTATCTAGGAAGCTTGCAGGAAGACTTAATAAAGGGATGCTTTGATTTCTGGTGACCGACACCTACTTTTCAATTTGTCATAATAACCTATGCATGTAATATTCCATTGGCATCAAAAAAATCCATTAACTCTTAGCCATTTTTATTCATTTATTCTTCACATGCACGTATCTTTTCTCTGTATATAAATACCATTACTTTGTTACCAGTAAAATATAGACAAACCTGTTCCAAGAAAAGGGTTCTTGAGTTTTTTTTTTTTCTTTCAATCTTGTTTTGCAATCTGTTTGATTTTTATTTCAAAAAAAAAAAAAAGCAATGGCTGGAATTGTTGTGGTTTTCGATTTTGATAAAACTATCATTGACTGTGATAGTGATAACTGGGTTCTAGACGAGTTGGGTTTTACCGACTTGTTCAATCAGCTTCTTCCTACCATGCCCTGGAATTCTCTCATGGTAAAGCCATAATACTCCCCCCCCTCCCTTGGAATCTCTCTCTGTTTTTGTTGTTTTTGGTATTTAAACAAAAAAAAAAAATTGAACTCAATGTTTAAACTTTAGACATTTTGTTCTTCTTTTCGGTGGTGTAAAATTACAGGACAGGATGATGAAGGAGATTCATGCACAAGGAATAACCATTGATGACATTGCTGAGGTTCTGAAACGAACTCCTATCCATCCTAGGATCGTTCCAGCTATTAAATCGGCTCATGCTTTAGGGTACTCCTTTTTGTCTATGATTCTCTTCTTAATTTTTGATCTGAGACCAAAAAAAAAAAAGGGGCATAGTTGGGAGCAATAGAAATTTAGGGTCGTGTTTAATTTGGTTTAGTTCTTTTTCATTTTTCAGGTGTGAACTCAGGATTGTAAGTGATGCAAACATGTTCTTTATTGAGACAATTCTGAAGCATCTTGGACTGAGGGAATGTTTCTCGGAGATCAACACCAATCCAGGCTTTGTTGATGAAGAAGGGAAGCTGAGGATCTTCCCTTTCCACGATTTCACCAAGAGTTCCCATGGCTGCAATCTCTGCCCCCCAAATATGTGCAAGGTATAATATTTTGATGGTATTTTCATTTCTTTAATTTTTTTTAAGTCTCTTTTGATTTTAGATTTGTCAACTCCTTTGTCCTGACCCCACTTAATCTATCGAAGTAATGGCTCATATAAGGACATAAATCAAACCCATGATCTTGATTGACATGGGTCAACAATTTTTTCTAAGTCATGTGAATATATGTGATATGATGTCAACAATTCTAATGTTTGGCTTCTGCTTTGTGCCACAGGGGATGATCATTGAAAGGATTCAAGCTTCTTTAGAGGGCAATAAAAAAATCATCTACCTTGGAGATGGTAGTGGTGATTACTGCCCTAGCCTAAGGCTTGGGAAGGGTGACTGCATGATGCCAAGGAAGAATTTCCCAGTTTGGGATTTAATTTGCAGGAACCCTATGCTCATCAAGGCCGAGATTCATGAATGGAGCGACGGCGAAGAGCTTGAGCGGGTGCTGTTCCAAACAATCAACATGATTTCTGTTGAAGAAAGCAATGATAATAACTCTGCTCAATTGATCTCGGTTGATTGCAAGCTGCAAACCATTTCAGCATCCGGCCATGCCTTGCCTCAAGCCCTGCCTGTTCCTCAGTAATTGTCGGGCAGATTGATGGAAATGATCATCTAATGCAGAGTTGATCAAAAGGATTTTGATTGTTATGTGGCCTTAATCTTCTTTAATGAAGTGTGGTTGAAATAATTGTAAATAAACTTGGCCAAAGAAAATATGACAGCCAAATCTTACCAAATTAAATTCATCAGTTTTGTTAAAAGAGATGTAAGTGTTCTATTTGTGCCAAAACATTGGTAACAATCATAAATCAAGTGGACCAAAGTTTTTGACAAAAGCTTATTCCTAGTTCAAGCTATGGGTCACATTCTTGGATTAGATATAGATCCTCTTTTGCAGCTTGCTTTCATCGGTAAACCTAGATTTACTCTAATTTATTCATACAATTTTTTTTAAAAGATCTAATAATTTTAAAATTCAAATTTTATAAATCATTCTCCAATCTATTTTGTAAAAAAAAAAATTGCTTTTACTGACAGTGTTTACTTTTGTTTTTTTCCGAAATGCAAGAATGTAGAAGCTTACTCTGTTTAGCTCTGTATGATAAGTTCAGTATTTTTAGAGATTAATGGAGTAGTACTCATCAGCCTAAGTTACCTCTGCATGTTGAAACGAAAATGTTGGCTCCTGGAGATGATAGCTTATTAATTTTCTGTTTCAAAAGAAAAAACAGAGAGAAAAATAGAAGCATAACAAGGAGTAATGAAAACCTTGATTTAAACAGGAGTTATAATTTCTCACCTTATTTAGAATATATATATATAAATAATAGTGTCTACCATGGAAATACTTTGGTCATTTGGTGGTGTACGATTTGATTGATTTACCTGCCAAAAGTCTCCCGGACGAGGCCAGGCAAGAGCTGAAAATCCTTGACGACGCACCCAAAGTATATGAACAATATATATATATATATATATATATATATATACAGGGCCACCATCGACGACTGGACTGCCTCTAATCCCGCGTGTCTGCTAATGCATTACAGCTTTGGAAGTCGTATAAAACATAGATGCTCCTCTTGGCTTCGTACCTGGCAAATTCCCCAAATACGCGTGTTTTTCCTCTCTTGAGCTAATTCTAAGTACCGTAAGAAAAGAAACTTCCCTTCAACAACATCTTGTTTACCGGGCTATCCACTGTCTCGATTTATTTTAGGCAGCTTGAAAATAGAATAAAAACTTTTATAATTTAATTTGATTTAATTTAAATTATTAATTAAATAATAAAAATATTATTTTTATTTAATATATTAATTATAATTATAAATCTTATATTTAATATTTTAAAAATAATACAAATTTTTAAATAAATTTAGCGCAAATTTAAATAAAAAATTTTAAAAAAATTTAAATCACAACCTAATGGTGCTCATAGACATTTCTACTGCAATCCCTCGCAACATTATAAACTTTGGATCACTTTGTTGATGTTTGAATTCATCATGAATTCTTTGGTAATAATCAGATAAGTAAAATTGATGTCTAAATTTATGGTGAATTCTTTAATAAAAATCAAATTAAGTAAAATAAAGATATTTAAAGGACTTCTTTGTTTCTAGATTATGTTCTATTTCCATCGATAATTCTAGGAATTGCTGGAAATATAACAAGACCTTCATATTGACTTCTCTTAAAAAAATAAAAAATTAAAACTTAGGTCAATGTAAGTTGAGAATTCAAATAAACAAAAGCTTACTTAATTTCCTATTATAGACTATGTTTTCCACGCTTTGGAAGGTATTTCACTTGGAATATTCTGAATATTCCTGACCTTTTTTTTTTGGCCATTAAAAGAGGTTGGCTAATCTTTTTTATTCGCAAACCGTTTGATCTTTCAACAGTTAGCATATCTGAGGGCCAATATCCCACCCAACCAAAAAAAAAAAAAGACAAAAGAAAAACCTTCCCTTTAGAAGTTTCCTGGCACCGAGTAATAGCATATACCGGACGCAGTATTTGACCAAAGAGACCACCATCAAACAAATCACAACCGTTCATCTTCATATTCATCTACAAGGTCATGTCTCATCATTTCATTCAATCTATAAATACCTTCTTATTTGTTCTTATGTATCCATCAACCCCAATCAATAGCCTAAACCACAATCAAACAGCCCTTCTCTTTGTTATTCTTTCTTTTTTTTTTTTTTTTTTGTGAAACTTTTCCTTTGATTCAGATATCATCACAAATGGCTACTGCTGCTTCAGGCATAGTTGTGATCTTCGATTTCGATAAAACGATTATCGATTGTGATAGCGATAACTGGGTTTTGGATGAGTTGGGTGCAACTGAGTTGTTCAATCAACTCCTCCCTACCATGCCTTGGAACTCTCTCATGGTAATTAGTCTTTATTTTTTTTATTTTTTATTTTTTAATGTTGCATGTTCTTGGTGTGTATGTGTGTATATATATTTGTTATTAATCACTGTTAAAATTACAGGATCGAATGATGAAAGAACTTCATTCACAAGGAACAAAAATTGAGGATATCGTAGCTATTCTGAAGAGAACTCCAATACATCCTCGGATCATCCAAGCCATTAAATCGGCTCATGCTTTAGGGTATTTATATATATATATATATATCTATACATTATTCTCTCTTCGTCTGTATTTAATTTCATTTTTGTTTCCTGTCTGATTTTCTGGCTAGAAAAAAATTACTCAAAGTTTTGATGGCAATGTGACATTATTTTCAGATGCGATTTGAAGATTGTAAGCGATGCAAACATGTTCTTCATTCAGACAATTTTGGATCATCATGGCCTGAAGGAATGCTTTTCGGAGATCTATACGAACCCAGGTTTTGTTGATGAAGAAGGCAGGCTAAGGATCTTCCCTTACCGCGATTTCACTAAATCTCCACATGGATGTGCTCATCCCAGCTGCCCTCCAAACATGTGTAAGGTATATATTTATAATTTTTAACTTGAAAAATCATAAATAAAAATGAACCATTAATGCATCAATATGACTAGGAAACGAGTTTTTTTTTTTGAATAAAATAAAAGTTTTGAAGCCGCCTTTCTTGCCTGCAAAAAAGGGCCATGAGAGAATGTTATCTGAGACATGCCTCTGGTTTTGACGTAATGAATTGAATTGCTGAACTGTCCTTTGACCCTCTTCCCCCGCATTTTAGTATTTTAATAACATACTAGTAGAAGGAATAATCTTTATTTTAGGATAATGATAAATCACATAATTTCTGGGAAATTTTACGTAGACGAAAAGAATCCAAAGCATGAATTATATTTTATGTTATCATCTTAATTCATTCCCACGTAATTGTCTGTGGTTTAATTCCATCTTAAATATATAGGGTCTTGTAATCGAAAGGATCCAAGCTTCTCTATCCATGGAGGAGGAGAAGAAGACAATAATTTACCTTGGTGATGGGATGGGTGATTTCTGCCCAACTTTGAAGCTTGGTGATGGAGACTACGTAATGCCACGAAAGGATTTCCCAGTTTGGGACTTGATTTGCAAAAACAGGAGGCTAATAAAGGCACAAGTATGCGAGTGGAGCAATGGGGAGGAGTTTGAGCAAGTATTGCTCAACCTTATTAGTAGGATTTCCATTGACAGAAACAACAGTACTGGCAATGCTGCTCCTCATCCGTCGTATACGGTTGATTGCAAACTACAAACTATGCCAACCGCTGGCCGTGAAGCCTTCTCACAGGCCCTTCCCGTTCTTCACTAAAAGTTAAAAAAAAAAAAAAAATTGTTGAAGTCAAAATGGCTGATGAATTTGATGTACTATAGCTTAGTAGAATTACTATTGCAGATTGCAGTAATCTGGAGTTTGGTTTGTAGAAAAATGTCAAATAACTGAGTTAGCAATGTATTATTCTTTTATTTTGTTGGAATAACGTTCCATTTATTACCCAAAAATAGTTTGAAAGCAAAAAAATTGACAATGGAATAATTGCATCTTTGCATCATGAGAGAACTCACTGTTAGCTCTGATGACCATGAGGCTTTAAAAAGCATATAAATTATCCTTAGCATTTTAGCAGAAATTGTAAAAGCTAGGCTTACTTTCTCACCCAGGGATTTCCCAGTTTGGGACTTGATTTGCAAAAGCCGAAGGCTAATAAAAGCCCATGTACGCGAATGGGGGAGGAGTTTGAGCATGTGTTACTCAAACTCATTAGCAAGATCCCCATTGATGGAAACAATGGCACTGGAAATGCTGCTCAGCTGCATTCTGTTGATTGTAAACTACCAATAATGCGAGGCTCTACCCCTGAAGGCTTCTCCCAGCAGGCACTTTCAGTTACTCATTAGAAGTAAAAGTTATAGTTAACATGGCTGATAACTGATGCTTGTCAACTCTTAACAGATTAAATTCTGTCATTTTTGTTTTTTAGCTTTGGAGAATGCAGTAGTTTTGTCAGTAGAAAGATGTTAAATAACTGAGCAGCAGTATATTTATTTTTTTATTTTTATTATATGTAGTATTCTAAACAGTTTGAAAAAGAAATTTTACCTGGAATTACTTGCATTTTCGCTGAATGCTGGAACTTGGAAGGCAGACCTTCATAAAATGGGAAAGCGCTAAACTTCCTTTTTCAGAATCATAATAAACTAACCTGGAATAATTAGTTTCTAAGTAGTTAGTACTACTGTTCTAATACAGAGTCTGCCATCTCCATGGGAGTACTTTAGGAGTTAATTTGCAAGGAACTGCATTTGATTTGGGAGAACAAAAAGGCATATCAATGCTTCTAACGAACCACTGAATTCTAGTCTCTGTGTTTGAAAGTTGAAATTGGTTTAATTTCTCTTTATTGCCATTTTCTTGATTTGGAAGAAAAAGATGTTAGGATGTGCATATTCCTACTTTTCTCCATCTACATGGCCAACTAATTTCAAAACATCTTTGTTTTCGCGAGATAATTTCAAAGCATTGGGGTAATTTGGCTAACACTTCAAAAAGTTTTGATGGAACCCCATTGAACCAGCGCAAACCTTCTCTTTTCCTAAACTGTGATTTTCTTTGCACCAAAAAAATTTTTTTTTAAAAAAGTCCATTTGAAGCAACTAATGTGGTACTATATAAATTCGCCGATTTTGATTTTAATCACTTTTATGGATCGGTTCTTGATCGAAGTTAATAAGTCTCAAAATTGATCCATGAAACAATATCAATACATGGGGTGATTAATAGTAAACTGATAAGAGAAATTAGAAATAGATCAGTAGCTCTTCCAGTTATTTGGCCATCCCTTTAAATGTACACTGTTAAATCCACTGAGTTTGTCTGGCTTTAGTGCATCAGAAACTTAAGTCCATAAAAAACCATCATTTCTCCCTTGTTAAAAATGTTAATATTAATCCATTAAAACTAAAAATTCATTTATTCATAGCATATTTATATATTTTATTTTATCATAATTATATTTAAAATTTTTTTATATTTATATCAATTTTATTATATTTAAAATTTTTATTATATAAATTTTGAAAATATATTTATATTATATCATATTGTACCATATATTTTAACTTTATATATATTATTTCGTATAATTATATTAAATATTATCATATCTAATTTTGGGTCAAAATTTTCGAAGAGCGGTCATTTCCTGCGGTTCAAACCCCAGTAACGTCTCCTATATATGCTCCTATACGTATCAAACTCGCCAATCAAATTAGAAACGGAGTATAATCTCTTATGCTCCTATATGTATCAAACTTGCCAATCAAATTGACAAATCATTCCCGTTTGACGCACAGATAAAGTTTCTATATGAATCAAACTAGACGGGCCATGATCAAACTTGTTTAAAAATCTTTGTCTAGGTCCACGTTGATTCAAAATTTTATTTTATTATTTATAATAATATTAAAATATTTTTTTATAAATAAAGTTTAAAAATATAATTAAAATAATAATTAAAATTTATAAAAATTTTATTTAAAATTTAATTTATACGAATCAGATAAATAATTAACTCATAAATACATTTAAATCAAATCATAACTTGGTCGGATGAATAATTTATTATTGAAGATTTATTGGATCAAACAAGCATGAACTCTAATTAAATTAACTTGATCAATCAATGGAGTCTGAGTTTTTCACCGCTGATTACCACAGAACATAAAAATTCAAAAGTACTTAAGCAACATTACCTACAAAACAATGGCCATGCTCCACGTCAAACACTTTCCATCAATTTAATGACAGTATTTTAGTCCATCAAATCATATTTTTTGAAAAGAAATACAATGCTGCCATGTGGCCTTGTTTGACACTAATTATACCGAGATTTCAAAACCCTAACCACGTCAATTAATTAAGGTT
>JAQSVH010000010.1:11540702-11561157 GCA_029448705.1 Adansonia digitata
AAATTAATAAAAATATTTAAATTTAAATTTAATTATAAAATAATTATTTTTTTAATTTTTAATATATTTTAAACTGTAAAATGAGTTATTGGACTAATAGATTAGATTAGAACTTGGACAAGTAAAACTTTATTATCCAAACTTAATTAAATCCGATCTGTCTCACAAACAGACTCCACTCCATATCTACCTCAAACTGTTTTAGAGTAGAGTTGGGAAAAAAAAAAGATGAGGCAATTATATCTATATATGCCATTATTTGAAGGATTATTTGATGTCGAAACTATAAGGTATTTTAGCAGTTTGATTTAAGAGAATAATAACGAATTATTGGATCGTTTGAAAAGCAAGATGATTTGCCATTATAAGAGTAAAGAAATCCTCAATTGATTAAGTTATAGTGCCTTCTTTGTTTATCAATAATAATAGTAATAATAACAAAAGTGAATGGAAATTAGAAAGTAAAACTTGAAAACACATTCAATACAAAATTCTAGACTTGTTGATAGATTGAATCGAGTTAAATCCCTATCTAAATTTTTTTATATTTCTCATTCAAGCTTGATTTTATTTGTCTGAAAACTTGTTTCATGGTTTAAAAATGTTAAAATACTATTTTTATATTAATATATATTTATAATTAAATTAGCTAGCCCGAATTTGAAAAAAGTCTTATGCAAACACAATCAATATAGATCAGTTGAGTCTGACAGGTAACCTGACTTTTGAATTATATTAATATTTCTCGAATAATTTTTTTTCTTTACATGGTCCCCATTTGGAGAGTTTGGTTAAAATTATGGGCAGCATAAGCCAAAATAATTGTGACCCAAGGTGAAAGAAAAGAGACCAAATTAAAAAAAAAAATTTACTAAAAAGGTTTATGATAAGTTAAATTAAATCATATATAGTGAGATAATTATCTATAGAGGCTAATGACGTTGGTAAAGAAAGAAAGGAGTTCACTTTATGTTATCAAAATCAAGATTTTATTTTTGTGAAAACATTTCGTGAATAAATAAAATTTAAAATGCATCGAGGTTGTTTTTTTTTTTTCCCCTAATACATTCTTAAATTCTTCGAAGAAGTGGGCTAATGAAGTCCCCTACATAAAGTAATCCATGATTGATCTTGTGGTGGAACCATGGGTTGATGGCGGAGGACAGCGGCAGCAGCAGGCTGGTTAGCCCCTCGTGCTTTCATGTGAGATTCAATTAGGCCAACCACATTCTCTCCATCATCATCCTTTCTTTCTCTCAACTTTTGTTTTGTCCTTAACTCACACTCCCTCACTCCAATGAAATTATCACCCCATCCTTTGTAACAATATATATATATATATATATATAAAAATAAAGCCTAAGGCCAACCTCTTTTGTTACTTTCATGCCCATCCCTTTCTTCTTTAATTTATATATGGGAGAGGCCACATGCATGTGGCTATCTCTCCTTATATACTAAAAATACTTAAAATTATTCTTAATTTCCCCTATTATCTTACCTTAATAAAATAAATAAACAAGCCTCAAATATTCTTTTTATTGTATAAAAGAGGTCGTAACATAAAGATAAAAGAAACATTATAAATATTAAGATTCAAATTTCAGATTTATTATATATAATCTCTTAAAAAAATTAAATAAATTCAATTGAAAGGAAATGGTTGATCGAGATTAGCCTCATGATAGAGCATCAAACATTGGCTTGTCTTGGAGAAGTGCAATATTGAATGTATAAACCCAATTTTCTTGATTGCCATGTAATAGTGTTTAATTTTTTTTTCCTAATCCATAGCTCCATTCCGGGGCTTGCCTTTTTCCCTTTGCCCATTGGTTCAAACAACCTAACTAAGTATGATTAAGTATGAATCTTGCTTATTAAATTATTACTTTAATTTTTCATATCATGATTGCACCAAATTGCTTTGCCAATCATCCTACTTTCTTTCTCATGTTCTTTTTATGGGGTTCTATTTCTTTAATTATACTCTATCTTCTAAGAATCCCATAGAATATATTCGATATATTCGATATATTGCCATATATTCTTTGGAAAAGATAAAGAACTAAGAAACCTTAGATTATATTCATATTATATAATGAAAATATGAGAGAATACTGAAACTCGTGATCATTCATCCGTATGCTCTGAAGATATAATTCTATTATCTTTCTCCATCTCTAACTAGTTCAAAAACCTGCTCAACTCGAAATTAAAAAAAAAGGCATAAATAAACCTTTTAGGTGGTTTCTAGTTGGTTTGGTTTTGGAATTTTGCTTCTTTGCTATGACTTTGAATGATGGGGGAACTTTGAGAATTTTCCATATTAAGAGAAGGGTTTGGAGGGTTTCCACATCCTTTTCGGAAATTGTGCATGCCTTGCATAGTTGCATTAGACCCATGTGAATCTCTACACTTTAAAGTTGGGGAATATGCTGTTCTCATCTCCATTTTTTTTCCCCTTAATGGAGCCTGAAAATGAGCTTGAAAATACTCCATTCCATTACAATATGTTAACCTGTCCTCAGAAAATGACGATTTTAAGATGAAATTCTGAGTTATTTTTGTTCTGTACATACTTTCATCAATTTTCTTGACATTGGAACTTAAAAGGAGACACGGGTTTAAGGTCAGAAAGCACTGAAATGTTAAATTAGTATTATGACATGCATTTTTCAAATGAACCATGAGCTTACTTTGGTTGGTATATATAATCATTTTTAAGATGTAATATTCAATCGATTTAGAATTTCAATCTAAAACATTTGTTTCCTATAACCAAAGGGTCTCCTTTGTTGAAAGGGCAAAAAAAAAAAGAGTGTATCACGTAACCAGTCATTAAGCTTCCTTATTACTTTAAGGGGTTCCGTAAGATATCAAAAGGCCACCTCAGTAAAAAAAAAAAAAGTATTGGAAGGCCGAAATTTAAGGAAAACAATTACATATACCTGAAATTCGGATTTAAAATTTATTGAATATTTTCTCTTAAAAATGATTGTATGTATAGATCAATTAAATTAAATCCTGAATTTAAAAAGGGCAAAATTTACGGTTAATTTACAGTTAATAATTCAGTGGACGATTGTTGGAAAACAATCACATTCCTTGTTTATTTCAACTATGATTGGTCATCAAGTAGAATAACTGTCAATCAAACAGATCAGTCTTTGAGTTCAAGCTCTTAACTGCGCTTCACTTATGGAAATCTGCTGGTGGAAGCCAGCTGATGGTTTAACCTGCAGACTTAAAAACTTAGAAGTAATCTCCAATTAATTATTCATTGCAGATTTAAGTAAGGGTGCCAGAATAGGCAAATAAATGTCATGGACATTTCCCTTTGCGTGAAATTTACAGAGCGACAACTACATCTAGAAACTAGTTTCCATGATACAATTTCTTGCAGATTTAAACTAAACCAAAATATTAAGGATTCCACAAAACTTGAAATTCAGGAACACAAACTTCCAAAATTAAAGAGGTAATATCCATGTTTAGAGACAAAGCTTATTAGTCTTATCTAAGGAACAGATTTTTACTCGAATAAATTGTTTTGAGTATATACCCTTCTCTTCATCAAGCAGCTTCTCGGGATCTTTTTAGTTTGAATTTCCTTTTCTCTTCCAATATATGCTCGAAAAAGTCCATTCTGCTGGCATTCAGGAAAATAGCTTCAGGCAACTTCACAGGTTTTCGGCAACCGGAGTTGCAGTGACAGCTATAATTGAAACCAGCATCTCTTTTGCTACATCTTCGTCTGTTACGCCTTCTATACTTTTCTCCTTGTTTTCATGAAAAGGTAAAGCTGCATTAATCATACAAAATTTCTAACAGACATGCAGCAAATCATGTTCCTGAAAAATTAAATTGTCAGAACCAACATAAAAACCCCAACATTCACAAGTTTTCCAACAATTTAAAAAGAGATTTACAGTAAAAAGGTTGAGTTGGGACCAGGGGAATGGAGGTGGAGGGAAATAAGGAAAGAGCAAGTGACATAAGTTGGTGGGGTGGACCACAAATACAATATATGATTCTCTCAGACAAAGATATTACATGAACTGTTAATAGAAGCATGACTAAAAACACAAAAGATTAATGCAGATTATTACAGCCCGGCATCAAAAAGCAACAAAGATGTGCTGCTCCTCAAGGCCTCAACTAAACAATATATATAGAATAAATAAAATGTTTATTGCTTACTAACAACAGCCAGTTCTGTTCACATCCAAAGGTAAATTATCATTGATATCATCCAAATGCAACACTGACAAAAATTCAGACTAGCCATGATCAAAGAAGCGAACATTAATGCTAATTATTAGAACCCGACGACAAAAAGCAATAGAGATGTGCTCCTCTACTAAACAACATTTATAGAAAAAAAAGAAAAAAAGATGTTTGTTGCTTATCAACAACAGCTAGTTCTATTCAAATTTAAAGGCAATTATCATTAACTATTGTATTATCAGAACATAACACTGAAAAAAAAGTCAGAACAATGCATCAAGACATCCTTTTATTACCAATCAGCAATTGCTCATTTTACCTCATTTAACCGTAGTTGCTTTAACTGATTAGAGACCACCCAGTACAACTGTATCTAAAAGTGATTGCGGTCACCATAGCAATCAACTACTCTTGTAATCTCCCCTTGGTTAACTTATGACTGATACAGTTTGCAACTAATCACTAAAATGTTGATGAACAGCCTTCAAGCCTTGATTGTGCTGGTGGGTGAGCAGGGGAAAGATTGTGAATCATTTCACGAGTCATCATCATTATAAAAGGGTGAATATGGAGATAACAACTCCCTGATGCTCGGTGCTTGAATTTGCAACCATGCATTTAAGAGAATACCATAGCATGGTGTTTGCATGCAAGATTTTATTAACCTCAAAAACAAACCCTAATTCCAGAAAATTTACAAAAAATATTTAACTCCATCAATTCACTATGTTTGGATTGAGAATGTACCTAAACTTTTAAGTATTACACTTTAATATCTATGTATATAATCAAAACTCCCCTTGTGGATAAATACCAGAGAAATTAGCTAATGTTTCCATCTCTGTAGCTTAATTAAATATTTAAATGATTGAAAAATAATCTACTTGGATGAAACTATCAAGTTTTTAGAATGTGCCAACTCATCATATCTATGCCCAATGAAAATGTTTTCTTTTAGTTAATCATACTATCTATTCTATGTGAATGTATAAAGAGTATGATTGGTCACTTAAACAAGATAAATTAGTCTCTATCACAAGGACATGCGCTAAATAAATGGTCCATCATTGACATCACTAAATTTCAATTTCCTCGGGATGCTTTACTAGCAGAGATCAGAAAATTTTCCTGCAGAGACTCCCATCAACATGATACTATTGGAAAATGTTCCATATGTTAAAGTTCTTCAATCCAACAGAAAATCAATATCAGTATGATTGTAGAATATGGTGATGTTCACAAAAGTGAGTAATGTTAAACATCTAGGAAAAAATGGGAATTGCTTTACAGCATAAAGCAATGAAAAATTAATCAGTGAGAAGCAACAAAGACGTGTGAAGTGGTAAATTACTCTATTCAGTTACATGCAGTAAAATATAACAAAAGTACAACACTGCTAAATGGTAGACCAAGATTATTCTTCCAAGCAAAGCAGAATAGATAAAATAACGATACAGCAAATGCCAAGCACTGGGGATTATGGCTGGTTTAAGCTGAGCTGTATTACGATATTACAAAGAGAGAAATTCAAAGTTGCACACAACCCAAATCACGTTCATTGTACTATAGCATCCGTCAAATCTAGTTACTGGGTTTTGATAAAAAAAGTTTTTTTTTTTGGGATAATTGATAAAACAAGCATTAACTAAAGTCTAAATGGGCATTTTAATACAAAAGCAAAAACAGTTTTGAAGATTTAAAAGTCAAAAGTTAATTTTCTTGGGTCATGATTTTACTTTTATCAGAAATAATTATGTTAAAATTGGTGGTACATTTTAACTATTTATTCTTTCTTAATCAAGTATGATTTATGCCCTACAGTTTGCTTTTGCTTTAGAACAAGTTTGAGGATGCAGAAAAGAAATAGCAAAAACTAGTAAAAGTAATAGCTAGTCAAAGCCTTAACCTTTCCTCTAGAATCCTCACAAGAATCCAACCACATAACACAACAACATTTAGATTGACCAGATTCCATGTTTTGCATGGCATCAGTCAAATCACTGAAGGTACAAAGCCAGTATTTTACTATCATATGTTGGGGCAACTCCAGAATATACCTTTAAGATTCAATTTTAGGTGCATTTTACTTCAAGATATTGCTCAAGACAAATACAGACATCCCAACTTATGTTATTAGTTTCCATATTTAGCACATGCGTACTCTCAAATATCACAATAAACTATTTTCCACCCTAGTTAAAACCTTCAGCTTTGGTTATGGTGACAGCTATTACCTACGAACATTATACTTTCCAAGTTATCCGGCACGTAAGTAAAACCTTCAGATCTAATTATGAGGAGGGTTATCACTTAAATATTATAATTCCCTATTTATGCATAAAGAGAGGGAACTTAAATCTTAACACAGATGAGATCCACACTTGGAGAGCTTATTACGATTGCCCTTCCTGCAATAGACACACATCATGATATGCTTAATCGATAGATACAAGGAAACTTCAGACTTAAAGTTTTATTTCTCAATTCATGTCCCAAACATAATTGCAGGTTTCTTGAAGGTCATAATATAAGCTCTTGCCCTCCTTCCTCACATGCTGAGAAACACGACCTTAACCAATGACGATTGCCCTTCCTGCAATAGACACACATCATGATATGCTTAATCGATAGATACAAGGAAACTTCAGACTTAAAGTTTTATTTCTCAATTCATGTCCCAAACATAATTGCAGGTTTCTTGAAGGTCATAATATAAGCTCTTGCCCTCCTTCCTCACATGCTGAGAAACAGGACCTTAACCAATGCCCACTTAAGCTCAAAACCTATGGAAGTCATAGTACAAACATAATAAAATATGTGTTAAGACACCTTCTAATATGCTCTACATTGATAGAGTTCAATAAAAAAGTAATCATCCCTAACAAGATTACAATGATCCTTGGGCAACGAAACTGACAGACTATCTGCCAAATTTTGTTGATGGCTAAGGTTCTTAGGTAAATATCAAGAGCTAATATGAGTTCATTCAACATATGCATCAAATACCAAAATAAAACAGTTAATTAAGACATAAGACATATTTGTAACGCTGAAAAATGCCAAAATCAACAATGAAGGAGCAAATTTTAGACCACCTTCAGCAAACTCAGCCTAAGGTCAGTTTTTTAACCTAAGAAGTTATAGGTGTCACGCAGTGCATACTGTTACTAAACACATGAGGCAACAGATGATCCAAGGAAAAAGGAAAGGCATATTAGGCAAAAAAATGGGGGGAAAAAAGAGAAGGAAATAGCTAAATATATATATATATATATATCACACAAGACCATGCATTCCCCAAAGTTATTAGAAAGAAACAAAATAGAATTTTAATGATGTGAGATCTGCCATTTCACTAGGAAAACATTTCTTGTAATGCAACCCGTTATTTACTTTAAACTACCACACCAACTTTTCTTGTTGGTATGTTTGCTATTTCAAAACCATTTACCAATGCCAATCAGAAGGTTTGTAACATACAAATACATGAATTTGGATGCTTTGGGACTTTATCACCTCTATTTAAATTGCCAATCCTCAGCAAATTGTGCCCATCCCTCATTGAAATTCTACCATTCTTGTTTTGCATGAAGAGTAACAATCAATAGCGATAATGAGCATTTAGGAAACACCATATGACCAACATAAGCCAACAAAAGAATTCCATATTCAACAGAGCATATGTATTTCATTGAATCTCAAACTGAATTATAGTCAATCAATATCATCTGTCGAAAATATTCTCTAACATATATAAACCCCTTAGCTTAAGCCCTAAACTTCTTTCGAACAAAATTTACCCATCAAAAACAGATGCAACGCAATACACTCAACTAGCATAAAAATCAACATCCAAGCCAAACGAAAAGAATCCAATTGAACTGCTAAGTGTTAAACAGATTCAAAAGAATGGAAAATGACCTCAAACAGTAAACTTGAAAGCCAAGAGAAGAGGCCAAAGAAACTTGCAAACGATACCTTTGGAGTCTGAGGATGGTAGTGCTGGTGGGGGACCCATTTTAATATGATGCTGCTGCTGCACCTGATGATATTCAAGCCAACTATTTTTCCTTTTTGTTGCTCTTGAAATTGAATCAGTTAAGCTGTAGTTATTGCAATAACAAAAAAAAAAAGGAATCAAATTTCAAACACCCATATCCGCTGCGCATCGAAGAAGGCTGAGACAAAAAGTTTTGAAGTACAAAAAGAATCATAGGATTATTATTATTTTAAGCAACTAAACTAAGCCAGATTGGAGTAGTTAACTAGAAAATTACTATTTTAAGGTTAATAATAATAATGATAATAATAATAATTTAATTCAAATATTGTATCTATGATTTTTTTTTTTAAATTTAATTTAATTTTGAAGCAATGCTTGTTTTCTTTTTTGTTGGATTTATTTTGAAGTAATGCTTGATTTCATCAAAATCAACGTCTATTAGTTTATTCGTATATAACGCTATACAATTATATTTTAATCTAAAAATGTATTTGTAGACACGCTTTATTACCAAATGTTAACAACAGTTCCTGTAGTTTGATACTTTAATCCATGGGCTTAGGAGAGAGGCCATAATGTCTTTATTATTTTATTGTGTCCACGTGTTTGCCTTGTCTGCTTATTTTTATCCACGTGTATGCTTACTTGGCCAGTTAACTAAATAGTTTGTGGCTTCAGCATTTGTCATTCAAATCAGATTTTAATGACTCAAAATCAAGGATTAACGCCACCTAAGTCTTATCTTCGCCTGATTAATATTTGCCTGCCGAGTAGTGGAGCGTGCATTGAGGGCTATATTATTTAAATTTAAAATAAATCCAAAATAAATGTTAAATATATCTAATAAAGATATATTCACTTGTTAAATTTATTTTTTATATATATAAATATATTCTAAAATCATATTTTTATACTCATATTTAAATATTTATCAAACATAAATATTTTTAAAAAAATTAAAAAAATAACTCTAAAACTTCGAGTTAATTCATCTATATAAAAAATCGTAAGATCACAAGATGAAGATGAAGATGAAGATGAAGGCGACTTCAGCTTTGAACCGGTGCACGGTATGAAGTTGAAAATGGAACTCAAGCTTCTTCATTGAGTACTTTGATTAAATGGGGGAAATCAGAAAGTAAATAAAATTTTCAATTTACAATTTTTTTTCTCCATCTAGTTGTCCTGTAAGTTAAGACAGTTTGAGCCAGAAAAATAGTAGAGACCAGTCAAAGAAAAGTATGCCTATACTACACCACACTGTACCCCCCTACTCTTTTTATAGTTTTTCCCCTTGGGGGGATCTTTTCATTAATCAGCTCCGTGGCCGACGGCCACCATAACCCCTCCCTCGATCTCGAAAACCACCATGACCTGATTCATCAGATGAATAAAATATGAGCAATGATGCATCGAGCTTGAGAACTTTGTTCACAACATGCTAGACATGTCCATCTGTTTATGCAAGGAAATCAACTAACTCATCCAGGCAGTTCAATCAGCTTGATTATCTTATTTACAGGCTATAGCTCCATTGAAGTTTCTTAAGTGATCATCAGCCATTATAGCAAAATGTAGCTCAATTGACTATTACTTCTTTTGAAGTGCAGAAACAGAGCAATGATCATGTAGCCAACGTTGCTAGGACTCAGATGTGAGTGTAAAAAAAAGGGGCATGTGTCTGACACGGATATGTTCAATTTTTTCTAAGTTTTTTCATGTATTTAGAAAGTCCTTGAAGGGTCAATATCTCCATACCTAGGTTCGAATATGTGTTGGACATGAGTACTAATGGCCCCTTCATGAATCAAGTATCTCTAGATGTGCAAAAGCTATCAAAACTAACTAAAAGTTCATTGAATTCCATTGAGTTTAATGCCTGCCATATTGTGCCAATGTATCTGCGTTTTCCAAATAACTACAGTAAACTAACCTGATGGTGGAGGAGGTGCACCACGTCCCATCGCTGCCAATTCAGGGCTGACCTTCTGTGCAGCTTCCTCAAGTCTGGCGATAAGTTCTTTTGCAAATGTGCCGTTTGCAGCAGTGAAGAAAGTATAGGCAGTTCCTTTTGCCCCAGCCCTTCCTGTTCGACCAATGCGATGTACGTAATCCTCAAAGGATCCTGGGAAGTCATAATTGATTACGTATTTCACATCTTTCACATATGCCATCAACCAAATTTAATAAGTAATATTGAGGCCAGTAGAGTTGACAATCCCCTTTATGAAAGTTTAGAAGATCAGAATGTGTGCACCCATTCGCCATTCTAAACATATAAGTGGTTCTTTCCATGAAGTCCTAAGGCAAGCCGGATTACTCCAAACTAACGTGCCACTTTCTATTTTGCAAAAGGAATCAAACCACTCGGGCTAGCCAGAAGAATAGCAATGAGGAGTTGTGTGCAAAAATATTAATGTTGAACACCAACATCAAAAGAAACCTAATGATAATCCGGCTAAAGCTATATGTGAAGGAAAAATGCTAAGTCTTGCAAAACCAGGATAGAGCATATGCATACTGTACATGCATCATTCGACAAAAAGGATGAATGAATATTTGCCAAAGCATCAACAATAATGAACATGTATGTTTAGCCAAAAAAATAATAATGAAAATGAATGGCTAAAATAATGATTTATCAAAAGAAAAAAAAGCCATGGCTACGATAATAAGACCACTGAATAATAGTTAAGCAGAAATAAAGTATGAAAACTGCAGAGACAATGAGGATAACATCAATAAACAGGCAAATCTCACAAAGAATACAGTTAGGCATGAATTTTGGTCCATCACAAGAAAAAGCAGTGTAATTGTCGAAAGAACAAAGAAGGCACAAAGTGGACAATTAAGGAATAGCATACCTAAACCACGAGCTGCAACATCTGTGGCAGTCATTATAGGGCTCTTGCCAGCTTTAAACTCTGAAAGGACCCAATCCCTTTCTGCTTGACTTTTATCTCCATGAATTGAGAGACCAGGCCAACCATCCATGCGAAGTTGCCTAGTGATCTGGTCGCAACCTTTCTTGGTATCCATGAAAATCAAAATTCGGCTGCCATCCATGATATCCTCCAGCAGCTTTACTAGTCTGGAACATCAAGAACGTCAAGACAGATCAATAAACAGCCTCAATATATTCCAATACTATATATTAATGATACTGCTTTCTACTTGTTATATTTCTGACTCTCTGAAACAATGTTAACATGTTGGCGAATAGCATGGTTAGCTTTTAAATCTGCGGATCCAATTATCACCTGCACAACGACCAAGGAAACAATAAATTAAATAATAGAGCATCAGAAACAACAAAGAGAATAGCAAACACCTTAAAAGTAATTATACCATAGATCGGATTACCACATCTAGAGACCACGAATTATATTATGAAAGACTAGAAATCCTCAAGTTACAACCTAACGTGGTTATAGTGAACAAGATTATACATGGAAGTCAAAACAGCATTAAATAGAAGTCAAATTTCAATAACAAATAGCGATAGATAACATCTCCTTGCAGGCGAAGCCAATTTATAAATAATAACAAAAATATGAAGCATCTTACTTTGTATGGGTTGTAAAGAAACTGCCTTGCCAACTCTTCTACCTCCTTTGGCCAAGTCGCACTCCAGTACAAAGTTTGACGATTAGGACGGATCTGCAAAAATTACGTAACACATAAGTACCACTCTGAGAAAGCGGGCGTGACATGGAGGGTGAGATTGCTAATTCACTTCACTGCTCCTACAAAAATTAGAGGTACTACACAAGCACACATTCTTAGCTAAATCCAGGTTAAAGTTGGAGACTAACACTATTTCCTCCTCTCACTTTGCTGGCAGATGCAAAGAAGCATTTTATTGGCCAAGGCAAAGAATCTAATTCTTTCATCTAAAAGCATTAGTTAGACTTCTGAAATTAACACTCCTATCATCCTAAAGGTTAAAATCCACCTCATGTCTTGGATTAAAAGCAAAATCTGAATCTTATTTTTTTAAGTCCAATACTTGAGTAGCATAAAATGGTTAATAAGGGAACATAGATAAGAGAGATCAGAAGAGTACCATTATGCCGACAATGAACCGTTCTTACACATAAAAGGATAATTCATAACATACTTTTCCCATAATTAAGTTAAGAAATTGTAATTGTCAAGGACATGGGAGGATAAAAACAACAAAATGAAAGATAAAGGTGAGAAAATAGACCTGAGAAACAATTTTTCTTATTTGAGGCTCAAAACCCATATCTAACATCCGATCCGCTTCATCCAAGACCAAGTAAGTAACTCTTTGCAAATTTGTGTGATGTGACTCCAACATATCTATTAACCTCCCCAGTGTAGCAATAACAATTTCAACACCTGATCCAACAAACAATATTAACACTTTCATCATCAACAAGTGTAAGCAATTACAAAACACAGATAACTGATAATTTAAATTACAAATAAATATGTCTGGAAAGCATCTTAAACTGAAACACAACGTATAAGAGACCACAAGCAGTTCAGAAACAAGAAAATACAGAGGAACAGTAAATCCAAGCATATTACCGCATACCTTTCTGGAGATCACGCACTTAAGGTCCCTTTGGAAACCCACCGTATATGCATGTATTCTTGATCCTCGATGATGCACCAAACTTAGCAGCCTCTTGCTGTATTTGAACTGCAAGTTCACGTGTTGGAGCTAATATTAATACAATTGGGCCATCTCCAGGAGCTGAAATTATATACAAAAAGACCAAGAGTTATTCCCTCACAATTATTAAAACATGCAGAGGAAAGTAAATCATAATTACTAATTGACTATTTACCTAAAATTGGCTGTGCATTGACATGGACAATTGCAGGTAATAAATAGGCAAGAGTCTTTCCTGATCCAGTTTCAGCAATAGCAATGAGATCACGGCCCTTCAAAGCCATTGGCCAGCCTTGCGCTTGTATGGCTGTTGGTTCAACAAAGCCAGCTTTTGTGATTTCTTGCAGTACATAGTCTGGAGTCGAGAAAACAATATCAATTAACACATCCAAAAAATTTATGAAGAGATAAGAGATACCGAAGACACTTTATAAATAAAATAATTTTCAGATACTGAAGTAAAATTTTATCCAACTACAAAATACCCCCAAAACACTTTGAAAGTAAAAAATTCCTTAATAATCAAAACGAATTTCTTTTACCATGATATGAAGTGCCTATGCAAAACATATTACACTTTATAAACTCACTCTTTAGACTGATTAACAGTTAACAATATAACCGCAGTAAACATCACCAGTGACTTAACATCTAAAAGCAACAAGACCATATCAGCAATGATATAGGAAAATGAAGGTTTGAGATAGCCTCATTCACTGCCCAATGAAGTACATCCATAAAGGGCAATAGATGACCACTTCCCTGCAAGTATTTGGTAACTACTTGCAACAAATAGGATGACATCAAAATCTTCTATTAACATCCTTCAAATATATATATATATATATATATATATAGTCTCTCTAAGCTGCTTGTTAGCACTAATTCTATTCAGGCCTAAATAGAAAAGAGATCATGTATGAACAAGGCCAGACATGCTGACTCAAAAAACTACGGTCAATACTATGGTTGTCTCATCCAGAAATGAAGCACAGTGATGTTTTTCTGGGAGCAAATACATATTTGGGAATCTTCAAGTAAAAAAGAAATATTAAGCTTGTTGTCTTGCCACCCATTGCTAAGCAAATAACACAGAACCTAAAAGGCAGTGAAGTAAACAAATAAAAACTCAAAAAGGTTACGCATTAAAAGCAGTCATCAGCTATGTTCTCCTTTCAAAGAAACATGGCCAATGCTAAGGCCGTAAGATGGTACACACCGGATATTTAGTAATTCAAAAAGACCTTTCCTTTAATGTAAATCTTTTACCGGTCAATACATCCTCAATCCTCTATATGAAAAGCTATTTCAGTTTTTTAAATTACACTTCACTTTTAAAAATTTAAATTAGAACTTCTATATAAAAATGGATTTAAGTAAACAGAACTTATTTTCTTCAATCCCATAAATAATAAATTTTACGCTTCTCAAATGATCATATTTGATACTGGAACAACTAATTTTAATTACAGAAGAGAAAAAAAAAATTCATTAAAACAATGCACTATCTATGCTGACTGACTGGTTCATGTAACTGATAATATTAGTCTGGATCAAAGGCTCAGTTGTATTTTGAGAAAATTATACATGCATCTTTTATTGCAAAAATGTGAAAAATCATCATATATCAATTAACTGAATCCCGGAGCCCAGAGCATTGACCAGATAAAAGCCCCTGCCATCTAATACACTCAAAAAGAAGTAAAAATCACGCCCTTCACTTACTGTAGATAGACAGACAAAAAAATTGGCCCAAAAAAAAAAAAAGATAAACAAAAAGGAAAAGGAAAACGCTGATACATAAATGAAAAAAAGCATGAATTACAAGAAGATTCAACAAATATCAGCAAACCCCACGTCACAGAAACTACTCACAGGCTTTGGAACATCACGACCTTCAACCGTAATTTCCCTTCACAGCCGATACTTCTCAACCTGCATCTCTGACATTGCCGCTACTGAAAGTGACTAAACATAAAAGTTCTTCTCGAAAGGGATCAACCCATCCAAATCCAACTTCCTAGGCGGTTCAGCACCATCATAATCCCTTCTGCTTGATGAGGACCGCATTGAACATCCATAAGCTGAAGTCCCACCAAACCCTGAGTCACTATACCAGCAGATAAAGTTAAATAAACAGAAAAATCCAAGTACTAAAATTAGATAGGAGAACAGAAATTTCATAGTATTACAAACTTAGAAAGGAGATGTTGCCAATAGTCCAGTGCCCATTGTGTTAAAGTTACTGAAACGACACAATATGTGAACTTAAATTCAATCATTTTAGCGCAATGTGTAGCCAAAACAACATAAAATTCATTGAAACATTTATCATAAACAAATTCAACAAAACTTCATCAGTCTTCGGCTTTAAGCCAAGCTAAACTAAAGAAACGCAAAACAAGTAAAAAAAAAAAAAAGATAAAATTAAAACTAAACATGAATTAATCAATTCTAATTCACTAATTGTGGAACAAATCAGAGTAATGAAATTAAAAAGACAAAAAACAATAAAACCCAGAATGACAAATGAACTTAAACATATAAAAAAATTGAGAATTAAATTAAAATTTTTGGGTAAAGCAAAGTTACCTTCTACGGTCGCGATAAGAGGTGGGATCGCCGGAGCGGCTATCATATCGATTCATTTTCAGTGCTGATATCGGTGAGATTATCAAAAGCTAGTAAATGTTAATGTAACGAAAAAATAGAATTAGCAATTTTGTTTTGTCTCCTTTTTTATGAATGAATGATTTAGGTTGTTAAGTGAGAGGGTTTCATTCCACAAATTCATTTGGGAGGAAGACAGAGGAAGGCGGAGAAAGAAAAGGGCCCTTCGCCTCTCATGATGAACAAATACCCGTGAAGTGATAAAAGGTCCAGTGAGAAACCGACATGTGGATTAAAGTTCGCCTGATTACTGTCACCGCCTTTTACCCTCTACTGTAAGCCGTTGTACTTTAGATTTTCCTTCTTTTTTTTTAAATAATGCATTAACATTACATTAAATATAATTTCTTAATATAAAAACTCGATGGTATGCGTATCTCATATCTCAATGCAGATAATATATGGAATTTTCGAATTAAAAAAAAAAACTATGGTTTTGGATGAAGTGTTTTTAATCAACAATTCACGCAATCAAGGAATAATGGATCAATTTAATGAGTGATGGGTACTTATATATTACACCGTACAATTATACAAAATAAATATAATATAAATAAATTAAAAAACAATATAAAAAATAATATAAAGATAATATAAATATTAAAATCTGATAATAATATTAAAATGTATATAAAATAAAGAACGTGATTCCCCTGATGTGTGAAAAATATGGGCCTAGAAGCCCGATTAGTGAAAATTTCGGAACCCACTAAAGAAGCCCATCCAAATCACCAGCCCACCAACTCCAATAACATCTTCTGGGCCACCTGATTCATCATTTATGGAGCCCCAACCGAAGCCCAAAAATAGCCACAGTCTATTCCTACACCCAAAGCCCCCCAAAGCCCAAAAATAAAAAGATTTGGTTTCGAGTTAACCGTGATTTTTTATTTTATTTTATAAAATATGTAATCATTTAAACGTGCTTTTTAAATTTACATTCAATTTTTTTCTCAAATTATTTTAGATCGGAAATTTTTATTTGTTTTAGTATTTGTAATTATTAAAGTTTGATCTTTAATCACCGAAACTAAAACTCTAAATAGTTTACCCACAAATCATATCATTGTTGGCGATTTTTCAATTTTAAATGTTTTGACTCTCTGCTACTTATACAAGCTTTTTGTTTTGAAGAAAGTCATGACTCTTGGAGACTGATGTTTAACGTTGAATATCAACATTTCGAGATGAATAACAGTGATCAAGTCAAACAAACTAACTACTGTTGTCTCTAATTATCACTCCAAATTTATTTATTTGAACAAACCTTTTATTAATTAGCACAATATTTCATATCACCTGATAAGTCCTTAGTTACTAATACATAATATTCACAATCGGCCATCTTGCAGCCTTATTGAGTGTTGAGTCCAGCATTACTTGCTCCTCACATGTAGAATATTTGATCTTCTTAATTCGTACATGTTATACACCGATCGAGTTCAAAGATATTTACCAAAACCATATATGAAAGGATAGAGCCAATGTCACGTAAGCTTTTCAAACACTCTTAACTCCTTCATTTCATTTTAACTTAAATATGGAAGTATGTCTGAAAACTTTAAATCCTGATGTTTTTCTGATTTATTTTCATGCTTGAAAGGTCCTTCCTCAGCTTACCCCGACAACTTTTCTGAACTCACCAATCTCATCTCTTAAAGGGACAATAAAATTGAGTACTTTTAGATGAAGTCAAATTGCATGTTCATACGAATCTTAAGTTGGGGACACAATTATTGAGGAATTAGAGATAAGGGGAATGGATATCTTCATAAAGAAATTTCTGGTCGGTAGCTGTTCTTAGCTTATTTCCAAGTTGGCCAATTTGCATCCTCAAAGAACCTTAGCAGCAGCTGAATGAACATACAATTATGATGGGCCATAAATGTAGAGATGAGTCAATTGAAGGAATGTAATGCAGCGGCTCTTTCATAGAAGTGTTCGTGATCCGATCATGATCAGTTTGAGAATTTTTTTTAAAATAGGTTTGGGTTGAATCCGAACTTATTCAAAAATTCATATTATTATTAAAAATAATATTTAAAAATTTATATTAATATTTATAATTAAATTTAAATAAAAATATTTTTTTATTATATAAACATAATTATTTAAATCAAATCTAATCAACTCAAATTACTAAAATCTTTATCTAAGCCCAATCCAAAAACAGTTCTAATCTTTTCCAAGGGAGGCCACGGACAAACAGATAGCAAAAATAAAAACAAAAACCCTTTTTATCTACCAGGAAAGTTTGCCCACAAATGGTTTGTTCGGATTACGTAGGACCAACTTCCACAGGTTTTTTTTTTTTTAATTTTTGGATATGGCTTTCGTGAATGGTGTTGTTCAGTTTGTAGCAATCCAAACTTGAAGGGAATACATATATCAGGCTTCAATCTTAAATTAGTATTAAGCTGGATGTTTTTATTTATACTTTAATTAAACTTTATGTATCAGAAAAGAACTTCACGGCGAGATATTCCTTCTTATCAAAACAAATTAATGTATAATGATCTTATCTTATGTATAATTATAAAATATAAAGTCAGGTGTTCATAAGAAATGGCAAAAGCTATTACCATATAAAAACTATTTCGTTAGTGCTAAAATCATAAAAGATAAGAATGTTGAGCTTTGGGGGTTTGGCTCTTTTTTATTAATTTTTTTAATCTATTATTTTATTAATATTTTTTAATTACTATTTTTTAATATAATTTTCACAATTAATGAGTAAATTTTATATACGTGAATAATAATAATTATTGTGTTGAAAAATAATGAATAAAAAAATAACGGATTGAATTATAATTTAATTTTCTAAAGGGGGCCAACCTCAAAAAGCTAGGCATCAATTTAGAAATGATTTTGAAATTCAAATTTCAACATTTATAATCTTTTCTTTATTTTTAGACTTCAATCTCTTTTATAATACTAATAATAATAAAAGCAAATGTTCATCTTTACAATGGATAAGATAATTGAGTTGTCATCCTCATCATCTCCTATTAAATGGACCTTGTTCGACTTATAAAGGAGAGTATATGGCAATTAACTCAAGTTGTTTCAATCTTTCAATAATTACTTCTTATTTAAGTGCAGATAAAGGAACGCATCTGGCAATGATAACGAAAGGTATTAAGATTAGACGACCTAATTTATGTCTTTTTTCTTTTTTCCTCTCTCATTTTCCCCATCAGCTTACGTCTCTCTCAAGATTACTGAAAGGTCCATTAGATTGCATAATAGCAAACGTCGGAATGGACCCATTTGGTGAAAGTGGTCCAAGACGTAAAAGTTAAGGGTGTTGGACCTTCTTTGTCCCGAAGGGACACTCTTCAAACTTTGGGGCTCAAGCAGTGAAGCAGCCATTGCCAAACTATGAAAAGCATTGGACGCCTAGCGTAGAGTATGAAAAGTCCGTGGAATGACATTGACCTAAATGCGTGCACCATGTTCAACAACATAGGTTTAACCTACTTTGATCACATCCAAATCAACATAAATAACATAAAGAATGAGAAAATTTATTCAACTATTCCTTGATTCCCCTAACCAATGTAATTTGATGGTGAAAAACAAATTTATGTTACTTGGATTTTTCATCTTTTTTAAATTATTTTTATTTGGTCCATTTTCAAATGTGAATATAAGATATGTTAGTCTAAATATATAATTTTTTTTTTAATATGTCTATATCAAATACATCGACATTCATAGAAAAAGTTACTTACTCTAGTCTCAACGGTCAAATGTAATGATTTATATATATATATATATTATAAGCAAAACTGATAATTGGTGGGATGTCATATTATGAGACAAAGACAGTTTATGTCTATAGAAAATAGATAAGTTGTTGAAGATTGACGATTTTGATGTCAATCATGCAAAAGAAAACAGAAATTTTGAAGTTATCAATCATTATATATTTGGTGTAGGAAGGAAAAAAAAATAGAAGAAGAAGAAGAGCTGAAAGGCTAACTACTTGCATTATGAGCAAAGATTATATGTTGATTATTTGATCTGTCTTATCAACTCCTTCGTACTCTTTTTAACTCAACCTTAATTATCATGCCTACTATAATTTTTATGTAGTTATATTATGATCATAGTGACAATAGGAACTGACATTTGCTTAAGCCTTTCTCGTATATAATTAGCTTAATTATAAACTTAAAATACAAGTAAAAGAGATTAATATTATATTTAGATGTCTAATGAGGAGGTTGTAATTTGAGAATAAGTACAAGAGTTGCAAATGTTGGGATTCGAATTTCAAATTTATTTGATATCAACTTTTAGGGTAACTATATAAATCAATTAAACTAAATTTTAAGTTCAAATAAATACGTATTGATTTACACATAAGAATCACTGTCGACCCCTTTGGTAATATACCACAATAATTAAATATAATCCATCATTTCTTGTCCAAAATGGTATAAACCAAAGAATCCGTAATATTATAAGATTAAATTAAAAAATTGACAATGATGGATCTACCCTCTTTTTTTTCCTTTTTCTTTTTTTTTTAATGCTTTTGCAATTTTACATTAAATGAAACAAGGGATTTGAAGGCTGCCAAGATCTTTTTAGATTAATTAATGTTAATGCTGCCATTTTGGCTAATATTAGCAAAAGGCAGTACCCGTAACCCCATAAAGAACAAAATGGGCCAATTCCATGAAAATCCACCCAAATATCATAGACATTCACTTTTTAGGCCCACATATGGTTCACTTTTTGGTCCACACAAAAAAGCCACTGTTTCAATGGATTGACAAGGACCATAAAATTCTATTGATGAAGACTTCAACGGTTAGCCGAATCTGTGTATGTGGCAAACTCATCCATACTTGAAGATAACTTGGAATTCTTAAGCCTACCCAAAATGCTCTCGTTTTTTT
>JAQSVH010000010.1:11567565-11598411 GCA_029448705.1 Adansonia digitata
TGTGTATGTGGCAAACTCATCCATACTTGAAGATAACTTGGAATTCTTAAGCCTACCCAAAATGCTCTCGTTTTTTTTCCTTTTTTGCATAAATAAAAGGTAGCCATAATTTCCATCTTTCTTGAACATCGAGCTGTTTTAATGGATTATGCTCATGTTTCAACGGGACCTTTGAGTTCTTGCTGATGTGTCAATCTTACCCTAATTTAATTTATACTCATATTTAATATAGAATATAATTTTTTAAATATTTTTAAAATATATAAAAAATTATACTAAATTTTTGAGTATAACATTTTGAAGGCACTAATATTTGACACTCACCATAATATTCATATAAGATCGACTGATGTCTGCGATTAAAATTCCATTTCCGATTGAGACTTTAGAGGATATATATATTTTTTATGATTTGTTTCACTAAAGAAAAAAAAAACAATGGCCTTTTAAGTATATCGTATTCAGATGTTTTGTATAAAATCTTGTTATAGCACATATGTAATTCTCAAAGTTTTGTCTTCTAATTAACTAAAAAGTTGACATAAACAATATCCTCTAAAATTAACATTTGCACCCAGATGGATATTGGCATGACAGTTTAAAATTAAATCGGGAGAAAATTGAAAGGTTTAACAACATTCACTATTATCAAATTGGAGCCCAAATAAAGACCTAAATATTTAACTTTGATACATTTATTTTTATATATATAATTAAATAGTTACGCATATGAATACAGGATTTATTAAGATAATTCATACAATTATCTTAAAAAATGATATCCGTTAGATTTAATGTTTGAATCATAATATTTATAATCTATTTTTTATCTTAAATTATGATTTTTTAATAGTATATATATATATATTTACGCCATTGAGTTAAAGAACCATTAGCATGATCAGATTAATGTATTACTATGTCAAAATTAGTAAGGTGAGAATTAAGTTAATTCTAAGAGTAGATCATAAATGGTGGGTACTTTTGCTTCGGACCATCTATAGTTATCGTTTCAAAACTTTCAGATATGATCTTGAAAAATAACTTGCGTGTCAAAGATACACCGGAACCCCGGCTGCTTATAACCTGTGTGAACTCTGGCTTTGATAAAAAAATCAAAGTGTAACACTAAAGACAAAGGCAAAATAAGAATCTGAAGGTGTGAAGTTAGGCAACTTCCACTTTAAATGTGAGAATTGCTTGTTCGTTAGGGAATTGGGACGAATCAAAATGTTAATTTATTTATTTGTATCTTATTTAATTATTATCTTATAATTATATTATATATATAATATTTTAATGCATAATATGACCCGTGACATAAACTACTTTCCGACAAATTAAACACAGCCTCAAATTTCGAAGTAAGCAGTAGCGCAAGTGTGGTTGCGGTTGAATGTAGGGGCTAATAATATATATATACATATATATATATATATATCATCTTTTTGGATCTGTTAGGAGACCAAGAAAGATAAGGTGAGAATAAGCTTGGCATAGAAAATAAGGAAAAATTTTTTTTTTAAAATGCTAGTGCCATACTCAAGTGCAAAAGTACGAAGGAAAGAGATAATAGTAAGACCGGACATTATATCTAATAGTTTAAGTTAATTTGATTTTAATTATTATTTATTTGATAAAAATTTTATTTAAAATTAATTATAAAAATATATTATGCAAAGATACGCACATTCTTGCTTAATGTCAATCCCATCATAAGCACCTCTATGCAATACAAAAGCAAAATCTGTCACCAATTGAATTTTTTTTTTTTTGTATTTTTAGTTCTACGAATTTTCTTTTGAAAAGTTGATTAAGTTTATTAATAATAATAATATATGATTTCATCAGTAATTAATTAATTAACCACGTCTGATTGATTCAAGGAAGAATAAAATTATGGAACTGTCATAATCCAAATAAACATAGCCAGCCAAGATACGCACATTCTTGCTGAATGCTGACAGTAACTACAATGGAAAGGGCACTGAAAAAGCTGCCAAGCAATTTCACATGCACATTCACGTCCCTAACAGTTTGTGACAAATTACGCCAATTATTCTTATTAAATGTATACAGACTTGAATTTTCAACGACAGCTTAAGCAAATAGTAGTCTGATTTGATACAAGACTGATGCCCTTTTGCATTTTCATCGTAACTTACCTTGGAATTGGACACCACCCAAAATCACTGTTTACCCTTCGAGTGTTAAATATGAAATGTATCTGATACATATAATATTATTTATAGATTAAATTATTTATTAAGATTCGATTTTAGACATAATTTTTTATAATTTAAGTTAATTTAATCTGAATTATTATTTAATAATAAAAATATTTTTATTTAAATTTAATTATAAAATATATATATTAATATAAAAATATTTTTATTTTTTTAATTTATAAACAATAATTTAGGTTATCAAGTTTGGGTAAAAAAATTAAAAAATTTTGAATCATAACTCGATCCATGGATAACTTTATCAATACAACTCAATTTTTTAAAAGTTTTATATATATATATATTGAGAGATATAACTGTATAAATATATATGAATATATATAAAATACAAATGTTAAATAAAAATACTTAAAATGAAGAGCTAAGGTGGTCTCAAACTATAATTCCATATAAGGGCAAGTTTCATTTTTTTTAGCTTATTTTGGAATAACCCACCATGTAAATCTTGAAATATTCAATTTTTTTTTATTTGCATTCGTCAAGAACTCTTAAGATTTGTTACATGAATTCTTCCATAATAATTTTTGTATTGGTGTTGATATTTTATCAATAAATAAGACACAGAATACGTATTCGTTTCTCATAACAATAACCAACACAATTCTTATAACAATCGCAATTTAAAAAAGAAAGATGAGGAAGAAGAAAAAAGTTTGGTCCATTTTTGCAGTTTGATCCTTATATTTACCTTTTTTTGTTCTTTTAATCTCTATATAATCATCTATTATTTGAAATGGAGTTGGGAACTTGGGATAATAATTAGAAACGAAAGTTAATTGATGAAATAGGAAAAAAAAATATACTGGCTGATATTAGTGTTCATGCTGAAACTATGACTATTAATAAATGAGTTCTTTTATAAAAAAAAAAGAATTTAAATAAGATCATTGTATTTAAATATGAATACATGATATAAATATACTTTAAAAAGAATTAATAAAATCAAATAAAACATATTAAAATATGAATAATTTATATAAATCATATGATAACATGTTTGTGAGATCAAAATTTTTTATTTTTTTATATTTAAAATTATCAAGATTTCAAACACAATCCCTAAAACAAAGAGGATTGGGATGAAAAAAAAAATGAGCTGGCTCCGATGGTATGATCCAAAAAAATTGTAGAGGGCGGTGATGATAAGTTAGGCAAAGCTGAGAAAATAAAGGGCCCATATGTTTGAGAAAATCACAGCAGCAAATAGAAGCATCTTGATTCGGCTGCTTTGATTCTTATCTCTCGTTGGTGAGTTTTTATCATATTTATTTTTTGTCATTTTGGATAGTGAGTTTTTAACGTAAAATCAAAGATGAGCACATTTATTTGCTATACAGATGATTCAAAATTCACCATACAGTATGACGAGTTTTCAATTAATTAACTCGCCTTTTCACATGATTCGACAATTAATTTAAAAATAACTGTAAATAAAAGAATAAAAAAATTATAATATTTGTATAAAATAGCCTATTGATTCTCAAATTGCACTTGCATCTAATATGCAACAAAAAATTTTTTTTTTCTATAAATTATTCATTAATACAGTGTGGCCGTGGAAAAAAAAATAGTCGGAAATGTGTTATAAATAAATTAGGTGCCTTTTCCTAAATCAATTATTGTAGTGACTTTTTAAACCAAAAAAATATTGGACTCAACAGAGAAATTTCATACATTTTGCAAAAAAAAAAAAAAATGGTACTTAGTTATATTTGAATGCATTATTGATTGGGAGAAATAATATTATTTGATTTATGGCATTTCTTATGCTCTAACAAATCATGCCTCATTAAGAAAGAAAATGATTAACTTTGGTATGAACAAACAGGGCTTAAATCTTTCCTTTTTTCAATTAAAAGAAAAAAATAATTTTTTTTAAGATAGAAAATCGGAGGAATAAAAGTGAAAATATGAAAACATTTTTTTTTCTTTTTTGTTAATTTGTTCGGTAGAAAATATGAAAAATTAAAAAATATTTAAATTTATTTTACATCCATTACTTAATAGAGTTGAAAAATGACAAAAAAAATTATAAGACTTTATATTTATAATTTTTTAAATTAAAATAAGAAAATTTAAAATTTAAAATATGAAAAATCTTGTAAATATTCTACACTATACTCAAACCTATCTCATTTTTTTTCCGTTTATTTTCTTTCAAATTTGAAATGGTTTAGTTTTGTACATAAAGAAAAACATTTTTTTAAATTTTTTTGTCAAGAAAAGTTGAAATTTATATTATTTCCATTTTTTAAGTTTGAAAAACTCATTATTTTTAAATTTTCATATAATGCATTTAATATAAATATATAAATATATAGGAGCATTTCACCTTTAATTTCTTTTACAACAATATTACGATTATTTAACCACAATTAAAAAGTATGCAAGGGTCAATAACTTATAAGTGTAGGCTTCACATGATTTTTTTATGGACCCTACATAACATTAAATTATAATTGATTAATTGTAATATAATTATTATAGGTGATATACTCTCTAGATACGAACATACAAACCCCTCCAAACTTAATTCTATTTTCATATGTTTCGAACGTAATTGATTTGGCATATTTCTCAAAAAGAGGGTGCAAATCAATTAGTAACTCTATTTTAGAGTCAAAGAAAAGCAACAACTAATATTTTCATTATTCCATAAAGATCGATTATACTCCCGAAAACTAAATAATAATAATAATAATAATAATAAATTTAAGTGATTGGTTCATGCAAATAAAAATAAATTTTGTTTTATTTCTGCTAGTAAATTATTTGTTGTTTGGCACGTTTGTTCCATACCTTACCTGCTTTATACGATAAAATAGTTAAACGTTAATATAATATAATACAGTATTCAATTTTAAGGGATTCTCAAATCAATTTGATAAGGTTCCATTTAGATTTTGTATTAAAATTATTTATTATATTTTCTTTTGAAAATAATGTTATTACCCTAATTTCAATGGGTGTCTATGTACCAACTATGAATTTCAAAAGATCTTTAAATGTTATTCGGTAAAAATGACAGAACGGAGATTATGATGAAAAAAAATTATTAATCTAATCACTAAAATTTATAATTACCTTATTATTTTATAACATTCATAATATTTTTTTATTCTTATTATTAATTTTTTTAGTTAATATCTAAATCCTCTTGAACTCGTAACTTTCAAATTTTATGAGTAGTAGAATACTCAATTGGCATTTATCTATCTTATTATTAAGTAAAGCTTTAATGTCCCTTTGGTTTAACTATCATAAGAAACTCCATACTCTTGGGAATAACAATAATTAATTGTAAACATAAACAAAGTTCTGGATTTCTGGGTGTTAAAACTAATTAAAAAATAAACGAAAACGCGTCATAGAATTTTTTTTTTCTTTAATCCCTGGATTCTTTTCTCATTTAGTCTACATATTTTGAAGCCATGCATGGCATAATATTGTTATGCATCATCACCTTAAAAATGTATAAATTTTGAGTATGGGAATCAAGTATAGTTTCCCATCCCTTTAACATTATTTCTTTTATTCTCATAATTCAAATTAGACTTGTTTATGATTCGATTATAATTTAAAATTTTTTAATTTTTGTTACTCAAATCTGAGTTAGATCTGTTCAAAAGTTTATTTTACTACTCACAATAATATTAAATATAATTTTTATATTAATTTGTATATATCTTATAATTAAATTTAAATAAAAATATTTTATTATTAAATAGTAGTTTAGGTTAGACGAAGTTGACCTAAATTTATAATGACTTTGCCCTAGGCTCGGTCCATAAATTATCCTACACACTATCAATGAAGTTTTTAGACTCCACAAGTAATGTTAAGATGATTACACATGCCGCGTAAATATAAAAAAAAACTAATTAAAAATAAAACTGAGACATGTGACAAACTCTTAAATCGCTTATGAAGTCAAAAAGTTTTTACTTCACCAATATACCAAATACTAATCCATATATATATATGATAATTATTTAATAAATGATCAATAAAGTGTAAAAATTCTACTGCCAGGATTAATGAAGGGACATATGTCCCTTAAGATATATTTAAAGGAATAAAAAAAATTAAATGGGACATGTATATTTTATTATTAAATTAGATTTGATAATTTCAAACACGATATAAATATAAAATAATTAAAATATAAAATAACATAAAAAGTAATACAAACATGATAAAAATAAATTTACATATTAAAATTTATATATCACATTAAATATAATTATAATTCAAAAAATACATAAATACCAAACAAATAAATCAATTAACTGTTTTACATTAAGCAATGCTGACGTGCCATATCCATTTCGTAATGACTTTTTTTTGGATTGAGAGATTTATAAATCTAAGAAAAGGCCACTCTCTCACGAAATCATGATTAGGCCTTTACATATATTTGGAGCTTTTGATAAGGAGGTGGGTGCCTGTAATCATGCACTTTTTCGAGAGTGGATAGGAAGTGTGCATGCAATCCTTTTTTCTTTTATTTATTTTATCTTTTGCTTAGTTTAAAGGATTTCTAACAGAAAATTGCTAACCTAATGCTACTATATTCATAAAAAAAAGTTCCTTTTTTTTTCTTTCTCTCTCCGGCAAGTAAACGATCTTAGTCCATTTTTCTATGATTTTTGAAAATGAAAGGTTGTTCATCTTCCTTTAGTGCTCCATAGATAGCAACATGAACAAATGAATCAATAATGATGGAGGTTGAGTATGGCATCCAACAACTATTAGTTGAATCCTTTTAATTAAGAGTTTGGTTAACTTGGGATCAAATTTTATGATCCAAAAACGCGTGTTAAGATATTTTTTTGAGTTCATACATAATTTAAAAATGTGTATCAACATACTCTTTTTTGGGTTCATACCAACATTTCAATCCATGTGTTATAATTATACATAAAATAGAAAAAATATGATTAATAGTAATTTTATTTATTTAATCACGGAACCCTTTATTAATATTATTAGTGTCTCATATATCTGAAATCGAGATTTAATATAATTTATTCATGCAGTCACTCTTAAAATATGACATTTAATAGATTTAAAGTTTGAATTATAATATTTACAGCTCTTTCTATTTTAAAGTACGACTACCTTTATACCAAAAATAATATCTTTTATATCTTATTAAAATAAAGTAAGTTTGAATGAATGATGATCATGAAGGTTCATTCATCTCTTAATTAACTTAATTATTTGCTTACACTCTTCCTAATAAATATGAATGAAAACTTAATTATTTCATTTATTATTTTATTCGATATTAATTTAATTTATTGCAATTAATTTTTTTGTGCATAGCCTTTAATTCACTTTATGATGCTACGAAATCCCTAACCAAAATTGTTTTATGAATCACCCTTTTATGTGGCTTGGAGTGCTTTGAAAGAAATGGCAAAGTATAGACATAATTAGATGACAAAGTAATAGCTAATTTAAAAGTTAAGAATAAACTATGAAGAAATCAATATCGATACATTAGGCAAGTTATTTCCCACAATTGCAAGCAATTAGCATCTCATAAAAGTATGTATCAATGTAGTTATAAATGTAACTAAACACCACTCCGCCCCCCTCCCTTCCTTTTTCCCTTTCAAGAAAGAACATATGTACTTTGGATTTTGGAATCACTTCGATTGCCAATTGAATGTGAATCATTGATTCAATAAAATAGTAGGTAAGATTAGCGTAAAAAAAAAAAAGATTTAATTGACAGTTTGAATTGATTAAATTGAAAATTGATAACTTATTTAATGTAATATATATTATAAAATTGAAGATTTTCTGAATCATAACATTAATATTTATTTTCACTTTACTAATTAATGAAGGAGAATTAATAAAATAAATAAATAAAATATTAAAAAATTATTTTTATAATTAAATTTAGATAATATCTTATATTATTAAATAATAAAGCAGATGAACTCAAATTAACAAAAATACTTGATCTAAAGCACTATCGTGCCATATTCAACGGTATTCATTGAATCTAAAGAGCGGAAAATGGATGTGTTTTTTTTGGGTGCATTTAATTGGTGTTAATTCTGCACAAATTTTCCGCAAACAAAAATTCATTGTAAAAACCGAGGCGACAAATGATGTCCTTCCACGCGCTTATATTACACGTGCATTTCAAGTGCCAATAATTATTATTGCCATTGCCCAAGTTGCCAACTTAAATCTCAGCCCTGCCTGGCACCTCCGTGTAATTAATTATCCAAAAATTAATTAGAAAAAAAATGGGGGGGGAGGGGGATGATATATCTTAACAATGAGTTCTTTTTCATGTATTTCACGCTATATATCATTTACCACGCTCGGAATAGCGAGTGGAACTAAGAAGAAGTAAAAAGAAAAAAAAACATAAAATTTATGGCCATTAATTAGGAACCGACCTTTCTTGGGATTGTGTAGAGAATCATTGCATTTTTCAATAAGCCAAAATAGAAAAAACTAAAGATTAGAAAAGAAAGCTTACATGTTTTTTTTTTTTTTTTAATGTACAGCCAAACAGACCTTTAGGTTTATTACATTTTTTATAATAATAATCAATTAAACTACAATTAACTCATAATTTTCAAAGAATATGAAAAAAAATTGATTTATCTCTCACTGGATTTAAGTCTAAAAAGCGACGCCGAGGAGGGCTTAGGTTAATTTTAAATTAAATATGTCAAAATTGAATTGTATCATAATGTTATTTCATTAATTGAATTAAAACTATATTTTAAAAAAATTTAATCCATCGAAAGTAATTTAATTAAATTTTTAATTAATTAAATAAAATTTTATATTCAAATTAACTTGTTATAGTTGAAATAAAAAATTTTAAATTGATTTAAATAAAAATCTGAATTTTTTTAAAAAATTTCATCTAATAATCAATCAAAATTAATTAATAACAGATAAACTAATAATCGATGCCATAAAATGCATTGATTTAAAACTGAGCCATGAACGTCTGGGTCTAAAGGCCTTTCGGAAAAGGTCCCACATTTCACTTTCAAAGCACCGTGCTTTAATGTTTATAAATTCAGCTGCTAACCACCTGCAAATATCAAACCTTCCCATTTGATCTTAAAAATGAACAACAATTAAAGTTGTGGTAACACATTGTGATTTGTGAAGTGTTAAGCTTTAGCTTATTTTCCTCTTCAGTCTCTCTCTCTCTCTCTCTCTCTTTCTCTCTTCCATTTAAAGCCATTTTTTTCTCTGCCAATAAGATAGAAGAATTAGAATAAAGTGTGCAAGGGAAAGAATCAACCAAAACAGGGGCATTGCTTTGTGTAAGAAAAAGGGTCTTTAGTTCAAAATTTTTCTTTTGCCATGCTCACGGCCATGAACACCAACTCCAAGCTTCCTCTAGTGTGGAACGCTTTGTTGGTTGTTCTTTTAGCTTCCTGGGTTTGTTTAGTTACTGCTTCTGTTTCCTATGACCGTAAGGCCATCATCATTAATGGCCAAAGAAGGATCCTCATTTCTGGATCCATTCACTACCCAAGAAGCTCACCTGAGGTAAACTTTTCACTTCATGTGTTCTTTTTAATGCATTCACTACCCTTATGTCCAAGTTTAAGCTTTTCTTTTTAATGCATTTCTTCATCTGGGTGCTTCAAAAGTTTCCTCGTTTCATGCGCGTATATCGTTATGTTAATGTATTATGTTTAAGTTGTTTGATTCTTAAAAAATTGGGTCTTTCTTGTTTTTGACAGATGTGGCCAGATCTTATTCAGAAGGCTAAAGAAGGAGGGCTAGATGTGATTCAGACATATGTTTTTTGGAATGGCCATGAGCCTGCACCTGGCAAAGTATTAAAAATCAACATTCTGTTGGAAATAATTTTTTTTTTGGTTTACAGAGCTTTTATCTTTTGTAATTGGCATAAGAAATTCTGAGTCATTTTCTATTTTTGATTGTTGTAGTATTACTTCGAGGGCAACTATGATTTGGTCAAATTTATTAAGCTGGTGAAGCAAGCAGGCCTCTATGTTCATCTGAGGATTGGTCCTTATGTCTGTGCTGAATGGAACTTTGGGTAATGCTAAAGTTTTTTTTTTTTTTTTTAATTTTCTTAAAAATATAAAGAAATTCACGATAAAGTGTAGTTCAAGCAATTTTTTTTTTCAGGGGTTTTCCTGTTTGGCTCAAGTACATTCCTGGTATCAATTTCAGAACAAACAATGGACCTTTCAAGGTAAGCCAGTTTCTGTCCATCAATGGAGTTTAATATTCTTTTCTAATTTAATCTTGTGATTGAATATCAGAAAATTTAATTTTTCCCCCTTTGCTGTCCTGGAATTTTTTTGAGAAACCAATACACTGACTTACTGAATTGCTATGATGAAGGCTCAAATGCAAAGGTTTACGGCAAAGATTGTTGCTATGATGAAAGCTGAGAGGTTGTTTGAGTCTCAAGGAGGTCCTATTATTCTATCTCAGGTACGCAATATGGTACATTATAGTTAAAACATATAGTTAATTTCTTGATCTCAGTTTAAGATATGGATATTATTGGTCATCTGTTGTCGGTTTAATTGTCAATTTATTGGAATACGATGACGAACTAAGAAATAGTGCCTTTTATAATCTATGCTTTTGACAGATTGAAAATGAATACGGGCCCATGGAATATGAACTTGGTGCACCTGGTAAAGCTTACAGCACCTGGGCAGCTAAAATGGCTGTGGGACTTGGCACCGGTGTCCCATGGGTCATGTGCAAGCAAGATGATGCACCAGATCCTATAGTAAGGCTACCATGCCTTTTATCATCTAAGTGTTTTTTTTTTTTTTTTCCATGTTCCATAACCAATCTTAATGGTCGTCATATTATGTTCAATTTTCTTTAGTGGGGTTGTTAGTGAATAGTGGGTTGTCTACTTGTTGCTCATGTCATGGTCATTGCACATGGCTCAGCTTTCCTATTTCCTAATCCTATCTGTCAGAGTGTCTTTATTTTATTCTTTTTGGACTTTCAGTTTTTGTAATCATATATTGGTTACCAATGACCCTGTTCCTTTCATCAATTATTATCGCACCTATTTGAACTTACATAGTGAGTGGTGTCGGTGAAGAATACCCTTTCTTTTTCAGTGCTTGGCGATGTCAAAGCACTAGTGTATTTCTAAGTTGATACCCAATTGCACAGAAGCACGAGGGATCGATGTTTGATTTAACTTTTTGGCTACTGAAATAATCTAGTTCTTATCATGTATTTCTGTGCAAGGTGAGGTGTTGTTGCAAATCGTTCATTTTGAGTTTTCTTAACTCTATTTTTTTTTCCAACAGATCAACACCTGCAATGGATTCTACTGTGACTACTTTTCTCCTAACAAGCCCTACAAACCAAAGATGTGGACTGAAGCCTGGACAGGCTGGTAACCATATTTTGTTTTCGCAAGAATTATCTTTTGTGACTCTCCTTCACTCGAAAGAACTACAAGTTATAACAATATAACAGTGTGTCCTGGCCCATATTTCCTTTTATTTTATGGCGTAGGTATACTGAGTTTGGAGGGGCAGTTCCTTACCGACCAGCTGAAGACCTGGCATTTTCAGTTGCGAGGTTTATACAGAAAGGAGGAGCATTCATTAATTATTATATGGTAATCAATTTGTTTAATTTGTCAATTTATCACGTTCTATCTGTCGAAGCGTAAGTCTTATATGCTTGTGATTTGTGTTATCAGTATCATGGAGGAACAAATTTTGGCCGAACTGCTGGGGGTCCTTTCATTGCCACTAGCTATGATTATGATGCTCCTCTTGATGAATATGGTACATACAAAGTATCAATGGTGCAGTTTTGAAGTTGACCCTCCATCAACTAGTTTCTATTGTTTACTTTGTTTGAGCCATACGTTCTATGCATTTTAGCATTCATTTTGAATAAAAATATATTTTTAAGGATTAGTTCTTTGATATTGATAACGATTTCTTGTTTTGCAGGACTAAAGAGGCAACCAAAGTGGGGCCATTTGAAAGATTTGCATAGAGCAATAAAGCTCTGTGAACCAGCTTTAGTATCTGGAGATCCCGTTGTGATGCGACTCGGAAACTATGAGGAGGTTAATGTGACTTATTTTTCTAAGAACCTCAATCATAGTACTCTAGATTGGTTTGTATGCAAAACTTACATATAAATTTGAACCATACAGGCTCATGTTTTTAATTATAAGGCTGGAGGTTGTGCTGCCTTCCTTGCAAATTACAACCCAAGATCTTATGCAAAAGTTGCCTTTAGGAACATGCACTACAACTTACCTCCTTGGTCTATCAGCATTCTTCCTGACTGCAAGAATACTGTGTATAACACAGCAAGGGTGAGAAACATCTGATAAACTTGATATCCATTTTGTTCTATTTCAACAATACCATGTCAAGAAGATTTTTGGCCAAGCATATTTCAAAGAAAGTTTATCAAATTTAATATCATAACGTGCTATTTTTGTGGTACATTTTGTTTCTTATATTTAGATTTTTTCCATATCAAAGTTCTTTTTGTAGGACTAATACAGGAGGAATCAACCAATGTCTTTTTTTTTTTTTTTTTCCTTCTCAGTTTACAGTATGAAATAAATATAATTTTGATATAGAAACTTTTGTGATAGGTTGGTGCCCAAATTTCACGAAAGAAGATGGTTCCTGTTCCCATGCATGGAGGATTCTCTTGGCAGGCATACAATGAAGAGACAGCTTCGGATGTTGACAGTTCATTCGCAATGGTTGGGTTGTTGGAGCAGATAAATACAACTAGAGATGCAACTGACTATTTGTGGTACACAACAGAGTAAGTAGTGAATAGCATTGCCTCATTTCAATTTGCATCATCTGTCTTTATTCAACTTAGTTATCGCAAAGCATATCTTTTTATTCCTCAAGGAATAAAGCAAAGATTCGATCGAACTCTTTTTTATTACTGGTGTTTGACTGTACATTATGTTTCCATTCCCAGCATTAAGATTGACCCCAGAGAAGGATTCTTGAGGAATGGAAAATCTCCTGTTCTTACTGTCTTATCAGCTGGCCATGCTTTGCATGTTTTTGTCAATGGTCAACTATCAGGTTTGGATTGTTGTTGATTTTAGATTTCTTTTTTTTTTTTCGAGGGGGGGGGGGGGATGGGGGAGGGGGGCTTTAGGTTTCTTTTTTACCACTTAGAATTATAGCAATATTTAGTAATTGCTGGAAATATAATGGTATATGCTTATAACTTTGGTTTTTGACTTGGGTTGATGTTTTGGAACATTATTCTTAAGAAAAATGAGAGAGTATTAGAGTAGTACGTAAATCACAATGCTCTGAATCATAGTGCTCGGCCATCCAAATTAATGTGCAACTTAAACTTCAATTATCTGTAAACTAAAACATGGAGAAAGTGGTACTAATTTGACAAAAGACACATACATACAGAAGTTTGGATATCCTTCAGTTATCTTGTGGACTACATAATGCAGATCAATTCTATCGTGTTGGCTTGTGGTGCCTATTTTAAGGATAATTAGTATCTCTTAAGCTGACCCTTTTTTGTTTCCCTCTAATTGATTTTGTCAGGAAGTTCCTACGGAAGTCTAGAATTCCCAAAACTAACATTCAGCCAAGGTGTTAAGCTGAGAGCCGGTACCAATACAATTTCACTTCTAAGCATAGCTGTTGGTCTCCCAGTATGCTCTCTCTCTCTCTCTCTCTGTGCTGACAGCTTCATACCAATGGAATTTGTTTATGAATGATTGAATCTGCTGTTTAAATGCAGAATGTTGGTCCACATTTTGAGAGATGGAATGCTGGTATTCTTGGCCCCGTTACATTAACCGGTCTCAATGAGGGAAGGAGAGATCTCTCATGGCAGAAATGGTCTTACAAGGTCTTTTTCTTGCATACTAGTATTTATTTTCAAGTTGTTCTGATATGCTAAGGAGTTGTTTGGTTATTTATCCGTTTGCAGATTGGCCTTAAGGGAGAAGCCTTGAATCTTCATTCACTAAGTGGTAGTTCCTCAGTGGAGTGGGCAAAGGGGTCATTAGTGGCACGAAGGCAACCATTGACATGGTACAAAGTAAGTGTCCCAAGATACGACCGCACAAAATTGTCAATAAGATCGGAGTCTATGAACCATTGTCTAGAGTTGCATTAATGCAAACATCATCATGGTTATTCAGTATTTTCAATGATCACATATATCCCGGATCTATTTGGCCCTGAAGCCGATGGTGTCCGATGGTCATGAAAAGAAAAGCAATTGTTGACAATTTTGATTGGACCTTGTTCTTATCGAAATAATTTGTAGAAATCAAATGCGCCTGAAAGCCTCTTTCAGTCGGCTTTTACTGACATTCTTCTTTAATTTTGCAGACAACTGTCAATGCTCCCGCTGGAAATTCTCCATTGGCTCTAGATATGGGTAGTATGGGCAAAGGTCAGATCTGGATAAATGGACGGAGCATCGGACGACACTGGCCTGCATATAAAGCATCTGGAAATTGCGGTGTCTGTAACTATGCTGGAACATTTAATGAGAAGAAATGTGGAACTAATTGTGGAGAGGCCTCTCAAAGATGGTAAGAGAAGAAACTAATCTTCTTCACAGTTTGTCTTGCAAGCAAGGAATTGTTGATAAGTCTGACTTGTGGTTGCTAACTTATTTTTAGGTATCATGTTCCTCGTTCGTGGCTCAACCCAACAGGGAATTTGTTGGTCGTGTTCGAGGAATGGGGTGGAGACCCGAATGGAATTTCTTTGGTGCGCAGAGAAACCGACAGTGTTTGTGCTGATATCTACGAGTGGCAACCAACCCTAATGAATTACCTGATGCAAGCGTCTGGTAAAGTCAACAAACCCCTGAGGCCAAAAGTCCATTTAGAGTGTGATGCAGGGCAGAAAATCTCAGTAGTAAAGTTTGCTAGCTTTGGAACTCCAGAAGGGGTCTGTGGAAGCTACCGCGAAGGAAGCTGTCACGCTCACCACTCTTATGACGCTTTTAATAGGGTATGTTCCATTTGCTTACACTATTTCATCTTGTTTTATGGTTGGACTAGTAGATTATAAACCGATGACTGAGCTGTGAAAACTCTTTCGGTGTTACTAGTATCCAGGTTTTAAGCTTTGTCCACCAATTGTTTGATTCCTCTCGAGTTACCCAATGTATAATCTGTATAAGTAATTCAAGCCTATGAATTCCCCCATCCTCATCAATTTTTCCTTCGTCCTTTGGATATATACACCAAACTGAGTCATCTATTCCATCCCAAAATAATATCAGTAGCAGATTTATGCTGGACAAACAACCAAGAAGCTTGAAAATCTCTCAACATCTACATTTTCCGGCCAAGTTAACTTTTCCTTCATCTGCTCTTTACTGCTCTTTTGTTTTGTTTCGTTGCTTCATGAAACATCCACCCATGTCTTTGTCCTTGCAGCTTTGTGTAGGACAGAACTTCTGCTCGGTGACGGTAGCACCTGAAATGTTTGGAGGAGACCCATGTCCTAGTGTCATGAAGAAACTCTCTGTGGAGGTCATTTGCAACTGACGGAACACATCAGAAACAAACACATGAAACAAACAGGGATTTCTTGATTGTTTTTTTTTTTTTCTCATTCCAACATGCCATTCAGCATTTGTCGTTTTTTCGGGGGTAAATTAAGCCCCCCAATCCAAGATCAGATCACAACCATTTGTTCTTGGGTTTTTTTTTTTTTTCCCCAGGGTGAAGTTGTACAAATACACAACACACCCCTGGGTAAAAAGCTCATATAGATTATGAAAAATAGTTGCAGATAAGCTCCATGTGTATATACATACATACAATGTTTGTTCCCGAATGATATGCAGAATTCGAAGACAGCCATGAAAGTCAGCAGAAGCTCAGCTCGAGACGATAGCTTACACCGAGTACGTGTGAAAATGTTTTGTTGTTTAGGATTAATGGAAAGCCTCTGGTTTTCTAGTAAAATATATTGCCTTTGTAATCTATTTGAACTTCCTGGGAAGCAAAAAGGGTAGTCTTTGCTTTGTTATTTGTAACAATATAGCTTGAGTAGGCAATAAAATCAAGTATTGCAAGATTGTCTCAAAGTAATTGTACTCATTATAATAACTCTTATATTTTCTGCACTTAAAAAGGGCCCTTCAAATTGAAAAAAGCTAATGAAAACCGCAATAAGCTCAATGGGTTCTTTGTATTAGATTGAAATTATTTATTATTTTTTTCCTTTTGTTGTTTTCGGCTGCACTTCTTTGGTCTTCTCCAAAGCTCAAAGCTGAAAGCTCAACGCTTGCATTTTAGGTAATTCTAATTAGAGAAGTGATTAAAAGAAATTCAGGCCATGCTGTTCGGTCTGTTATAGTATATTAACTTGGAAAAATGTTGAACTGGCATTGAACCGGATTAACCAATAAAAAATCGGATAAAATTGGTTTTGTATTTTTTTTTAAAAAAAATTTGTTTGTAATTTAATGAGATTTAAACTTTTAACTTATTAATTTTACATTAAAGATCATATTATTAAACTAAATACATATTTTTATTAATTGCAAATTATATTAAATGTTTATTGAACATTAAAGAACATTAAAACTATTTTCAAAATGTTAAAAAAGTGCTTTTGATCAAACGGATTGATCTTTGGTCCATTTTTATAAACATTAGTAGAGATGTTTGAAGATTTAGGATTAAAAAGAAATTTTCAAGTTATATTTTAAGTTAAATTATTCTAGATTTGGATTATTTTAAATTTTTCTCGTTTTAATTTGACATTCTAATTATTTAGGTTCAAGTTTAAACTATTATTCTTCTTAAAGATCAAATCAATCTAAGTTCGGACCATATTAAATTAAATTTTGGATATTTTAAATTTGAATTACTTCAAATTTGTACAACTTAAAATTTTGATTGGACAAATTTATTTATTTTTTATTAAATCACATTGCATCTCATTTAAATTCAAGTGCATTGAATGTTTTTTCTATTAATTTTGAAAGAGCTTTAAATATAAAATACATAAATTTAATATTTAATAACTATTAATATAATTATTATACTACTACTTATGTTTCTTTTTGCTTTTTGCAGCACAATGATTGCCTAAACTACTACTACTACTACTACTACTACTACTAATAATAATAATAATAATAATAATAATAATAATAATTATTATTATTATTATTATTATTATTATTTCATAGGTTCTCCGATTGAAGCTAATTCAACCCAAAACAAAAAGCTCTGATTATTGATATCATGTTCACCTAATTCTCCAATGGAAGAATTACTAAGGACATATGTATATACCAACTTCTCAAATAAACAGAGTAATTGAGATGCATTGCTTCACTGTTGTCTCAACTAAGGAACAGTTGGAAGTATACTCAGCCAATCATGAATTCCTCTTTGTTTTGTTAAGACTTGATATTTTAAGTGTCAAAACATAGAAAGATTAGACCACAAATTTTAGTCCTTGCAGAATCTACTTTTAAGAGTATGGTGCATAACTTCCAGCAGGCAAATTTAACCTAAAATGAGATTGTAGAGACAATAGGGAATAAGATTTATATAGCACAATCATGCTTTCATGCTTTCCTCTCATCCGGCCTGTAATTTGCATAGGTCGTCCGCATCATGCTTTCCTCTCATCTGGCCTGTAATTCGTGTAGGTCTGCTAGTTTTTTCTAGGTTCTAATCTCAGTCAATCTTCAGAGAGGAGTAGATCTTCCTAACAAACCAAAAGCAAGCATAGAAGCCAATTGTCCCTGTCAGGACAAAAAAGGCATATGAAACAATTACCATGTAGCCGAAGTAAAGGATGCCTGAAACCAGCTTCGTGATCTCCAGCTTGGTAAAGAAGTAGAAACCCGAGTACAGGAAAAGATAAAGCGCAGAGGAGCCAGCGGTCAAGTAAGATCTCCACCACCAATGGTAGTCTTCACTGCACAACTGGAAGTAGCATAGCACGATTGTTATCTCGGCGCAAGTGATTATCAGAATAATGAACACTATGAAAAGGAAGCCGAAGATGTAATAGAACTGGTTCAGCCATATCGACGTCAAGATGAAGAAGAGCTCAATAAAAACAGCCCCAAAAGGAAGAATGCCTCCGATGAGTATAGAAAAGAGTGGTTTCATGTACCATGCCTGCTCTGGTATCTGCCTCGGAATTTTGTTGGTCTTCACGGGGTCTTCAATGGCTGGCTTTTTGAAACCCAAGTAACTGCCAACAAAGACCAAGGGAACTGATATACCAAACCAGAAGCAAACAAGAGCAAACATTGTCCCAAATGGCACTGCACCGGAAGATTGCTCTCCCCAAATTAGTGCATTCAGCACAAAGAAGATGGCAAATAGGACCCCCGGAAACATAAATGCAGTTTTCAAAGTATTTCTCTTCCACTCTGTGCCCTTGAACATTTTGTATAGACGCGCTGAAGAATAACCAGCAAATATTCCCATGAAAACCCACAAGAGAACCATAGCAGTCATAAGCCCTCCGCGATTGGATGGAGATAAGAAGCCCAGCAACGCAAATATCATTGTCACAAGCGTCATTGCAAAGAGCTGGACACCTGCACCAACATAAATGCAAAGTAAATCATAATTGATTGGAGCCCTAAAGGCATCTCCATGAACAAGCTTCCATCCTGTTTCTTCCTGAGCCTCCTCATCTTGGGTTTCCAATTGATTGTAGTTTGCAATATCTTTATACAGTGTTCTCATCATGATCATGGCCACCATGCCAGAAAGGAAGACAACAATCATAAGTGAATTTATGATGGAGAACCAGTGGATCTGATCATCATTCATCAAAAGGTACGTGTCCCAACGGGAAGCCCATTTGATATCACTCTCCTGCAGAAAACCTCAAGTTAACCTTAGGATATACAGTGGAAAAGATCAACGATAAGAAACAGAAAGGGAAGGCAAGAGTACCTTGAAAGTTACATCAAATGTGAACACAACCTCCTTGCCTAGGTCAACTTCTTGCGGAACGGTGCTACCTTGAACTAGATTTCTGGTGTCCTTATTGCATGTTGCTACCTGGGGATTCTTCTCATCCCATTCCTTGTATTCATGATTAATGCTGTTTATAAAAGCCACACAATGAACAATACTGACACAAATAAGCCAGTCCTTTGACAACCAACAGAGAATGACCCCAATCCTAAAAATATTAGTTTCTAATTTCCATCACACAAATTTCACACAGTTTCCATAACTCTTTTTCCATACTAGGATAATTCAAAAGGACAATATAAATTGCTACTTTAACCATATTCGATGAAATTTAAGAATGATAAATCTTTAAGCACATAAAAAAAATCTCAAGTATTTTATTGCTTTGAGTATCTACATATATTCAGAATACTATTACAATGAGTTTTCAGAAACAAAAAGAAATAATAGAGGTAGAAGAACACGGAATTACACAATTTGGCATATGTCATACATACTAACAAACATGGTTCAACTCAATGAAAAGGAAAAAGATGCAAAATTAACCAAAAGGAAGTTCAAGAAATTGGTAGAAAACCTGTTAGGAGTAATCTCAAATCCAACAATTCGAGCAGCATCAGACTCAGTATCCCTGTGAAACATGACCCTGAAGCTCAAGTGGTTGTTGATAAAATATTTCTCCTCCTTGCTCTACAAAGGCATATAAATGGTTAAAATAAAGATAAAAAACACATAAAATTTGAAGACAATACCATCTTCCCTGAGCATACCCTAGCATAATTCCCCTTGAACCCAACACGGAAACCATGTTCATATGTTGTTGACTGACTTCCATCTCTCCTTTGTCTAAGAACAGCAACTGGAAGGTTGTCAAGAATCCTGTGCATCAAGTCCAGATAATTTAGTATAAAAACTTACTGCAAACGTATTAACCACAAATGCAGAGAGAGGAGGGTGGTGGGGAAACAAACATTACAACCAAAAGAGGTAAGCCACACAAAATATCTCCATAAAGAGAAAGGAACAAGGAAATATGAATCATTGGTGTCATATTTGTTACTTACATATTAACTCGATATTCATCATCAATTTTTTCCTTGAAATTCTTTGTAGATTCCGCATCAAGTTTTTTTTGACAGACTACTTTGCAAGGCTGATCCACCCTCATTTCGAACTAAAGCAAAAGGCATGATAAATAATGAAATAAGAATTGCAGATAAATCTATAAAGCTTTTCATTAAATACCACTTGACACCAACTGCAAGTAAAATGCTCACAGTGTAGACGGAATTCTCTATGCGATCACCACGTAGCACCTCCCCCAAATTTTCAGCATTGTTCACAATCTTAGATGGCTTACAGTAGTTTAAATAGTAATAGTCATATGGGAGTTGTGTCTTCGTAGATGACAATTTGTTCACTTTTACATAAAGGGGATCACCCTGTCCAGAATCAGAGAAAGGACAATTTAAGACATAAGACAACTAAAAACTAGAAAAAAGGGACCAAAACCATAAGAAAAGGGATCTTTAACAAAATTCAGAATCAGAATAATATAATCTGAATATTGCCTCCACAGATCCCTTGCCCCCACAATTAGAAAGGCGAAAATTAGTTTCAGGCGAAGTAATATGTACCCTAGAGAAGAATGAAAAAAAGAAAAAAGGGAAAAAAAAAACATTAACAGATTCACAACTTTTGTACGAACAGATAGCCCAGACGCCACATGAATTTTTAACACCAAATACGCTTTCATGTTTCTAACCATATAGTTATTGATCTCTTGGAACTTGACAACTATCGTGATCTCTTTATAATTTTGGATATTCATTGCCGAAAAGGAAATGCAGTGTCACATCCTCAATTTCAGAAGATATTAAGAAGCACAAGAAGTAAGATCTTGACAAAGAATGACATAGCTTTCATTTCTTCATATCATATTGGTGATCATTTAAATTGTATCTGAGAGCTCAATCAGCTTCTACCTCCACACCAAAAGCCCCCTAGGGTCAAAGTGCTAAGGCTATAAGCCACGCTCGTAAATGATCACGCATCACAGTGAATTACACTATGGATCTAAAACTATACCACTTTTGTTGTCATTCACATTGCACAGTCCGGACTTGTAAGGCATGGTGCTTCTTGGGCATCATACATCGGTGCAAGACTCAAATATGAAGATTGAACTAGCACAATTGGCCTCACATCTTTAAAGATAAAATGAGCTTTAATTTGCTGAAAAAACCCGGTTCAGTAGCTAAATTTCTTTATAGAAAACGTTACAAGTAGCAATCAGCCGATTACACGTTTAACATTCCATCATTCGTTAAACAAAATATGATTCTCTCAGCATTAAGATTAAAAAATAAACAAACGGTCTTAGTATATTTTTTGATTTTCTCCTTAATTTCACTTGAGTTATTTTTAAACTCACGCAGACTAAACTGACCTTTCGTAAGCTTACGCTATCACTGGCCCACCATTTGAGAATCACAATTCAGAAGAAGCAACACAAATTTACTAGTAAAACGAAAGTCAAATCTAAATCCAAACCAACAGATCTAAAAGAAATGAATCACCAACACATCAGATCAAACCTTAAAAACCCTGGATCAAAGTTCCATCCCATATCAACAAAAGAAAAAAAAGAACTGACCCACAGATCAACACAAACATCAAAGATCAAAGAAAGCAAAGATAAACCCAGAGAGAGATAGAGGAAAGAAAAAGAGGGTACCGTTTGGAAATCGCGAGGGGCGACGCCGGGAAGATAGAAGGAGTGAGCAGTGGAGAGCAGCAACAGCAGGAAAGCGAAGAAGAGAGTCTTCCTTTTGGTACCCATTTTTCTCTTCTTCTTCCGGAGAGAGATTGAGTGATAAGAGGGGATTCGAAAGAATGCTGAGATTTGTAATATAAACCTTCCGAATATGTTATGGCAAACCAGCAAGCAAAGATTGAAGATGGCATATATACGAAACTAATACAGCAAAGCTTCTACCCGTCACACACACACACATATATATATATATATATATATATATAATTGTTTTTCTTTAACAATTGTGCAAGGAAATGCAATTTTCTTTTTGAACTTTATTCCTAATCGTATTTAATTGGCAAGAAAATCAACTGTCTTCTGATTCAAGTCTTCCATAAATCATTCTTAATAAATTTTGCTGCTGTGATTATCGTCAGTAGCCCTTGAATTTACTTTCATTGGCTGTAGCAGCAAATGGTTTCAAACATCCAATTTCTGAGGCGTCACTTCGTTAAAATAAAATTGAAATTTGATGAGTAAAACAACCAATAAAAAAAAAGTTAACCGTCTTAGGCTTTTATTATTATTATTATTATTATTTTAAAACTAAAAATGACAAGTTGAATATAATTAAAAATATAAATATATTATAATATAAAAAATATTATAAATATGATACGAGCATTTTACACAAATTTTTGATAAAATAATTCACCAACTATGCGATATCCTTCCTTATAGTATTTTTTATAAAAAATATTTATATTTTAAAATTTTAAAAATTTAATTATACTCGTATTTAATGTATATTTTTTTTACTATACGTTCAGTCATCTAAAATTCCAACCTCAATTTATGGTACAAATCAATGTGTACAAATAAAACAAGCAATTGGATCCTTTTTGTAAATATAATGTTGCTACTTCATTCTACTTGAGAATGTATGCTCTTTCTCCAGTGAATGCCATAAAAATTATGAAATTTTTTATTTTTGATTGTTAAAAAAAAATAACAATTGTAATTAATGTTAAAAAAATAGAAAAGTAGATGACAAGCAAGGTTAACAGGCCCCAGCCAACCAACCAACCAAGTGCTATGCATTACCATTAGTAACTCAATCGTGCTTCTTTTTTTTTTTTTCCTTGGGGAGTATTAGTTGAAATTGAAGATAAAAGATGTGATGTTTAGAATCATATCCAAGTATAAATGAACCATTAATATTTTCTTGGTAAATAAATTAAAAAAATTAGGCTTTATTCCTCAAATTTTTTAGCCCAGACGATGGTTCTCAAGTATCAAATTTAATTTAAAAAACGTAGTACTAAAGATTTCCTTTCATTTGAGGTGGCAACGGTTGGATTCTATAAATTTATCTAGCTTAGTCAGCACCAGCTCTAAAATAATATAAATCAAATCAATCATACATCGTCGACCATAACCATTTCAATCAAATTTGCAGGGTTAGGCACCAAAATCAAAGCTAAAACAATATTTTACATATATCCACGTAAATTTTAGTTTATCACACATCATATGAGAGAAAAAAAACCTAAAAATATAAAGATAATAGATACTTCAAGGTTTATCACGTTAAGAGTGTTTTAGAGGAGGGATTAATTAAGATCTGATGGTGACAGTATCCATGAACTTTTTATCATTTTCCATGACTTAAAATGTCTCAAGTGAAAGGCAAACTTCAATGTCAATACTCCCTCCTACTCCACAATGCACGGTGATCCTTCCGTACTTATGCTCCCACCTCCACGCATACATTAATATGTAGAATTAGTTTGACAGTAAATTTAATGTTTATGCGGTCCCATGCTGTTTTTACTTCTTCTGCTAAAATTCTAATAGTTAAATATATATATATATATATTCTCGACCCAAATGATATAAATACCAAATGAATTAAAAACATTATGTGCACAACAAATATAATTATATTGTTAAATTTAATTATTCATTTATTAAAATATCAATTATAAAAATATATAAAACTGATTAATTTTTTATCCCTATAAATTGATCCTTTCTCATTACATAAACTCATTTAAAAAGTTTTTAAAAATTGAAATTCATAGTCCATATTTAAAATAATAATTCTTTGAATATTTTGTTGGCATATATTGCAAATACTGTACATTATTCTGGGCCTATAAATTTTTGTGTGCATTGGATAAGTCCAAATAATTTTGCCATTTTTTGATTCCGTCAGAGCCCAAAGGTTTTGAAATACACCCGAGCCCAAATCCGCAATTCTCAGACCTAGAAACGACATCGTTTAATTTTGTAATGTGATAGGCCTTTCGCTTTGTCTTCTTCGGTCAACCAACGCTTTCTAAACAGAAACTCAAAAGTTAAAGCCAAAAAAACGAACTTTTATTGTTTAGCCTTTTTCCTTTTAATATTTAAATTTTCAAGCTTTGCAAGAAAAGAGAAAAAGAAGCCGAAAGCCTGAAACTAGAAACTGATGATGATAATAATAATAATGGTGGCTTTGTCAATGGTTCCATTTCTGGGCACAGTTGGATCCCCACCTTCTGTTATCGAGTTTGGCACCTTAAAGCGCCAAATATCAATACAATACATTCCGAATTCCTTTCCCGGGAATGGGTTCTTTCCCTTGAGGAAGTTTCTTCAACCTTGCCTTCAATCTGGTATATACTTTTCTAACTAGTCTCTACTTTTTGTTTTATTCTCCTTTTGGTTGTTCCCTTTTTTTTTTTTTCAATCTTTTTTGCACGTCTTTGGTAGTAGGCAATGAAATCGATGGCTATCTTTCCTGGGTAACAGTTATTTTCATTGAACATTAATTGGTTTTATTTGTAACCAGACGGGAGTAGTTCTTTTCTTGAGATTAATATTTTTTTTGTACTACAAAGCTCGGCTTTCTTGGATTCCTTTTGAATTGGAATTCAAATTTGGTCTCTTTTGGATAATTGGTCACACCTAATTATCTTTTGAACGCGGTATTAGCTTGTTAGGATGGTATAGAGCATAGACTAACTAACGTTGGGGAAGCATGGTGGATCAATTACTCATCTTTATCTTTAATAAAAAAGAAGTAGATTATTGTTTAGTACATTTGTTCTAAATAAGGAGACAGACTGATTTTAAACTGCTTCTTGTTTATCTAGTTTGAAAGACAACATTGATGAGGTCTATAATATTTCTACTATACCCTTGTTTTGAACGGTAGGTTTGTTATTGTTACTGACAATGCCTCGAGTGCTGGTTTTGCTAGTGTGGATACTGGAGCGAAATTACATGCAGAATAATCAGAGATAATTTTTACAGGGATGGGAGCCAGTGAAGGCGTTCCTTACATCAGCAGCCTAACTGATCCTGTAAAAAAATGCCTGGTATAACTGGCCGTCAGAATTGATCTCTTGATCATAAGTAGTTTTGTTGCTTTCCTTTATTTGTTTGAAATTTCTGCTTTGATTTTTTTAAGACGTTCAATGATTCCTGGTTTTCACAGGCATGCACCGAAGCTTAAGTGGAAAGTTACTTTAATGAAACCAAGTGCTCCTTTAAAAGTTGGTTGTAAAAGTCATTTATTGATTCTTAGGGGATGCTCATGACCTTGCAATCCGAAACGATTCCAGTTTGCGCCAGATCGTGTACTGTTCTTACAATTACTTTACATGCTAGCATTTGACTGTTTCTACTTTAGAATTATTACAGGTAAAATATAGAAGGAAATTACAGGAAAGTAAAGTGCTTTAAACAGAATAGGCCAATAGATTCTTTTATTTCGGCCATATAAAAAAGGCAAGTTGAAACTTTCAAGTCGAAAGCATTATTGGTTGATTAAATGCCCAAACTGGGATACGAGTTCATATGACCTTTTCCAAAACTTGATGCGCGTATCATTTCATTGCCCCAGGTCTTGATGGTCTACGTGATTGGACAAACAACCTGCAGCCAAATATCCCAATTTATGTTGCAAAGCGTGATTTTGAGGTTCAAAATCGACTTCTACCTTTTTCTACAATATTTTGAACATATAGATATTAGATATATGCATATGTGATGGTTATTCATGTTTGCTTGTGTCTGGTAATACAATATATTATCGGACTTATCTTGCTTTTTTCTTTTACAACTTCTAGTAACAAATGGGAACAAAAATTGGTTTTAAAGTAAATCTCATGAAATGATACAAAGGGATAGACAGATAATCTATTGAGGCTAATAGCATTCGTCAATAAACTTTACACAGCTGCAAATAAATGGGTAGGTCAGAATGATTTCTGCATGAAAAGCTTTAGCTTCACATTTCTTTGGATCATAAGGAAATTTAATCTGTTATTGGTGATTGAGATTTCAAAAAATAAAAATAAAAAAATTCACAAACTGATAATGAAACTATTTATGATTTTTGTTATGCATGGATTATTTCCTGTCTTTCTTTGATATGCGGAGCAATTGTGTAATAACTGCTGTGACAATTTCGGGTGATGAAGAAGAACCATTTTTATTGAGTTGATACAAGTGTGATTATTCCTGGTGCTTCAGTCTCAGAGCTGCAATTTAATATTGTTCATGAAAAACCTTTCATCGTGCATTCATTTCACTTTGTATGAACTGGAATTTCTTAGTGCCACACGCATTCCTGAAACTAGAATCAAAGATTTAAGTTCTGTCTGCTCTAAGAAACAGGTTATCTCTGTTTCTGTCTGCTCTTACCCTCATGTAGTTGAAAAGGGGTTGAAAAACTTATGGTTAAATTGACTACTTTTTGCTACATTCATATATATTGTGACTGAAACATTCCTAACGATCAATTTTATATGTTTGAATGCCTAAATGTATGAAAGCCGGGACGGCTCCCCTTGAACATTCATACGTATCAGGTTATCTCTGGTCCTAACTTGCATTCTCTGTCCAATTATTGTGCTTCTATTAGAACCTTCATGCAACACAACAATTTTCTTCTAACTTCATGAATGCACTTTTGTAGGAGTATTATCATAATTCTTATTTAGCCAATATGTAAAGTGATCCTCAAGATGCTTTAAGGCCTGATCGTTCTTCATCAATGCATTTTACACTTCCAAGGTGATATGCTTGTACATCTTGTGGGAAGAAACCAATAACACTAGTATCAAAATTTACTATTTCTACTTTTTATTTTATTTTCAGGATTTGGAGGAAGTACGGAAGATTGAAGCCCAAGAGGACAATCCTCTTTACCGGTATGATTAAGCCCATCTTCCTTGAAGTCTTGACTACCTTTTCTAGTTTCAGGTCTTTTATCACTGTAATTCCATCCATTTAAAGGGTTTTGGTATTTTACAACTTAGCTGTTTTTGAATGTGATCATTCTTGTTTGCAGTGTAAGTGTGTAATGATGAAAAGTGCATGCTTATTATTTGCCTAATTTTGCACTAAAGTTTATCGCATGATGCATCCGATAGACCATGAGAAAGTGAGTGAACGTCTCAAAAAATTGATGGAAATCGAGGGCCATCTGAGCTATGATGGATTGCGTATAACAATAGCACTCCTGCCTCTTGGTAGCCGGTCATTCTTTTTTCAGTGACAACTACCCATACCATATTAAGCAGCTGAAAAACTCAGTTGTATTCAACGAGCTAACATGATGTAACATCACGCGGGGGGGCATTATGCACATTGTTCTTGTTGAATCCCTGTCTCCATTTTCAATGCCCTTATTTTTCTTGGACTCGATCTTGATGCTTGCATTGACCATACTTTCTTCTTTGATTAGCTTAAATAATTGAGCCAGAAATTGCCAATCTTTGAAACTCAACCTGCAACACGACATATTTGTTAGATACCCTTTTGAAAGCTTCTACCAGAAGTAGAAACCCAGTATTTTCATGGAAAAATATGTGTTTTTTTCAGACATTATTCTACTACAACAACAACAACAACAAAAGACCTTGTGAATTTGCATGCATGTCATCAGTTTGTTTTAAGAACAACTTTAATAAGTTTGCAGATAATATAGTTCACTTCACCCAACAAAAATGGCTGTCTTAATTATTAGGCCCCTCTCAACCTCAAAAGCTATATCCAACAAAATTTTGGGTAGATCCCATTGTCGGTTCTGAGTTTGAATTTTAGACACTGAAATTATCAGTGTTCAATCTAAAATTTTATGATAATGACAGATTTATTTCTTTTAATGCTAGGCCCAGCCTTCAAAAGCAGATCTACCCTTTCTTTTCTTTTCTTTTTTTTAAATTACTATTAAAGTCAAGATTACACCAAACTTACATGAATTGAATACTATGGTTTAAAAAGATTTCTCATGATACAGTATCAAGTCAGCATTACAAAATATTATTCCTTGTTTGCTTAAAAAATATATATATTATTTATCTTATGGTCTCATGAATATTAATGATGGCTCGTTGATTACACTGAATTGATAATGGATTTGATCAGTCAAATTGATTAAACTGAAAATCAATGATTTGTTTAGTTCAATATAAATTGAATACCATTAATCTTTTATCTTTTAATATTTATTTAATATCTATATTTGATTGTTTTTGAACTATTTGACATTGCTGTTAATTCTATGGCACAAAGGATGGTCCAAACCAAAAATAATTATAACTATGGTTACTACAAATTAACATTTATTGTTGAGATATGAGAAGCGAAGAAATATATATATATATATATGTGCCTGTGTGGTTGCAAATGAAGAAATATTTATCATGTGGTTGAAAATGAAAAAATTGTATTCTTGTAGGGTGATTTTGGCACTTGGATACGTGGCAGTAGCAGACTGTCGGTGTCAGAGTGGAACCCAGGAGCTAATATTTTTATTTATTTTATTTTATTATTAAAGGGAGGCTAAGTTAAGGATATGACACTGTGAAAAAGGAATTTTGCCGCCTGGTCAGTTCTGAACGAACTCGCAGAGAAAGAGGAAAAGTCTAAAGTCACGCACCTTGCATGGGTCTGTAAAACTTCTTCCAATCATCATCGTCCACGTACGCTCGTGGGTGAAAGTACTGAGTCCGGCGTTTAGTCCCTTTCACGGGTGTGCTAGAAATTGAAAGTCATTACCGTGAAAGTGCGGACATAATAATTGTAAATTTTATAATATTATTAATTTTCTTCATTAGAATTTCTCCGTGCTGCCCTTTAACATCCGTCTCTCCAGTCCCGCTAGACCTTATATCAGAACCGTTGACAAGAGAAGATAAATTTGTCTTATCTACCACGTGTAAGGTGGTGATTTGCCTTGTGAATTGTACCGCATGGGTGACGGTGGAGGTCATGGATTTTATTTTTCTTTAAAGTGGGGCCAGGGATTTTTCAATCATTTAGCGTTGGGGCCTACTGCATTTTTTTTTCCTATTTATAGAATTTTGCCTTTTTTAATATCCCCACTCGTGAGTCACTCGGTTTACCTAATTAACGTTAAGCTTTGGTATTACTGTTAGAAAAAAAATTTTGAATTATAAAAGTAATACGAGAAATTGTTACATGTTTTTTAAAATTTTAAATATTTAATATTATTATGAAAAATATATCTTAAAATGATTATAATATTTAAAACGAATATAATATGTTTAAAAATTAATGATTAATTTTGTTATTTATGAAATTAAGAAGGATTATTTCTTTATGTTAATCCAAATGTTTGATTTGGGAATTGTAAAAGCACTTATCCAAAAGCTTTTAATTATATTTGGCTTGAAATCTTGAGTTTAAAATTTCTTTCTAATCCAAACCATACTTGAAAAAAAGGGAGTTTTCCATTGAGTTTGCGTTGAAAAATCCTTTTCAAAGTCAATTGCAATGATAAACAGAAATTAGGCAATAAATAAAAGGATAAAACTCTTTTAGTAACCAAAAAAAAGGTTATTTCTTACTTCACATGTAATCAAAATCCATTTTGAAAAAAAAAAAAAAAAGAGAGAAAACCAAATCTTTAGTGGGTGTGTGTGTGTGTGTGTGTGTATGTATGTACATAAAAGTAGGATGTGGAGAATTGGAAATAAAGAAAGTGTTTTGGTGTATTAAAAATGCAAAATAGAAAGGCTGTTTATAGGTGAATGGATTCCCTAATTTTATCAATGTAAATCTATAAATTTAATGAATTAAGGGAGCTCTAAGGTTAACCAAAATGCCAGAAATAAAGCGCTCATGTCAACTTGAACAATTATTTAAACCGACGAAAAGTAATATAGTTTTTCATTATTTTTTTATATTTCCGCTTTAAATTTATTATTATTATTATAATTATCAATATATTTTATCTAAATGAAAAATAGAAACTCTTCTTTTTATGGAAATACTTTCATGAAATAAATTTATTTAATAACTAAAAGATTGCATTGCTTCGCTTTTAGACTGGCAATATATCTTTGGTTGTTGCCAAATCAAATCAAATCTTAATATGATTGATACACTCAAACAAATTAGCTAGATTTATGCTAATATTAAATATTACCTCCTATAAGTATAAGCTTTTAATTAATTATTAATTTCTTTACGTTTTCCAAATTTTTGTATAAAAGAGGAAACATACCACATGAAAAGGGATTGCGTGTCGAAATTTAGACTTTACTTATTTAATATCGCATTTAAAAGTGATTACATAAATAAACTAAATTAAGTTTAAATTTTTTGAATTGCCTATACAATGTTACATTATGAAATTATATTTATAGAATAGTAACTTTCTTTTTATCACTCAAAGTGTTTATCCATATAGGACAAGACACTTACTTACAATTAGTCAATTACCACGATTAATTGTTTTTTTTTTATTCTAAATAGTTCCGAAAAAGTAAAACAAACAGTTCGAATACACTCTATTATTACTTTCGGACAATTTAGCATATTCTTCTATACACAAAATGTTAATT
>JAQSVH010000010.1:11598511-11618187 GCA_029448705.1 Adansonia digitata
ATTGAAAAAACAAGAATTTTTTTGAATTATTACCTTAGCATCTGTTCTATAATTTGAAATTAATACTATTCGAAAAATTATGCAAAAAGCAAGATTTGCCAAAATGCTTCAATTGATTAGACGGAAAAAATCAATAAAATAATATAGAATTAATATTTATTAATTTAATATGTTTTTTAATCGATTATAATAAATTTTTTTATTGATTCAATGAATTTTAATTTTAATTATTATAATCTCAGAATTATTGTTCTTATTGATTACTGTCTTCCTTTTATTAAAAAAGAAAAAAGGAAAAAGAAATTGTCAAAGTGGATGGAACAATTTTTATGGACAACAGCAAATGTTTCCCAAGGTTGAGGTAGTCAACTTCAAAATAGCCTTTTTCACTATTCCAATTTTTAGGCTTTTTACTTTTTATTTATTTGTTTATTTATTTTAAAATTTCTGTCCTCGACACCATAATCTCGAGCTGTCCACTATTATTAGCTGCCTTTTTATTGCCTTAATTACATGGATTTGTTCCTATCTTTTTGTTCTTTTTCGGATGTAATTGCTTTGCATCCGGAAAAAAAAAAATTATTTCTACCTTTTACATGAATAATAAAATAAACATTATATGTTCTTTTATTATTTGTGCTTCGCCGGGGGGGGGGGATGCTATACCTACCCAAACTCGAATTATTCTTCATCTAATTAATGATTCCTTCGATTAATGTTTGAAATATAAAACAAATTTAATTAAAGGTGTTCTTCCCCACCTCCCCCCCCCCACTTTTTTTTTGAATTTGTGGTAATGTAATTCTTGATTCTTCGTTAATAACTGAGATAAAACAACATTATTGTTCTATTCTATATGGAACGACTTTAATTTGTTTGTATAAGATAATTATATTTACTTGAACAATAATAGAATCAATACATACATCTTACAATTATATGTACATGTACGTATCTATATTTGCATATTTATTAAATTGAGATACATATCATGTTTTATTTTTTAAGTATCGGCTGTCGAATTTTATCATAAGATATGATAAAGAAATTTAAATTTAAAAATATTATACATCTTACTATTAATAAGTGATTATTTGACATTAATAGAAAATATGATTGTCTTCGAAACACTCAACATGCCCGTTAATAGTAAATATTTTTAAATAATTTTTTTTATATCTTTCATGTTAATTTAAATATTTAAGGTTATAACGTTTAGAAACTATGTTAATAAGTTTTTTATAAAAAAGGAAAACTACTAAAATTGCAGTTTATTAGGCTTGATCCAAATTGATTATAAGGGTATCAAAGCGAATCATTTGATACATATTGATTAATAGTTGTATTAATAAATAACCTATTGATTTATGATAAAATCAATTCTCTGTAAAGATGTGTACTGATTTTCTTGTGCATTGACTCGTATCATACGATATGAATTGAATATTGCACAATATTGATATATATATATATATGATAATTAAGTACTTCATTGTAAAAGTTAATTTTATATTAATATTTTAAATGTATTTTAAACTAAAATTAAATAAAATAAATTTTATTATAAAAAAATATTTTGAATCGGATTCTGCTTAAATTAAAGAAAAAAAATCTTGTTCAAGAATCGACGAGCCAAACCTTTTTACTGAACAGAGCTACCAGATTAAATCAAATTATTGGTTTTTTTTTTTTAAATCATATATGTTGATACTAACTTCTATAAGGTTGAGGAATAATCAAATTATTGTTTTAATATTTTTAATAACTCGAAGCTGATTCTCAATAAGTTTTTATAAAAATGTTAACCGAGGTCTAATTAATAAAATTGGTTAAAATGATATTTATATACAAAAAATCTATTACCCATTTCATGACAAATGGTGAAAATGAGAAAAATACTTTAGTTACGTAATAATAATAATAATAATAAGACATGGACAATTCTCCCATACATTTTGTTTTTTTTTTTTTTTCCGAAGCATATTCTAATTATTTTAATGGCAGGGATGAGTTGGGAAAGCATATTTGAGACTTGGGTCGAGCAAGATCCCATTTCAAAAATCCCAAATCATTGAAGAATAGAACAAGAAAATGACAAAACAAATATGTTTGTTTATGTTTACCCCATCATCTTTTTTTCCTGTAGGTGAGGGTAGTGTGGTAGACCTGTCCACGTACAGTCGGGTTCGAAAAAAAATTTTTTATTTCTCACCGAAGTTTAATTTGATCTATAAATTTATTTTATTACTTAAAAATATTTAATATTTTATTTTATTATTAATATTTATATATTTGTATAAATATTTAAATAAAAATATTTTTATTAAATGAACAATAAATCATATTGAGTCGACCTAAAATTGAATTAAAAATTTTTTATCTAAATTTAATTTAATTCGAATCAAATCTATTAAACTGAATAAATAACTCGACTTTAGACAAGTTTAGAAAAGGGAACAGCTGCCTCGTAGAAAACATAAGCAAACACAGAGACAATTTACCTCCATATGTATAATTTATTGGCACATATTGCAAAGTGCATGAAGCAATACCATTAAATATTAATTAACATTTTTCGTTTAAATTTTTTAAATTAATTATTGTTTTAGGATCGGGTGCTTATCACTAACTAGACGTCAATTAATATTAAAAAAAAAAAAATCTTTTGTGTCACTGTTGGACTGTTGATGGATTTTTTTTTTAATATAGTTTTAAATGACTTTCTTGACATTAATTTCTTCAAATTTGTACTATAATAAGCAGCTAGAGGAAATTTCCTTCCTACATTTTTTACTCAAAATGAGGAGATGTTTATACGTTAAATCCGAGATTTATCTGTTTATCCTCCTGTTCTATCAATAAAAGATAATGTTTGCTTAATTAGTGTCTAGAAAATTGATTAATGATTATTTAATTATCATTTAAAAAAATTTTACTTAATTAATAACTTTTATGATTTCACGAAAAGTAATTTAATAATTACATATTCATTTTTTTCTAGACAAAATATTCTATAATATACCCATAACCCCCCCAACCCCTATTTAAATTACTCATTTGAGTAGGACATTACGTATCTTAATTCTCTCAAGCCCGCAACCCCCAAGAGCTTGTCAATAGTATTACGTCAACTGAGCTAATATTCAATCAGCAAAATTGTACTTATTAAGTGGGAAAAAAGAAACAATAAATTAGGTAGCCTTAGAGGTGGATCTTAATTACCATATTAGTAACTGGAATTAGAATTTGCTTTTGATTTAATTATAGCGATTTAAAAAAATTTTGAGAGCGAGTTAAGAGATTGATATGTATTTTATTATTATTTTTTTTAAATTATTGTAAAAGTATGTTTCATCACTTTAAACTCATTTTGTGAAATCTAAGGATTTTTCTGATGATGGATGAGACGATTTCTTTTGAAATTAAATTATACTAAGATTAGATAAAGTTTAGATTTTAAATTAAGAATTTTATTTTAGTACAAATTAGGACAAAAATTTAACTTTTAATCATTGTTTTTCTTGAATTTGACAAATTTATACTCATTTTAATTAATTCTTATATTTAATTTTATTTCCATCTATTTAAAAAAAATTATCAATCATAATTACTATAGATGTTTAACTTTTATAGCGGTAAATAATAAAGTTACAAATTAATTCATTTAAAAAACTTCAACTAATTAGTTCCATTCAGGAAATTAAAGTCCATGAACTTGCATTCAGCTTGTAAAATATTTGAAAGAAATTTTAGTCTCCATTCTAAACATAAAAAAATAAGATAAACATAATAAGAAGCCATGAATATATTAAAATTTATATAATATAAATTAATAACATATCATAAAATTAAAAATATAAATATAAAATATTTTATACGTAAAAATTTAAAAATATATGTATATATAAATTATTTATTTTAATTTTAGGTCCTCTACGAATCTAGTATAGGGTCTGGTCCACACATAGATTGAAAAAAACAAAAAAAAAAACCTAAGATGGAGGGTTATTAATATTTATTATTATTATTATAAGAAATTCTTTTGCCATGCAAAATTGTCAGAGATTTAAGCAAAGTCTTTCCTAATATATATATATATATATGTATATATGTAAAAACAAACAAATAGTAAACAATAGTTATGAAAAATAAAACATAAAAAATGGAAAAGAAAGATAAGGGAGGGGAAAATAGCATTTAGCTATGCCAGGTATAAGATATTTAATCAATGGATCAATCATGTTACTGTAAATGTTAGAAAAAGCTGAAAGAAAGGTTCACTATAATACCCAATGATCATTATGTGAAAATATGTAATATAAATCAACATCCTTTATTCTTATTTTAAACATGGTAGAGGGGTACTGAGGTAGTATAGCCTTTTTTTTTTTTTTTTCCTTTGCTTTTGCTTCTTAAATTTATTAACTTGAAATGAAAACCTTTGTTAAAGGCAAATAGACAATAAAGAAAAGAGATTTTTCTTTAATTTTTTTTAACTGGGGGGTTGGCCGGGAAGAGAACAGAGGAAAAGACAGAAAGTGCAACATCAGAGGGTTGGCTTCTTGTTTTTGGACTTGCTTTGAGGATTACATAGGGATTTCATCTCATCCACATCTCTCTTTCTCTCTTTCCTTCCCTTTGTCTGAGTTTTTTTTTCCTATCTTCTGTTTTTATTTGTTCATATTTGTGTGGTTATTGTTGTATTTTTTAGGGTTTTTATTCAAAACATGAAGCTTAAAAGTGGATAGAGAGGAGGATCTGCTTAAGCTTTTTATATCTGGTTGCAGTTATATATTTACTTATTGTATTTATTTCTTGGGTTGAATCCAAAACCAAAGAATATTAGAAACCATCAAAGGCCTATGATGAAGATTATGGTATTCTTTAATCCATGTCAATCCTAGCTACTTATATAAAATCAAGTATCAATTTCTTTCTCTTTTATCACTTACTTTTGGTTTTTGTCTTTGGATTTTTTTTGGCACCCTACTTTTGTATGTAAAACCAAGATCCATGGTCCATGATGCAAACTATGGAGGTCTAGAATTGGTTATGTAAGCAGAAGATGATGAAAGGCTTGTTATTCCACCACCAATTCCAGCAACAGCAGCAGCAACAAGTTTTGGATCAAGAGAATATGTCAAATTTGACTTCTGCATCTGGCGAAGCAAGTGTTTCATCTGGCAATCCTCGACAATACTTTAGTACTCCACCACCACCTCTAACTCATAATCAGCCAGTTAAGAAAAAGAGAAACCTACCAGGCAACCCAGGTTTGGTTTTGGTCTTAGTTTTTGGGTTTTTAGCTCCCTTACCTTAACACCATTTCTTTTATTACTTTGTTTTTTGTTTGTTTCCTTAACTACTTTCACTTTCCTTATCTGAGACTCAAATTTTTTTTTTTTTTTACATTTTTAATGCATTTAATAGTTTTTTGATGGGTTTTTGTATCAGACCCAGATGCAGAAGTGATAGCTTTGTCACCTAAAACGCTGATGGCAACAAATAGATTCGTGTGTGAGATCTGCAACAAAGGGTTTCAAAGAGACCAGAACCTTCAGCTTCATCGAAGAGGGCATAATCTGCCATGGAAGTTAAAGCAAAGAACAAGTAAAGAGGTGAGGAAGAAGGTGTACGTGTGTCCAGAACCGAGCTGCGTGCATCATGATCCATCGAGGGCCCTTGGGGACTTAACAGGGATCAAGAAGCACTTCTCCAGGAAACATGGTGAGAAGAAATGGAAATGTGAGAAGTGTTCCAAGAAATATGCAGTTCAATCGGATTGGAAAGCTCACTCCAAGACTTGTGGCACTAGGGAATACAGATGTGACTGTGGAACCCTCTTCTCAAGGTATAATTAATTAATAAGTAATATTAACTAACCTTCCCTTCCCCATCCTCCCCCCAAAAAATCATTTGTAGGAATTAATTTAAAAAACATGAACACAGTGTTCCATTTAAGCACAACAGTCAAATATCTTCATTTATTGAAACATGCACCAATGAATCCCATTTTAGTTTCAGACGCTAAACTTTACATTCTTTGTCTGATCCATTGAAGAATTCATTTGCAATATACATCTAGGCTCTAGCACAGTTCCTACCTTTCACACCCTGGAGAGATATAGATGGAAATTTTATTTTGAACCAGCCCAAGCTGACAACCTGTCCTATGCTTTCAGAGTGAAAAAAAAAAAAAAATGGGAATGGGATGCAGAAAAGATTGAGGGACAAGAGAGAGAGAGAGAGAGAGAGAGTCAAATATTTCTGGCATTGCCGTATAAAGCACTTTATTACTGGCTATGTTTTTTGTTTTCTTGTGTTTTTTTCTTTTTAACTCTTTTTTTTTTTGTCGGGGGGGGGGGGGGTTTCATTTTAAGGAGGTATAGTTTCATCACGCATAGAGCCTTCTGTGATGCTTTAGCAGAGGAGAGTGCAAGAGCCATCACGGGGGCTAACTCACTTCTTTCCCCGCATCAACCAGGGGCATCAGCATCTCACATTAATTTACAAGTGCCCCAATTCAATCCCCAAGACATCCAACTCCCACCGTTTTCACTTAAGCAAGAGCAACAAAGTTTAAGTTTCACTCCTAATATAAAGCCAGAGATTCCTCCATGGCTCGCTAGCCAACCAATGCTAGGGGCAGGTCCTGGCCCACCGCAGCCTATAAACCTTTCCTCATCATCATCGTCAATATTCTCCCCAGGATTAGATCATCAAGAATTCATAGCACATCAAGATTTAACACTTCATGAAAACCCCAACCCTAACCCTAGTCTTGTCCCTACTCTTCCGCCATACCATCCAACGACAGTACCTTCCCCACACATGTCAGCTACTGCATTGCTTCAGAAAGCAGCTCAGATGGGTGCAACCATGAGCAGCAAAACTGGCTTATCATCAGTACCAGCTGGTAGTACTGCTGCGGCAGCTGTCTCCTCGATAAGACCCCACCAAAAAACTCACGTGTCTGCTGATTCTGCTGGCAGTAACAACAACACAACAGCTGGTTTCGGGCTTAACTTAACTTCACGTGAAGAACTTGCTGTTGTTAGTGGAGTTATCCATGGCTTGGCTCCTTTCGGGAACCGTAAACCAGCTGCAGGTAATGATCATCATCATGATGCTGGCTCAGGTGCTCCTACTTCCCTCCTTCAAGACATGATGAATTCTTTGTCTTCTGCCACTGGATTTGACGTTACTTCCTTTGATGACCTTGCATTCGGTGGGATTTTCAACGCAAAAAAGGGCGGGAATTTCGTCGATGAATCATTCTCGAAAACAACTACATCAACAGTACCGACGAGAAATGCTACTAGAAATGACCGTGGAAGCACTAGCGGTAGTACTCAGGGTGAAGGATTGACGAGAGATTTCTTGGGTCTTAGAGCTTTCCCTCATGCCGATAATCTCAACATTGCTGGTCATAGTAACTCCATGAACACTTCGCATGATGAACGCCACAACCAGTCTGAAAAACCATGGCAAGGTTAGGTAATATAGAAAACCTTTTTCTTCCTTTTTTTCCCTATTAAACTTCTTTTCAAAACTCTATATCTTAAAATTCTATAATCTTCTTTTGTTTTATTCTGTTTCTTTCTCTTTATTTAACTTCCTTTTACCTTTGCTACAATCTTTCTAAAAAGAAGGACCTCTCAAAATACTGATATATAATATCAGTTCTTTAAATACTGATATATATGTGCAAGCCATGTTACAAAATTTTGCCGTTTTCTTTAAATTTAATGTCAGTATATTCTTCATATATATATATATATATATATATACACGTCTATTTATATCTATGGTTTCATATATAAAACCTGACATGCAAAGTAAAACCCTAAGGTTAATAATATGTAGTTATATAGTATTAACATTGGATGATATTGTTTTAAACTACGAAAGCCGCTTCCACATGAAAGCAAATTCAAGATGAAAATGACATCCAATTAATGGGTTTAGTCTTCTAATTTAATCATATTCATTAGGTGTTTCTTCAATTTTTAATAAAGTACCTGACGTGTAATTAGGAAATTAATGTAAATTTAATTTATAAGTTATTATTATATTATCATTTTAAATTTTTATTTAATTGATGATAGAATTAGTGTTTAATCAACAAAAGAGTGTTTTTTTTATCATCTTTTTGTTTAATTTTTTTACAACTATATTTTAACACAATCATTGGTGGCAAGTTATGACTATAATTCATGCACAAGAAATCTTGGAATAAATTTGTAATTAGATTATGTTGTAGGTCATAATCATTTAGGAAGATTGAATTAATTTCCAATTTGTCATGATGAAGTTTAAGACAAATTAGAATGGTATTATTATCCCCTATCCCATTATGATTTTCAACATGTAATGATTTATATATATGTATATATATATATCAATTTTCAAGCGAGTCGTGTGTGGAAGAGAATCATACATGCTTTTAAAAAAAATTGCAAATATATTATTGGTGGCCATCTTATTTTCATTCATTAATAATCGATTACTCACTCGAGTTATTTTAATTCGTAAGAAGATGATTATTTTTCTTTCTTAATTGTCGATCAACATTTGGCATTTGTAAATAGTATTTTGAAAATAAAATTTTAAATGTACCAAAGTTAATATGAGAGAATATACGGTCAAAATTTTACAAAAAAAAAAATTTAAACTCGAACGAAGTTGAAAATTTTCAACCATATTACCAATAATAATAATAATTACCAATATTCCATCCCTCCTCAACTTCAATTTTGAATTCACAGTATATATACATGATTGAGCATGAAAAGAAATAATATGTGATTTTTGGAATCAAAATTGTTTGTTTCTCCACAATTATTTGGTTTTTCGCTATATAATAAGACAGGTTTTTGCCATCTTATTATGTGAAGGCATGCAAAACTTTCCATTTATAAGTAAACTATTTAAATGATTCCACTAGCTATATATGCCCATACTCCATGCTCATAGTGGCCCCTACCCCCCCAGGCCAACTCCTTGGATCTCGTTTTTAATTGTCGTAAAAAATCTAACAAATTATATATATATATATATCCCCTGCGCTGATTGATCTAATCATGCGAATATCAATTTTGATAGATAGAAAATTTGTTTTTAAATCCTTAAAAATTAACTTCATCTCGACTCAGCTCTTTTGTCTTAAATTTCTTTTGGAAAACTCGATTAGAAACACCCTTTATAATAAAAATGTTATTCTCTGATTTAACTCTCTATTATGATTCACAAAGAGAGCCTTGGTATTTGGAAGAATGACTGTGAATATACATATAAATGCATATACAAAAATAATAATAATAATAATAATAGTAATATAACGTTATATGAAAAATGAAATGTAAAAGTTTAAGGGAACAAAAGCATTGGATTCTCAAGAGACAAAATATTCGAGAAATGTGAAGATATGGGCAAAGTTAGCTAGGGTTTGATATGTTTTATTTTTATTTATTTATTTATTTTTGTGGGTTTTCTGCAAAACAAAAAAAAAAAAAAAAAAGGAGATGCTGTTTGTGATGTGGCTGCAACTGGGATTCAATCCCGAGGAAGGATCCCTTATGCTTATTGGCCTCTACACATTAAAATTAAAAAAATAAAGATTAATTTCCTTTTTAATATATACTTTTTAAATTACTTTCATGTGGAACTACTGGCTACAAGAAAAATATTAATTTTTCCAACCTATGGATTTATCATTTCATGATACATTTTATTTTATAATGTGTGAATCAATGAGCAAGTCAAGTTTTGCACAGAAATAATAAAAATAGATAATCTGTTTCACTTAAAAATATATACTAAGCTTCAAGTTTAACTTATATAGGAAGTTGGAAAGATATATATTGAGATTTAGATTAAGTATTTATATTGTCATATATATATATATAAACACTATTCTTTGGTGTGTGTGTATATATATATATATAATATTCAATGTCTAATGGCATGATATGTATATAAAAAGAAAAGGGTAATCAATGTTTATTTAAAAAATAAATGAATAAATAATGTAATGTATTATATAAAAAACCATTTTCTTAAAACAATAATTAAATATTCTTAAATGATGCTTATAAGTATCTATTTATCGGATTCGGATCCAAAAAGAAATGATGGCGAAGATAGATATATAAGGATGAACTTTCTTAATTGCAGTGTTGGAAGAAAATATTAGCTATATATGAGAAAGGTTAATTAGTTCTAATGGATTACTTAGAATATTTTCCAATGAATATTTTTGATGGAATGAATTTTTTTTTAGGTCAGTGTCGCTTTAATTTGTGTAAATGAATCTGCCAACAGATATTCCTCCTTTTAGCTTGCATATTTCCTTTGAGTGCAAATAATAAATGCATATTCCAACAAGGCCTCCTTTGCCTTTAATTTCATGGCAATATTATTTACTTTCAGTCGTGGATCTATTTGTTTTCTTTCTTTGTATTCTTTGTATTATAAATTCAAAGTCCAAAGGTCTCCACTATAACACTATAAGACCCAAAAAGGTTCCATAATAATTACTAAAAAGTTGTATAATAATGCTAAAGAAAGGAAAAATCATGGTTTTGCATTAAATTATAATTACTCCAAGAAAAATGTTCTATTTTTATTTCCTTTTTGTCCTTGAACAGCTTTTATAGTGTTGTTGAGTAATCAAAAGGGAATGTTATATTAAAGTAAGGTATAATTAGCCTATCATAAGAAAAAGTAGTTTTTAGTGAGAACCTTTACACGCACCAAGAAAAAAAAAATAAGAAAGAAAAGAAACCGGAGGGATGTGTGAGAAAAGATGCTTATCCCAAATGTTAGATCAATTTAAACATGTCCATGAGCTAACTTTGAAATAAGCGGTTTACAAGTCAGACAGTGTTTTAGTCTAGATTTTTTCAATTTTTTACTTAAGCTTCGTTCGGATTAGTCTGATGATCTATTTTATTATTTAAAAAATTATTAATTAAATTTAAATAAAAATATATTTTTTTAAGAAATGAGAATTCAGTTTAAACTGGATTTTTAAAAATTTTGTTCAAAACTTAACACATAAAGGTTGATTAAGACGAGTAAATGGTTAACCTTTAAATATGTCTACTTTGAAAGTGAAAATGATACTCGTCATTTCATTTTGGTTTAACAAGAAATTTTTTTAAAAAAATATATAGCTAAAAAAAATGAGCAAAACAAATCAGTAAAAGAGATTCCTCCCCAAATCCAAATTCCCCACTTTTTCCCCCTTGATCTCATGTTTATATTGTGAGGCATGTTCATCCTTCTAAAACCACATATTCATTCTCTCTCTCTCTCTCTCTCTCCCATGTGTATGTATAGTAAATTAAAGAATATACATGTTGGAGAGTGACATGTTTGCCATTTTTAAACATCCATTAGTTGAAAAGAATAAAGCATGTTTGTCATTTGCACACACACATAATTCTCCCTTAATAAATTCAGGGACAATAATATTATAGCAGAAAGGTAGTAGCATATGGTATGGGGAGTTCATGGGGGACTAAAGCACGATCCCCTAAATCCCATGTGTAATGTCTTTGATTTTATTGCTACTTTTTATTTAGCGGGAACTCTTTCTTCTTAAAACAAAATATATACAAATTTAGAGTTTAATTTAATCAGTTCATATAACTATTTTTAAAAGATGATATTTAACACGTTTGAAGTTCAAATATCATCAATTGTAGCCCTTTTCTTTATTCTAGCTGTGAATTATTTTCTAAAAAAAAAAGGCAAAATATATAGGATTGGGTGTTTATAGGTAATAATTAAGAATTATTTTAATACAATTTCTTTTGCATTTAATAAATTACTTTTATTGATTTTAAAGAAAACAATACATTAATTACATTTTTTTTCTTTTAAATGTCAATTTAATTAGTGTCTCTAAATATCGATTAACATTTTTCATATATAACATGTACTCATATAATATATTGAGTTTTACTCATATAGTCTACTCATATATATTATATTATATTATATATAATAAAATAAAAAATTTTACACTAATATAAAGTGGATCCTTTCTCATATTGAGGAGAAATTCACTTACCCTAGTTTAAAACATTTTAGTTTTACACAATTTTTTACATAATTTCTTAGTCATTGATTAATATTTATTCAACATTTAATTATAAAGTTAACCCATTATTAATTATTCACTTATTTTTAATTTTCTTTCAACCTTTAAATAAATGTTAATCAATGACTAAAAAATTTTATTTAAAATTTTATACTAGTATAAATAAAATTTTTTCTCGTATTATATATATATATAGTAATATGTATCTAAAAAAAAACTGCTAATAATCAAAGCTGCGGTTCCCTAGCTAGGAAAAGGATGGGTGGGGGGGGGGGGGGCTTTGCGTGTTGTTTTGAGTATTTTCATGGTGTGAGCATTGAAGCAAAAGGCCCAGTTGACTTGTCATTGTAAATAAAGATGCTCCCCCCCTTTCCCCCTTTGTGTTTTGATTATGATTATGTTACTGCATGCCTTTATCTTTGACTTAAACCCCACCGTTTTCGTTCCTTTTTTTTCACCTTTTCTCTACATCCCCACCTTTTTTTTTTCTTTGCAGCCTTCGAGGTTTTTGATCTAAAAGTTGTCTTCCGCTTTTCACTTTCCCTGTTTTTTAAATACAAGTTAATAAATTCTTTGATTTTTACAATTTAGTACCGGTAATTCTTTTCTATTTGGTTTTTATACATTTTGCTTAACAAAAGAAAATCTCCTTCCAAAAATTTGACAATGGGATGCCACTTGAAAGAGAGTTAGCACCCTATGTGAACAAGGCCTTTGTTCAGGTCACTACTAACTTTGTTGGACGGCCCAATTTCTTAGTTAAGGTCCACTTCGTGAAAATCAAATAGTCATAATTTTTTTTTAACGATAAATCATTATATATATTAATTTATTTTTAATACATCAATAATAATTTAGTTTATTTCAATGGACTTAAAGCTGATAAATGTTTCCTTTATTTTTGAAAATGTATTTTAGAGACATGTTTCATTTTATTAATATTATTTATAAAATCTAAAATTTTTGTAAAATTATTTCTCAAATGTATATAGATATATGTATAATAAATATAATTATATTACTCAATCTAATAATTGAATAGTTAATGTATTAATCATATATAAAATTAATTTAATTTTATATTAATATAAATAGATCTTTTCGTTATGTGTGTGTGTATATATATATATCCAAAAAAAAAAAGTGTTATAGTTGCTGGGAAGAAGAAATGATATCAAAATCAGAATTCAACTTGAACGCCCCGCCCAAGCAAAGGTATAAGAAAAAGCCCAATTTTAATTTATAAGGCCCAATTAATGACCACTCACTTTTTCTCCATTTAACTCGAACAAAACGACAGTCAATGCTAATAGGTAATTTTCAAAAAGTTGTTAGATGTCAAATTTTTATTAAAATTTCTAATGGGTGTCCCATTTAACATTATGATTCATTAATTACATTGCAGTAATCATAATTGATATGATCCTACGTTAAATATTTACACTAATAATAAAATAATAAATTATATTTTATATTATGAATTAAGTCAAATATTATATCATATAATCAAATATTATATCTTTTAAAATTTTTATAGAATATATATTTTAAAATAAATTATCTATTCTCTCGAAAAATAGCCATTTCTCTTAAATACTACACATCTTTCTTAAAAACTACTCATGTATAAAAAATTTTTCTTCAAAAAAAAAAATTCTTTTAATCTGGGTATGCATGTTTGATGACGAAAGTAATATTTAAATATTTTATTGTGAATATATTTTTTAAAAATACTAAATCATTAAAAGAAAAATGCGAGATCAATTTTCAGATTAACATAATTTTTTTTTAGAACTACCTTAAAATCACCAATAAAACCTTTGAACTGCGTCGATGGTTTATGCATTACAACAAATTTTGCAATCAGAAGGGCGCCGTTTAGATTGGCGCAAAATGGCGATATCTTCCATTTCCTTTTTTTTTTTTATTACAGTTTACCCCCTAATCATAATGACGTATATATTCCATTATTTTATTTTTTTGAATAAATATAAAAAATTTACTAAATAGAAGCATAATGATAAAAAAAATTTTAATGAAATTATTTGTATGAGAAAAATTACAATTACATTTTAATGTTCAAAACATAATTGTTAATTAATATTTAGTGATACTAATTCAGATTAAACTTATTAATAATTGGCTCGTTATTTGAAAACTTTTATATAAAATAATATATAAATAAATACATCTTTTATTATATCAACGTCGATTTAGGCCAATCTGAGCAATAAAAATTTACCCAATCTTAATTCAATACATGTTAAACTTATAGACTATTCGATTTATGAGTAAATTTATTTAAGATAATATTTAAAAAAATATTTAATATAACTTAGAGTTAACTCAATTGGTCCATGCAATCATATCGATAATTTCTTTGATCTTCTTTTGTATAAAAAATATAATTAAATCAAATTGTATTTGATTTAAAAAATATAATTAAAATGTTTAAAAAATAAAATAATAAAAGTAAAAATGAGGCAATTTTTTTTTAGCATAAAAGAAAATTCAAAAAACGTAAGGTGAGCCCTTTTTCTTGGGTTCCGAACGCAAAACGACAATCCGTTTTGGGAAAAAAAAAAAAAATTGTTACAGTCATGATTGCACTAACCCGAAGAAAATAATACTTTGAAACCAAGCGACACTATAGCTGAGCTTAAAAGCAGGGACAGAATAATGAATCAAAGTAAAAGGCTAGCTGCAACAGGGTCAACCTCCAAATCAAGTACAACAATGGCGAGAAAGCGAAGTAGCAAAACTACGTTGATCTTCTTCGTTTTGCTTTCCGTCATAGCTTTCGTTGCTTTCGTTCCCGTCTTTGCTTCTCTCCCGTCTCTTTCCTCTCACTCTCACGATCTTCACCTTCATCTTCCTCGTCACCTGCGTCAGCATCGCCGCGAAAAAGTAAAGTATATTGTGAAAATTCAAAGTTGATTTCTTGAAATTTATGCGTAAACTAAACTTTAAAGTAGCTTTCGAATGTATATTTGTTGTTATATATAGATATATTTATTCATTTTATAATTTGAATTGAGACAGGAAATGTTGAGTAGGATATGAAAGGAAATTAGGTATTTGAATAGTTGACTTCTATTGCCCTTAAAAGAAGATTTAGTGATGATGTAGAATTCTGAATTTTTCGTTATTAATTATTTTATTCTTGATGATGAGATTATGAGAACCACTAAAAAGTTGAAAAGCAGCTGAAAATTAAAGACGGGAAAAAATTTAAATTTTCATTGTAGCTATTTCTTAGTTGTTATTGGGGTTTTAAATGTTGAATGATATTCTCCTTTGTGTGATTGCTAGTCAGATTGATGTTAGAAAATTTGAAATTGATGAGGATATGTTTTGGAAAGATGGGAAGACTTTTCAGATAATTGGTGGTGACTTGCATTATTTCCGGGTTCTTCCTGAGGTATTTATTCTTTCTGTTAGCAATTAGCATCTTCTTTAAATTCTTGTTATTGTTGTTTTAATGGGATAAGTGGAATTGAGAAGATTGTAGAAAAGATTCTTAAGGCTTTTAGCATATAGGAGGGTATGAATTCAAAAAAAAAAAAAAAAAAGAATAGTAGGGATTTGTTTCTTCTTGGTGGACATTAATGTAAGTTCTGATACTGTTAGAAGTGGGGATTGGCTGCTCTTTTTGTCCATTTGATAACGTACTACATTATGGATGCAGTACTGGGAAGATAGGCTCTTGAGAGCAAAAGCATTGGGGTTGAATACCATTCAAACTTATATTCCTTGGAATTTGCATGAACCAGAGCCTGGCAAACTGGTTTTTGAAGGCATTGCAGATCTAGTATCTTTTCTCAAACTTTGCCAGAAGCTAGGTCTCCTTGTTATGCTTCGAGCTGGGCCTTATATATGTGCAGGTTAGTCTTTCTGTCATGCATGTATAATTCTTAGTTATTTAGTTTATAGGTTACAAATGGGTCAGACTATTTCCTAGTAGGTTGCTTCTTATATTTATTTGAAATGGGGGATGGATATGCACTCAAATTTTTAATCTTATAACACTAAGTTTCCCAGCTCTTGCCAACTGATTATAGCTCTTTTTTTTTTTGCTCTGTTTCTTCAGTCTCTCATTTCTTGCAGTTGATGTGAGATTTAAACCAATTTAAGGGGTATCCCATTCATTTTGATGATCTTGAGCACTTATTGCTTTCTTGTATTCTTATCTGAGACATAGTTTCCCTCTTTTTGCAATTTGCAAGTGTTACCAAAGGAGTATAAAGAAGAAGGAGAAAAAAAAAAGATAGTACATAGTGCTCACTCACATAATTGCATGTGCAGCAGATAATTTCTGTCTCTCTCTGTTCTTGTGACAATAAATGTCTTAATTCTTGGTGTTGATAGTAACGTGGTTTCCTTTTGTAAACATATGTCTCTTGCAGAGTGGGATCTTGGAGGTTTCCCAGCTTGGTTACTTGCCATAGATCCAGATGTCAAATTAAGGTCATCGCATCCTGCTTACCTCCAAATGGTATGTTCTCAATAGTCCTTATTTTAAGTAGGAATATAGGATATAATTTTGGATTAAATGTTTTTTCATGCTTAGCACAAATTCTTTGTTGGAGTTGTATAGTTTATGTCTGCTTAGTATGTTCTTGGAGGATGGACCCATTGGCACTTTATATTTGCTGATTTTTTTTTCTTTTGAATATGATTTACAGGTTGAACAATGGTGGGGAGTCCTCCTTCCAAAAGTAGTTCCTCTTCTTTATGGCAATGGAGGCCCTATCATAATGGTTCAGGTACAGGCACAGAATAGATTTTATTAGCTAGTCAAATTCCTTTGATAAATCAAATGTGCCGCTCTGCTTTGTTTCCAAGTATTTTAAGCAATGATAGAGAGACTGATGCCTATTTATTAAGACAGATTTCCCCATCTGGTAATTGTGCCAGGTGCCCATATGGTTGAACAGAACCATCTGGAATTAAGGCTAGCCTAGCTGGGTGGTTGAGCTGAGTTCAAAGTTTATGAACTATGGCACTTGTGAAAAAGACCCTCTTTTGATGAAAAAACCTTGGATAACTAAGAACTAGGAAGTTACTTAGGCAAAATAGAGAGAGGAAGAGACAACATACTAGCCTATATTTAAACTGCATCATTTTCTTTTAGTGTTTTTTTTTTTGGGGGGGGGGGGGGAGGGCGTCAAGAGTGACAAATAATTTAAGGGAACAATTAAATGAGCCTAATAGGGGTCAAGATGGCTAACCCAGGGTTATTAACCCTCCTGCCAAGTGAGTATGTAGCCCACCTTTTGAAAAATTATACGTGGTGTGCCTGAAAGAAATGCTTTTTTTTCACATATATCTTGTCCTTTCTTTTCTTTATATCACATGGGGAAAAAAAAGCAATATTCCATTTATGTACATATTTTGTTCCTTCCAATAAAATATATGTTTATTTGTAATGTTGAATGTCATTCTCTGAAAGTTTCAACATTTTATGTTAGTAAACTTCAACTAAAATGAGATATTATATTTTGGCACAGATTGAAAATGAATTTGGGTCATATGGAGATGATAAAGCTTATCTTAGCCACTTAGTAAAGTTAGCTAGAGGACATCTTGGCGAAGACATTATTTTGTAAGACAATATTTTCCTTTCTCCCCTCTTATTGGTTACGCCTATAGATAATCTTCTGTTTTATCATATAAAATCTAATTCTTCAGTAAAGATTCAACCTCTTATAAGTTGAATTTTGCTTGAGAAAAAATAAACTGCTATCAAGTTGTACTGGATTTCTAAGATTTTGCCCAATGGAAGCCAAATAGATCAGGTGTATAGGTAGGAAAATGAATATTTACTGGAAACACAATCTTAGAAAGACCACCTGAATATGCAGAATAAAACAGGTACCAGTTGTTTCATATTTACATTCTTGATGGTCATTGTGAATTACATATTGGACTAGGCTGATATCTATTACAGTAGTACGTTATTTCCAACATATACTGATTGAAGCTCTAATTAATAGCTTCTGAATGATGATGGTTTAAATAATCTTGGGTTTTATAGTTAGTGCCAGGTCTTTTACGTTGTGAACATTCATTTTTGTGGCACTTGGCCAATGCCTTGTAACCGCATTAACATTATATACTGTTAATGGAGTTTTTAAAATATTCTGATTTAAAGGTTCGTTATTTATGGTACCAAGGACTTGAAAGACTGGTCTATTACTGTGGTACTTGTATCCTATTACCTGCTATTTAACTTTGCTCATCTAGGATTAACAGCAAATAAGGTTCCTCTGAATTCTCTTGTGACTCTCTTTGAGAGTTGATATTCTAGGATTAACAGCTGTGGACTTCAATAAGGTTCCTCTGAATTCTCTTGTGACTCTCTTTGAGAGTTGATATTTATAAGAAGTAATGTTTATTGCTTACTATATGAAAAAGGATTCAACTTGAGCCTGCAAATATTGACTGATTCAGTTTCTATGCACAGAGAATGGCATAGTAAGAGTTTATATCCTCCCTTAACTTTTGATTTACTTTCTTCACATTATTATCAATTAGATGTATCGAAGCAACATGCATTGATCAAATTACTTAGAGCAAGTATCGTGTTCTTATTTGATTATTTTTGTATTTATTCGGATGAGTTATAATGGTTTCAGGTACACTACAGATGGAGGTTCTCGAGGAACTCTTGAAAAAGGGACCATTAGAGGAGATGATGTCTTTTCAGGTACCGCTGAAGATCAACATGTCCATATTTGATAAGTTATGAAATTAACAGGGCATCTTATAACATAAGAAACAAATAATAATTTTCCTCTTCCTTACCATTTGTTTTTGGCGGTCAAGTCGTCAGCACTTTGGAAATTTTAACCCTCACCACCAAAATCTAAAACAGAAAAGAAAAAAGGGGTACAATGTAAGGACTATCTTAAAACCTTCTTCTGATTCTATTTTACTATATTGTTTTATATTCCTTTATTCATCTATGCTTTCATATAGTTTTATCTCTAACAATTTTATCAGGTTTTATACACAAACTTTACTAGAAGATGAATTTGATCCTTAAGTTGGTATATTTCTAGGTTTGGGTGCTGTATAGGGGCCAGAGAACTGCATGATTTAAAAAAAAAAAAAACTTTATATTGAAATAAAAATGCAAACATATGTACGAATGTATGCAAAGAATTGCTTAGGTTAAAAATTGTTTCTGATTTGTAGCTGTTGACTTCACTACTGGTGACAATCCTTGGCCCATTTTTAAGTTACAAAAGGAGTTCAATTCTCCTGGGAAATCACCACCGCTTTCTTCGTGAGTGTCTATTTTTTATTTGTACTGATTAATATATATTAATGTTCATAGTTAGAGCTCTCAAAGTTGACCTGAACCAAACAAAATAACCTGCCAAAACCGTCCGAACTTGAATAAATAACCTGCCAGATCTGATCATGGAAAGTCAACAACCCGAACCGCAAAACCACTTGAGCTTAAAAAGATCTGAACTTGAATAGACCCGGACTCGAAATATTATTTTTTTTAAATATTAATTTAATAAAAATAATAAATATAACACAAATTATGAATCTA
>JAQSVH010000010.1:11618287-11628460 GCA_029448705.1 Adansonia digitata
AGTAAAATGCTTGAAAGATAATTTTTTTTCTATTATTACAACTAATTTAATTTATACAATTACAGACCATAAATATATATTTTTTATTTTTCTACAATTATATATCATAAATGACCTTTTATGATGTCAAAAATTAAAATCAAAGATATACTATAAATAATTTTTATTAACTTAATTACAGTTGATAAAATATTAGTTCTTCTAAACACTTAAGACGTAATTATTTGATTTTAAAACTCAATGACTTCAACCCTAGATGACTGAATTCGAGTGACATGAACCCAAATAACATGAGTGTCACATCTAAATGACTTGAATCCGGAATGATCCAAAACCTAGATGACCCGAATCTTTAAATGGTTTGAATTCTTTTGACCTAAAATGACCCAATCAAACCCAACTTGACCCACCCGTTTGACATCTCTATAATCATAATGCTTTGGTTCCAGGGAGTTTTACACAGGTTGGCTCACACATTGGGGTGAGAAGATGGCAAGGACAGATGCAGATTTCACTGCAGCTGCCTTGGAAAAAATTTTGTCACGAAATGGTTCTGTTGTGCTTTACGTATGTTCTTCCATCCCACTTCGATTGCTGTGAAGTTATGATCTGTATGGTCAAGCTAAGATTTAGGCTTTTTAATTCCAGATGGCACATGGTGGAACAAACTTTGGATTTTATAATGGAGCAAATACTGGTGCGGATGAGTCAGATTACAAGCCTGATCTAACAAGCTATGATTATGTGAGGATGATTTTTCCTTGTTGTAGTTAGCATTTTAACTTATATTTTTTAAGCTTCAAATTGGTTTTACTTTACCCCAGGATGCACCAATTACGGAGTCTGGTGATGTGGACAATGCAAAATTTGAAGGTATGATCCTACATTGGCTGGCTGAATATTTCAAGACTAGAAGGATGACATGTTGAAAATTTTGCATGGTTTTGTTGGGAAGTAAAACTTCCGGTCCATGTCTCCTGGTGAACTTTACATTTAAATCTCACTTTGTAGGCCTGATTTTGTGTATGCTAATCCATGTTAAAATACAGTTTGATGAGCTGACAGACAACTTTGTTTACCAGGAATGATATGGTCTTGAATGAGTCAGTGGATAGGTTTAATCAAAAAAAAAAGTCATTATATACACAGTGATATGGTAGATAGGAGATAAAGGGATTTAAGCGGATGGATTAGACAAATTGCAGAAGCAGTTACCTATTTGACTTCCCTTGATTTAGATGGGCATGGTCCTGTCATTTGGTGGTAGAGAAAAACAGATTTCTCTATAGGTGTGGCATACATCCATGGGAATTTTACCTAGACCTTGTCATATTTGAGACGATCATGCAAATATGACATGCATAAAATAAAAAAAACGACACGGCACAACACGAATACATTCTCAAAATCTATCTAATATGAATTATAAACGTATCAAAATTGATATAAATGTAAAAAACCTTAAACACGATTATGACACGACAAAATATACGAATATGACACGAAAAAATGAATTGTCAGGTCTAATTTTACCTCTATATATGAATATTGTAGAATGCAAAAACTACAGTTTAAAGCAATTAACATGTTCCGAAATGCATGTGTTGACTGACATTATGGCCTGATTGCTACAATCTTTCGAAATTTTCTATGGTCGGAAATGATAGTATTTGAATGACTCCTGTTTTTCATGGAGAATATGAGTAAATTTGTCACAAGGACAATGCTTCAATGTATCACATCTCTCATAGGCACCCTACAGGGTTTGCCATTGCTTTATTTTTCTTGTGTATTGCTATTTACTGCTCCTTGCTTTACACTCAGCACTTATATTGTGACAGTGGTTTGGTCTTGGAGGTGGTGATCATTTTTGCCAAGTTTTTGTTCTGTTACATAGGGTTTCCTAGTCTATTCTGATACTTGTGTACAAATTAATTGTTGGGATAAACAACCTCCCACTATCTTCTCTTGCAAGTGATTGTCTATTATGATTTCAGCCATTAGGAGGGTGGTGGGGAAATATAGTTCAGTATCTCTAACTTCAGTTCCTCCCAACATTAAAAAGATGGGATATGGATCCATCCAGTTAAAAAAAACAGCAATTTTATTTGATTTACTTAATGAGATTGATTCTGCACACATGGTTGAAGCTGAAAATCCAACTCCAATGGAGTATTTATACCAGGTTTGCAAATTTTAGTGGCTTTGCTGCTCATTAGCTTCTGTATTGAGCAATTTAATAAAATCCAAGATTGCTTAATATTTTCTCTTGTTATTTTGCCTTACATCCAGATGTTTGGATTTCTAGTTTACATATCTGAATATGCATCAAAAACCGGCGGAAATAAGCTAGTTATACCTAAGGTTTGCCAACTTCCTCATTTTGTATTTAAGATTACTAATTCATTCTAGCCTTATGGCTATAGCCTATATGTCTAATTTCTATTTCCCTCCATTGTTCAATATTGACAAACAATTCTTAGGAATTTAATATCCTAAAAGAATATTGCTTCACTAAATATGATGCTTGTAGGTGCATGACAGAGCTCAAGTGTTCATATCATGCTCTCCTAAAGTTGACGGTGGACAAGTTTCATATGTTGGTACAATTGAAAGATGGTCAAATCAAGCAATTAACCTTCCTAATGCTAAATGTGTTTCTAACACCAGCTTATTTATTTTGGTAACCGACTGTCCTCGTTCTTTGAGCAGATCATCATTGGGTTTTATGCATTTTGGAAATTGGTTCTTTGTGACCGTTAAATGGTAGCTTAATTTACGAATCCTGTATTTTTATTCAGTTGCATGCTTAACAAATATCTCCTGTGAAATAAGCTTCTGCATGACTGAGCAGCAATGTCTTCTCAGTTTCATGCTTTATTTTTTTTCTCCTTTTGTCTTTCATTCAGAAATAAAAATTATATAATTATTTTTTAATTTAAAACCTGACATCATACATCTATTTCATATCTTTGTTTCTACAAATTTATGTCTGCAGGTTGAAAACATGGGTCGTGTAAATTATGGGCCATACTTGTTTGATAGGAAGGTAAGGTTGCCTGTAAAGCAGAAAGTTGTTCTTTTATTTCCGAAATGATGTCAGTTCAATTGTCATCTTATTTATTGGCATCACCCAAATCATCATTAATTGCTATTCATTAGAATTCTGCACTTTCGCTGGTGTATATAATGGTTATTTGATAGCTTTATGCTTCTTTGTCGGAGAGACTGAAATGAGCTTGTTAATCAATGAAAACTGTTTCTCTAGAGCCAGTGCTTTACCATGCAGCATTAATACCTATAGTCTACCGCCGAGTTTTTCCAGTCTAACAGATAATTTGATCGTTCTTCTTGACTTTAATTTTGTAGGGTATTTTATCTTCTGTTTATGTTGATGGTGGAGTTCTGAAAAGATGGAAAATGATATCAATTCCTTTCCATAACCTGAATGAGCTGCCAAAATTCAATCCTGTAATTCAGGTTGCCTCTGAACATCTTAAAGTATCAGCCCGCAAAAAACTAGAACACAAGTCAGGTATGTCTCCAGAACATAAAAAGCATGCTGTATCAAATGGTTGTACTATTGTACTATTTCCTCCTGTGTAGTTCCTTTTTTAACTTTTACATTCTTTTATACCTCATTGCTGCCAAGTGTGAAGTAATGAAGACACAAAATACGATGTAATAAAATGATATTCTTGTGAGGACTTGCTTTCCATCTGCAGAGGATGTTTTTGAAGGACCATCATTCTACACTGGCCGTTTCTCTATTGATTCGACTGAAGTTTCGGATACATACATTTCACTTAAAGGCTGGGGAAAAGGGGTGGCTTTTGTTAATGAATTCAACATTGGAAGATATTGGCCAGTAAGAATTTTTTTTTACTCGGTCTGACATGCTGTTCTTAATTTTATTTGTCGTTTAACATTATGTTACACCCAATCCTCTCTGAGAATAATTCGTCCTACTCTGAAAAACGAATAACTGATTTTGTTTGCAGACTAAAGGACCACAATGTAACCTTTATATCCCAGCTCCAATCCTTCGGCAAGGGGAAAATGTTTTGGTATGAGATGCCTATGTCTACGTTGTTTTCATTTATCTGGTTGCTTGCATTTTAAGTAGTTCTGATTCCTATACACAGTCCATATTGGTGTAGCCTTTAGTCTATAAAATGTTTGAATTTCCCAATCTCCATGATATATTCTGCCTTGACTGGTTCGGTTTGCCACTGTGTAGGTGATATTCGAGTTAGAGTCACTAAACCCTGAGCTCGTAGTAGATTCAGTCGATCAGCCCGATTTCACGTGTGGTCCATCACAAGCAACCGTGCATCAACTTTAGTGCCCCACCTGAACCCCAGCTATGGTAAAGTGGGGATGGCAGTACATCGTAGTTAACCTCCAATCCATTAGGCCTGGAAACACCTGAATCTTATGGCTTTTGGCTAAAATTGTATAAAAAATCATTCACATTTGAAGTTGGATGGCAATAAGAAGCTTTAATTCAAATCAAAAGTGTTGGGTTTTTTTTTCTTATATCAGGTGATTTAAAAACTTTGTGACGGCCAAAGTTACAATTCAAGCATAGCAATCTGCTCTCAACGATGCTACAAACATTACAATATGTCTGTAAGCTGCTGAAAGAAAGAAAAAAAAAATTAAGAAAGGAAGATCATTTTGGGGGTTGCTTAGATCCATCTTTTGGGTCCTGTTTTGATCCTGTCATAGCAGCAGAGGCTGCCACAGTCATGGCAGCCGTGGCTGCACCCAGCTTAGCACCACCGGCGGCCTTCATTGCACCAGCTACTTTCGCGAAAACAGCTATCCCTCCTACAAGAAAAGCCCTCAGGGCTACTGTTGGTTTCACCGCCATCTTTTTGTTGACTCTGCAATTTTTCCAATATCACAAAAATTCAAATCTCTTAATCTCATTTGAACAACTATATAGGTCAAAAACCGATAACAAATCCAGTAAAACATACACGGTAGTTAAAAATCCATTTATACTGGAGTGGAAAGTGAGACTACGGATTATTGAGACCAAGTATACCATATGACTGAAATAATCAGCCAGACTGTTGAACTTGATGGAGATAGGCAATGCATTGATGCTGGCATTCATTTTAGTACAATACTATTTCTACTCACTTCTAAAGCACCTTGACTCTAGCAGATTAGTCATGTCATGTTTGTTGAAAGGTTGATCTGCAAGAAGATCATATGACCAATACTTACTGATTTGTAATATCGGGAGGCCTCTGTTGTCTTAATACCATGAGAGAACAAACTCATTATTCTTGCAAAGTAAACACACAACACCTATTTGTCTAGGGATAGCGATAACAAATATACAAGAACAGCTCCTCCTACAACTACTTCCAATCCTTAGCACTAAGCATCCCACAAAATGTTACTCAGACTAAAGTGTGAGTTTCGGATATAGATATGTGTACGACATAGGTATGTTCACTTTTTTTTTTAGTTTTTCCATGAATATGGAGGGTCACACCTCCACACCCATATCTGAAAATGTGTCAGACACAGGTTTTTCAAGAGAAATAAAAAGTCGTAACTATGTATGTTGCTACATTCAAGCATAACTGAATATTGACAGTCACCCCATATAGCCATATAGGAAGCTTTTCACTTCAAATCCTTCATTTTAACTTATTCACGACTTCAGTTCTACAGCCTTAAAAGCTCTTAATTCCCCCACTAACGCCACCAATCACAGCAGAAAGCAAAACCTAGTTGCAAGTTAAACATGGTTAACATTTCTCTCCCTCTCTCTCTCTCCCTCTCTCTGTATACCTAAGAATTATGACAAAGAAAAAACACTCTTCACAACGCTAATAAAACGATGTCTAGGATTTCCAACTCTCACAAGCATGTTCAAACAATCTAACAAAAGAAGCAAATCAGTCTAAAAACAAAAGCTAAATCTTATCCTTCAAACATTTGTAAGATCAATTCTACCATCTCAGCTTCGTTCTTACGAACTAAAATTCACCCTTTTCCTCATAAAATTTCTACAAGAGGAGCAAGCCCTTTCTACTTTAGCTTTCGTAATGACCAAAATCCTAAAAAAAATTAAAAATTTGACCCCAAAACCAGTTCAGTGTAAGAACCCAGTTCCTCAAATCAATTGTAATGCCCTCCTATCCCCAACCAAACTAAAAAATTTACTTCTTTTCCCCTTTTGTTCCTTCTTCATTAGCAAACTTTAGATCAAATAACAAATTTAAAAAATTAACAATTTAAAAAACACGTATCATATAACAGACAAGAGATAGGAGAAACCGAACCTTAAAGAGACAATCTTTTTGATGGAGCCCTTTTGCCAATAATTTGGAGATTGTAATAAGAGAAATGAAAGAAAAATAAGAAGGTTAAGTAAATTTCGTTACATTCCTTTAGGCGGTGTGTTATGTTATATACAATTAAGTTTCCCTTTTACGACACGTTTCCCATTTTTGCTGCCAAACGTGGCAGAATTTTATTGCAAAAAATAGTTAACAGGCGTACATTAGCAAAGACCCTGATATCTCTTTCTAACTGTGCGCCGGCAAGGGAAAAAGAAGCGAGAGAGAGGGGGGAGGGAAGAGGATGGATCCGTATTCAGGAGGAGGAAGCTGGACGATGATCCCCAGCGTCCCAACCCACAGTAAAGTCTCTACTCCCAACAATCAAGACCATCTATACCTCTCCCCTCAACCACCAACACAGCAGCAACAACAACAATTTAATCCACAACAATTCCAACAACAACAACAACAACAGCGTATGTTACAACCACAGCAAGTGCAGCAGAATCAGCAACATCAATCACTAGCTTCTCACTTCCACCTCTTACATGTACTCCTTTAAACCAACAACCTTAACAAATTTGTGTTACATTTTTTTAAGTATTTGATGTTCTCTTTTTTATGTCTTTTGTTTGTGGGGGTTGACAGTTGGTGGAGAATTTGGCTGCTGCTATTGATAGTGGAAGTCGGGATCAACATTCTGATGCTTTGGTTTGTTGCGTGTTTTTTTTTCTTATTCTTTTTTCAATTTTAAGATTGGTTTGAGTATTTATTTGGGCTATTATTTAATTATTTTTCCTGGGGTTTTGGGAAGATTAATGAACTGAACAATAACTTTGAGAAGTGCCAGCAGCTTTTGAACTCGATTGCTGCATCAATTAACAATAAAACAATGGTAAATTTCCTACTCTTGTTTTGGTTATTTAATTTGTAACTTCTGTTTTATATGTTCTGGGATGTTGATAAAGTTGCATTCTGATGGTTGATAATTTTAACAAAGATGAAAGTACTTAAAAATAAAAGATGAAAACTTCAAACAAGATGTATCAATTTTTTCAGTTTTTTCTATCATTTTTAGAAAATGTTTATCTTTTATCAGTGATGATAGTCCTAAAATGTGCTGATATATTACTATAAGTGTTTCTTTTTTTTTTTTTTCCCTTAATTTTGTTGGAAGTTCTTTGTATAACTTGTGAATTTTTGGACTTTGAAAGTAGACTGTTGAAGGACAAAAGGGAAAGCTGGAGGAAAGTGAACAATTGCTGAAGCAAAGGAGGTAAGTTAAGTAGTTGGTAATAATTTGCGTTTTCTGCAGTTAACGTTTTCTACTTGTTGAATGAGTGCATTTGATATTCTTAAAATTCTAGGGACCTGATAGCCAAGTATAGAAGCTCTGTGGAAGACCTTGTGAAGACTGAGCCATAGTTGCAGAGGTAAGAGAATGCATATAGAACAATACGACAAATATTGTCGATAAATAGCCGCGGTTTACACATTTACTTTAACATATCAGTTTAATTTCCATTTTGGGTGAGACTTGTTCAGAGAAACAATTTTGCATGAGCTAGTTGATTTTGTTTAGTCTTGATAATATATTGTTGTAGAGTTTCAATGAGGGCATATCAAAGATTAGGCAAAGGGTAAGTTGTTGTTTAAGAAAGGATATAGGGAACAACTATATAAATGCTGGTATTTATCTTGCACAAGCACAACAAAAGCAAAATGAATCAAAGCTCGAACAAGTTTTTTGGGTAATGAACAGCAAAACCAAACCTTGGTGAGCAGTGTTTTTCGATCTGTGAGCCTACTTACTTGAGAACTTTGCTACTAAGAGTGAGTCTGTTCTTCTGGAGGTTTACATTCCATTATGATGCACTGATGAAAACTTACGTTAGCCTCCTAGAAATCTATTTATGGAGTTTATACTAAATGTGGTTCAAACTTCGTAAATGTCTCCTTTAGAGCTGGAGTTTGAATCAAAGAGAAAGGATATAAAATCCTGATTCCATTGTCATTGAAAACTCTTTAGCAGTAGATTTCCGGGAACAATTGCATGAGTTTTTCGTTGCTGTTCTAGAACAGTCGAGTTAGGTTTGTCTGTTTTTGCACTTAACCAATGATAGAATTGCTTTCCTTCAGCTGTTCTTATATTTAGTTGATACTGGTTTCAAAATGCATATTTTGTTCCCATGAAGCAGTAAATATCGTGTTTTTCTTCTTTAACTTTTTAATATTGATGATTGTTCTCTTCGACAAATGTGAACTACAGCTTTTGATCATCATTTTTGGCTTTGCTGTATTCAGGTGAAGAGCTTCTGTTCAACTCTGAAGGATCAGAAGGAAACCCTGAAAAACTTGTAATCATAGAATTAAATCAGATTCATCTCTTTGTCCACCAAGTATTTGGCTTTGCTGTATTCGGGTCAAGAGCTTTCTGCTCAACTCTGAAGGATCAGAAGGAAACCCTGAAAAACTTGTAATCATAGAATTAAATCAGATTCATCTCTTTGTTCATCAAGTAGAAGATTCTTAATTTCTTTTCTGGCTTGTTCTTCTATCAAGATTTCAGTTGAAAGGAGATTATATTCCAGTGCAATCTTGGCTTCTTATTATTATTTTTTTGTTTTGGTGCCATTTAATGTTATGGAGCTCCGAATGTCATTACTGTTGGGTCTGGGGCCAGCATCTTCATAAGGTTTCTTGTGAATAAACATAAACGAGTCAGAGGTGAATGCCGGAATATGGGGTATGTTCAATTTTTTTCAAGATATCTATATATTTGGAGGGTCTTTGGAAGATCATATTTCTGTATGTGTTGTATTTTCATATCTATATCTCAATTTGCATCGGGCATGTGTGTCTGATACAAGTATTTCAAAAAAAATAGTCGGAGCAAACATAAAATAAGATTGATAAATCTCGTCTACTGATTTGACTTTCTTTACTGAATTATTTATTAGATCATGTAGCTGTGCACTAAGGCACTCGAACTCAGATTTAAATGTCAAATATAGATATGATCTGACAAGGTATGATCCGACAAGAATATGTTTGAATTTTTTAAAAGGTTTTTGAGAGTCTTTGAAGGTTTCGAGCATCATGCTCATGTTCAGAAATGCATCGAATATAAGTATTTAAAAAAATTGAAAGGATAGGAGTAACGTTAGTCATGCATTCAAGTCTATTAGTTCTCTCCGAGTAATTCACGTCGGAATCGTACAAGTCCAGATACTCCGAAGCTCCAAGAGTGCTTTCCGGAAAACTGCATCTTTATCGGTTAATTCTGATACTTGCATTGTTGACACTTGATATTTATAACCAAATGGAGATTTTTTTTAATTAAAAAAAAGATGATTATCCATTTATTAATTCTACTTCTAGTAACTATGAGATTTTTCTGTTGGGTGATATATAAATCAACAAAGCTAGTAAATAGTAATATACTATAGAAAATAACAGTGATATTGCATTTTCTTATTCTATATATACACATGCTTAGATTAAAAGTGGTTCTTTCCTTGTAAAATCTTGTTCCTTAAAAGGATGATACATTGGTTATATCAATTCAGAACAAGTTCTCCGAAAAAAATAAATAAATGTAAACGCAAATTAAATAATCTCAAAATCAATTAATCCTTATCTTCTATTCCAATAATTTCTTATCAATGAAAATAAGAAATTTCTTCATCATTATCAATGTCATTGTCAATACTTGGCTTTAGACACTTTAACCAAATTAATTATTGATCTTGGTCTTGCAAAGACTAGCGTATAAGGATAAAATTATAACCGATGACACCAAAATATATAGCATTATCTTCATCGTCCATATGGCACCATCTTAGCTTTAAATTAATTTATTAAA
>JAQSVH010000010.1:11648937-11661249 GCA_029448705.1 Adansonia digitata
ATATTAAATATATTTAAAATTTAAATCCTAATGTCAATAAATCTTAACCTTCATCCTAAAAAGTTAATTAATTTTAAAATGGACGCACTCAATTTAGAGTGGATGCAGAGAGTGACATTTTGACACTAAAAAAACATTGAATGGTTGAATCACTGGAGGTTAGTCCAACCCTAATCACAAATGTCATATTACTGCAGTGGACTTGTGTCTACATAAACCTAAAACAAAAATCTTTCAGAATCTTTAAGATATAAATAACGTATAAAACAATCATGATACTTGGAATGAATTTATTAATTTCTTAAAGTTTATACTGTAAGCTGAAACGGAAGTCAAGCCATGCATGTTAAAACAATTCAACAAATATACCCCAACAGCAATTCTTTTTTAGAATATTTCTCTCTCTCTCTCTCTCTCTCTCTTTCTCAATCCCAGCCAATCGTCTCACTCAAAAGTGTCTTGGACCAAGCTCCTTTAATTTCACTGTTCTGCTTTTGATCAGCTCCAGTGAAACTTTGATCTTTTGGAATATGTTTCTTTTTCTTTTTCCTGTTTTGGATAATTATAGTTACCATTAATCACTAATGAAAAAGCTGCTATGCCATTAGAATTATATCAAACTTCTCGTTAGGCTAAACAAAGAATCACCTGTTTTTTTCCTTACCTAATCCTTGGCTCCTTGATGGTACAATTTGTGGGTCTTGTTTTGTACCCTTAACACATTTTTGTAAATTTATTCCTTTTAAGTTATATCCCCATGTTTTGCTTCGAGGTGTTGTTTCAGTTTTCATTGCTTTGTTTCTTTGATCTTTTTCTTGCTTTGATGGTTGGCTGAGAGAAGAAGATGAAACATCTTGAAGATTGAATTCTAGTTTCTTTGGAAGTAAAAAAAAAAAAAAATGGGGTTTCAGTTTACTCTTCTGCTGGTGGCAATATTTATAATTGTTGATGGATCATCAGGTAATGATGTCTATAACTTTATATCTGTTTTCTTCTAAGCTGTTTTTTATTTTTATTTATCCACGCATTACTTTGGCATTCTCAATTGAGATTTTCATGAAACTTGAGTTGAAAACCCATTCTAAAGATCTGGGGCTCTGGGCTATTTGAACTAGTTTTTGTGATCAAGAAGTAGGTTGATATACTTTGAGCTTGTTGAGAAATTGGCACAGTGGAGAATCTAAGTTTTTAATGTATGAAAGAGAATCTGCATTTCATGCTCACAGTGAATTTGAAGTCGCCGTTTTTAGAAGCTGATTTAGTTGCGATCTATTTTTCCAAGGGAAAAAAAATTTCTTGGTCATGTCTCAAAATCATAAGCGAATGGTTTTATCACTGATCAATTGTTTAAATGTTCCATGGCTCGTGGAGTTTAATAATGATGAGTGACTTTTCCTCCAGAAACTAATAGATTGCTTTGATCTACATTGTGCTCTTACATTAACTCCATAATTTTCTTTGAATAAAATGTTTATGAAAACCAAACGATTTATCCTTAAAAAACTTGACAGTACTTATTGCATCATCCACTGCTTTTCTAAACTTCTGTGAGATTTTCAACTTGGAAAGTCACTTTTTTTTTCCCCAAAAGACCCAGCATTGTGAAAACCTAGTTCATGATAATCAACCGATACATCAAAGAATCCAAATTTAGAAAGAGCACTCAATATATATTTTTAATGCTATGTTGCTCCAATTCTTTATTTTTCTTGAAGTACCGACATTAATGTATCCCAACATATTGCTTTCGCAAGTAGCGTCCATTTTAGACCCATAGGCTTCTTTTTTTCCAATTAAAATATTTTTTTTTCTGCTTGCCTGAGCCTGATCTAATGACAAGGTTTGATAAGTAAAGCAATCCCTGGCATCTTCATCAACACTATCATGCCCTAGTTGGGGAAATTCCCTAGCTTGCTAGTCCTTTGAAGTAAAGTTAAAGTTTACTTTCTGTAATAAAAGTCATACCCTTTTATAATCTTCAAAAGTAATTCTGGACTGTGTAAATGGTTATTCAAATTTCAACCATGAAGCTTAATTCCTTTGTATTCTGTTATGGATCACATGAAATTAATGAATTTTTGCATTTAGATTCTCAACTCGTGTGTGTTAGACTTGTTGTCTCTCTCAGGCTGTAATGTGGCCATATAATAGTGGAGGAACCTTGTGTAAGCTGTCACATATTGAACCTTAGTGTAGCAGTTTGACTGCCTTCCTGCTGAACTATGTATCTTGCGCAATTGTGAGTTACGACTGGAGTTATCATGGAGTGTGTTATTTAGGTTCTTATTATATCATAGACTGCATAGTACATCTATTGAATTTACCTTTGAATATGGTTCTAGAACTGAAATAATAAAGCAATAAACTACAGAAGTTATTTAAGCAGTCATGATATAATAGGTGGAAACAAAGTTCAATTACATTGCAAAACTTCCAAGTTGTTATGTATTCAAATATTTGCTTATGGACATTGCTGCTTAATCCGCCTCTATTTTTTGGTTCCATTGGTTTTTTTTGATGCAGTAAGAGCATCATGGCCACAAGTAGGAATTACAACAGAATCTCCAACTGTTCATACTATTGGGCTTGGTCAACCACCATCGACGCAACCAGGTGAACCTCACAAATGAAATTTTGATAGACTAAGACTGCATATGTCCAAGTGTTTGATTTCTTCTTGGATCTTCAATTCCAAACTGTTTTGTTCCTTAGACCTTGTAATCCACTGATTCCTATTTTATATGAACTGGCACCTACTGTCAAAGACCGTGGTGCAATCTCTGATCTTATAAGAAAGTTTGCAAAGCATAGAATGAAACTTTCCACTTAAGTGTGTTTCCATAGGATCACAGTTGCTGCTGATCGTGTCTAATAATTTGATGATTCTTAATAATTAATATTGGTTGGATCTGTTTTAAAATGATGCTACAGATCCAGCACCCTCTCTGACACGAACTCCTCCCAGCTTTGGCAGGACAAGAAATGGAAAGTTGGCTGCAGCCCCTTCTGGCAAAGTGTTCAATCATTCATCTTCCATGGATCACTCTCCAACCGAAGGTGAGTGGATAATCTAGAATGCCTTTTACCTTTCAAAAATGTAAACTGTCATGGTATTGACTTTTCTACTTGAAACCATCAATGAAGGTTCTTCTCTTTAATTTGTAGCCATCCATCCACACCATGCCATGAAGCCTTCGAGTATTTCGGTTGCACCTACAGCATCCCCTGCGAAGAATTGGATGCATGGTCCTGGTTCCTTACCGTCAATCTCATTTCATAAGCATCATCATGCAAGGAAACATTTCAGAAACTCTGCTCCTGAGCCCTCTCATTCAATTCATCAACCTGCTTACAGCCAGCAAGGTTTGGTTCTCTCCCTTGGTAGCCCCTATCAGCTCTTTACATATCTCTTGAATGTCTCTTTGTTTTGAACTGGGTTATTCTTGAGGATTAACTAATTGATATATATTTATTCTCACTTAAAATACTTCTAAATTTACAGTTCCTGCAGTTTCTCCATCTCAATATTCCACTTCCCGCAGGGTTTCACCTGCCCCTGCACCATCACCTAATGATCCATCAAGCCACTTTCAAAGTATGAGATAGCTTACCTTTTTCATTAGCTTAATATTTGCCTTCCTTTACTAACTTTAAACTGGTTGTTAATAAGTATCATATTGTGTTCATGATTGTAGAAGTGCCCATTCTTCGACCTGCAATTTCTCCTATCGATTCTTCCCTGAAGAAAATTAAGGCTCCACCACCATCCATCATTATGGTACTGCCACCTCCACCTCCTAATAAAGGTACCTACTACCTCCTGTACAATCTATATTATTTAACCAGCAATTCAGTTGTTCTTAGATCAATAATCCTCTCATCATGAAAGAAAAAAAAATTACATTCAATAACATTTGCAGATTGTACATCAGTGACATGCAGCGAGCCCCTAACATATACACCTCCAGGATCACCTTGTGGTTGTGTCTGGCCAATTCAAGTTAAGCTTCAGCTTGGGGTTGCAATATACACATTTTTTCCTTTGGTTTCAGAATTGGCTCAGGAAATTGCTGCTAGTGTAAGACTAAACAACAGCCAAGTTCGCATTATGGGAGCAAATGCGGCTAGTCAGGAGCTAGAGAAAAGTACGGTCCTCATCAACTTGGTACCTTGGGAAGTAAAATTTGATTATACAACCGCATTATTAGTCTATAAGAAATTTTGGAACCGTCAAGTCTTCATAAAGCATTCCCTTTTCGGTCCCTATGAAGTGGTATATGTTCGCTATCCAGGTAATATTCCAATTCTCCATTCTTTTAGGATGTTTTCTCTATATTTTTACTATCGGATGGCATGATGTTCAAGCTGATAATTGTATAGCTGAAGCACCTGCTAGAAGATGCATTAAACCACCTGGTTTTTGGGCTAGTTGATAGGATAATTCGGAATTTAGAAGAGTATTTTCCAAGTTACTTACCCAAAGATTTTTTAACCCTTTCCTTGGATTTTTTTTGCACAATACTTGGAATACCTGCATTGCAGATACTTTCATTGCCCTGTTAAAGTTGTGTCTTGGCTTCTACATAAAATAACTTCTCTGATATTTTAAGACTTTCGGAGACTAGCATCTTGTGTCACTCCTGTCTTTCAACCTGTGCAGGTCTTCCACCCTCCCCGCCTGTAGCAAGTTCCAGTGTTTCTGCTGTAGATAATGGGCCATTCTCTGGCCGTAACAATCATGGGCAAGCGATAAAACCTTTAGGGGTTGATGTTCCTAAGAAGAAGAGAGCAGGGCTTACACAAAGCATGATAGCTGTGATTATTCTGTCATCTTTTTCTGCCTTTGTTGTATGCTTGGGGATTGTTTGGCTTATTCTTTTGAAATATGGAGCTTGCGTCAAAGAAGTGGAATGTATACAACAACCTATGACATCTTCACCAGCAAAACCATCAGGTACTTCCGTAGTGACTAAATTCATAGAGGGCAGTTCAATTGATGAACCACTTTTTAAGCTCATATAACATGATTTGGCTTTCAAATATACACTTTGTCTAATGTAACCTCACCTACTGCAATCAACATCTCCCTTTATAATTAGTTTGTTGCGAGATTTTGTTATGAAATCAGGCTTTCTTCTTCCTTACTCAACTTCAAATTTCCGGTTTCCTGTTCTTCTAAGCAGTCATAATTAGTCACAAGCACTGTTTGGGCTTGCTCAGATTTCATTTTGTGACAAATCATGATATTCAAATTCAACAGGGGCTGCTGGGGCTGTGATGCAAGGAAGCATGTCCAGTGCTGCATCAATGTCTATGAGTTCTAGTGGGATGACATATACAGGATTGGCAAAGAACTTCACTTTAAATGATATTGAAAGAGCTACAAATAGCTTTGATGCTTCACGGGTGATCGGTGAAGGAGGTTTTGGCATTGTCTACAGAGGTAATTTAGATGATGGAGCTGCAGTGGCTGTTAAAGTTCTGAAGAGGGAGGATCAACATGGGGGACAAGAATTCTTGGCAGAAGTGGAGATGCTTAGCCGCCTGCACCATAGAAATCTGGTTAAACTGATTGGTATTTGCACAGAGGACAATATACGTTGTCTTGTCTATGAACTTGTTCCAAATGGAAGTCTTGAGTCCCATTTGCACGGTGAATATCTTCAGCATAACTAAAATCCCCTTCTAGATTTTCCATTGTGAGTGATTAGACTGCTATATTTTACAGCTTAGAGATTGTTTTAATTCTCTATCTATATTCTCTCAGGAGCTGAGAGGGAAACTGATCCACTTGATTGGGGTGCTCGAATGAAGATTGCTCTTGGTGCAGCTCGAGGCTTAGCTTATTTACATGAAGACTCCAGCCCCCGGGTTATCCACCGAGACTTCAAGTCCAGCAACATCTTGCTGGAACATGATTTTATACCCAAAGTTTCAGATTTTGGATTGGCTAGAACAGCATTAGATGAAGGGAACAAATACATCTCGACTCATGTAATGGGAACATTTGGGTATGAATTTCTGTACCATTATTCCTAAAACAATCCTTTTCAATTTTCACGATCAGTTGTATTTTTTCAACAAAGCTTATTATATACTTGCATGCCTCTTGAGAATCAGCTGTCTGGTCTGCTTGTAAGACTTATTACCGATAAACACCGATAAACTTCTCATTTTTCAGTTACTTAGCTCCGGAGTATGCAATGACTGGTCATCTTCTTGTCAAAAGTGATGTTTATAGTTATGGTGTGGTCCTACTTGAGCTCTTAACAGGGAGGAAACCTGTGGACTTGTCTCAGCCTCCGGGTCAAGAAAATCTTGTTGCATGGGCTCGTCCACTTCTCACAGCCATGGAAGGTTTGGAAATGGTCATTGATCCAGTCATAAAATCTGATATCTCATTTGATAGCATTGCCAAGGTAGCAGCAATTGCATCTATGTGCGTGCAGCCTGAAGTATCTCATCGTCCATTCATGGGTGAAGTTGTGCAAGCATTAAAACTAGTGTGCAATGAATTTGATGAGAAAAAGGAGGTAGAATCAAAAGCTGGCATCCAGGAGGACTTTCCTGCAACTTTAGATAGTAAGGTTAGTAGACTTTCAAGTGAGCTTGTGGAAGCTTCGGAGACCCATCACCCGATACCTGGCTATGATTATAGTCATGAGAGCCATATAGCGCTGTCAGCATCAGACTTTTTAAGTATCCCACTGGGACTTGAGGTGCAGGAGCCCGGGTCCTTTAGGAGGCACTCGTGTTCTGGCCCTGTAGGAGCAGGAAGGAGAAGGCATTTCTTGCAGAGAATAAGAAGTTTATCAAGAGGCAGCCGAAGTGAGCACGGATTTTCTGTCAGATTTTGGCGAGGGTCTCGCTAAAGTTTAGCTAAACCACTTGTCATTAAAGTTACAATATCTTCCATGATAAATTAGATTTGGTTTTGTTGAACAAGAGATGGAAAATTTACTGAATATTGCAGACTGATGCTTAATTCTGTTACATGCATGCACCACATGAAAATTTTTGCCTTTTTTTTTTCTCCCTTTCTTGATATCTGCCAATTATGGGTTTTATCAATGGTAGGAATACCAATCATAATTGGCATACGAAGAAGAATCAAATCAGACATCAGTCCCATCAACCATTTATGTGATTGATTTAACTAACCCGAGAGGTCCTGCCCAAGTTTGAAGGTCACTAGCGTTAGGTAATCTGTCAACTAAACATGTATTTGACACAAAAGATTATAGCTGCCTTTTTGAAACAGCATTGTCATCTGAATATACATTTCCATCATTGTACCCATTCGAGTTGGAGTTACTCTTTTTCGAATAACCAGTTCCAAAGTGAGGGATGTTCTCTTCCGCCTAACCCTTCCCTTGACTGAAACTGCCCCGTCCGAGTTTCTCCTTTTCGAATAAGCATCTTGTCATTGACAACTAAATAACCTACTGGAACAAATATATATATATATATATATGTAGCCTATTGATTTCAAGCACAGGCTTGACATGCTCATGCAGATTTGATTTCTATAATCAGAAAAGAAATTTAATAGTATTTGACACTTTCTTGGACCGAAGCAATACTTATTATGACAAAAATTTAAAACAAATTGCATATTTAGGGTTCACAGCATCTTAGGGTTGAAAATGTAATGAGACACCCCTCAAAATCACACTTAAATTCTTTCTGAGGCAACTCCTGATTCATGTGGTAGAAGCTGCTGCTCCATATCCTTCTTCAGCTGCTTTATTCCACACATTTTGACAAATAAATATATCGATGGCATGATTGCACATGATATGAGCCTTAAGACATTGCTCCCATTAGTAAAATATTTAATGCAACTTGGTTCGGAACACAAGGCGTCCAATAGGATAGTGAATAATGACTTAAAATGATACATGTCATGCTTTTTATTGATCAAAAAATGATGTCATAAAATCACTGAGTCATTAACTAATATGAGTAACGGAAATAGAGTTTAGATACTTAATTATGATTTTTTCTTTAGATATCAAATCATGAAAAAATGTGTACTTTATGTACCAATTTGTATTCAGATACCCAACATAGAAACCAAAAAAGATTAGATATTTTTGCACCCAAAAGGCCTCAATCTTTGCATCGACCAAAGCTAAGATTGAGTGCCTTGGAATGTGATGCTATTGCCAGCTGAAACCACATTATCAGCTTGTAATTGTGCCATTGAAACTTCACCTTAATCGTTTGTACAACCCAATTAACAGCATCTAGCTAAAATATAAATTCACCAAACTAGGAAGCTGCATTTGCTTCCTCTTCAGCTGACACAGTAACATGCATTTAAGTGCTACGTGAGCCTTACCTAACTTTTTATACAAGTTTGGCAATTGCATTAACATTTTGCATGGTTTAAACACAAACAAAACACTTAAACTACAACTAAAAATTAGTCCTTAATATTCTCAACTACAAGTATTTTTCCTGAATATGGTTGTCTTTCCTTTCTTTTCTGCAACAAATTGTTTGTCATTAAAAATGAATAACAGAAGAGAACACTTTGAGTTGAGGGAGATGTATAACGTGAAATTGTATGGTAAATTTTGATTAAGTTTATATAATGTCAGTCTTTTGCTTCAAAAATTGTAAGAAAAACGATAAGGAAAGCAACGTTTGGAACCTTAAATCTTTGATTACATGATACCAAAACCAACACATAGCTAAGCCTGATATATCCTAAACGATATTTGCCCTTCTTTGTTCATTTTTTTTCCTCTCGGGTTTTCGTCAACCTGCACCAAGCAGTCGGAGACGAGTTCATGATATATATTACAGAACTACAAACAAGTATTGCTCTTCAACTGCTGCCAGTTGGTCTCAAATCATTACAAACGAGCAGCTTTTCCTAGTCGTCTTCTCAATATCTTGACACCTATGTACCTGCAAAATTCAAAACAAAACCTGGTTTAGCTCAAAATTCATGATCGTGCCCCACCTTTTGTCTATATAGTTAATGCTGGTATGACTAATCAAATGTGTATTCAATGCTTTACCTGCCCATCATCAAGACAGTGCCCTGAGGATTAGTTCCAGGGGATTCTCTAAATGTGGAGCCATCAACAATTCGGAGTCTGTTGGTGCCAAGAACTTTGAGGTCAGGATTCACCACTTTGCCAACGTGGCACCCTCCATGGTAATGCCAAATGGTGAGCACACTGTCTTTGCAGAACTGCTCTAGAGACTTGGTGTCATTAGTATGCTTTGGTATAAGATTAATGTTAGCCTTAACACTCATGTTAAGAAGCTTCTCGACAGTTGGTTTGTCACACTTTGTGAAGTTCGTGAAATATTCGGATTGTATAACCTTCGCAGCCACACGAATCCCATCAACGCAGCGCCGCAGATCACGTGGATGACCGAAGTAGTTGAAAGTAACCGAAGGGTTGTCATCAATGTTGGTGTTGACCAGGTAGAGGTGACCTGTGGAAATAGGCCTGGCAATCTTTTCTAAAATGAAACCTCCATTGAATGCTTCATGTGGTAGGTCTCGCTTTCTTTTGATGAAAGCTTGGATCGCCTCTGGTGTTCTTTGCTTCGGAGGAATTGTAGAGAGCTGACCTATCTGGTTCAATGTAACAAAATAATTCCTAATTCCTGAAATCTATGATCAACATTGCAGGAAAACTTACATTAACATGTCCCTTAACAGTGAATTAAACAATAGTTCAGCTTACCTCTGCAGACAAGATTCCATGATGGCAATGAATGCTATTCTGAGACTGTCCAAATCCGCTGCTAGCTTCAAAGTAAACTCCCATCTTGGTAATGCCTACAGTTTGAATAAGAGATTGTTCCACCCGTCGATTGCTGGGGACGAAAACCGAGTTCATCGGATTATCAGCCATGCCTTTGCCAACAAACTCATTGTGCAGAACCATGGAAATGTTCAACCTCTCAAGTTCAGCTTTCGGTCCAATGCCACTGACCATTAGCATTTGCGGAGTTCCAATGGCACCACATGATAAAATCACTTCACTCCTCCGATTGTTTGTGAGAAATGCCTGATGCTGGTTCCCATTTTCATCTTTGAAAAGCACTCCCATTGCCCTTGGCCTCTTCCCTGAATCAGACATCAACTTTTCATCTCGTTAATTACTGTTTAAACCCAACTGAATTCTTGCACCTATAAGCCTAATCTGATTACAGAAATTTTACAAGTCCAAGACTGAGCAAACTATTTCTGAAACTATATTAAGAAACTACTAGTAATTCTTAAACCATTGCTATATATGTTATCCAGACTTGGGTTTAAGTGTCTGATATATATCTAATATAGGTATATTCAATCTTTTTAAATATTCTTGGAAGGTCCTTGGAGGGTATATCCTATGCCCATGTCCAGAAATATACAGGGCATGGATGTAGGACATTAATACTTCAAGAAAATCGAAGGGTCGGAGCAACGCAAGCCATATTTATATACCTGTTTTGTTGAACAAGACTTTTTGGACCGTGGCATAAACCAAGACAGTAAGCATTTTGCGGTTTGCAGAAGCAAGCAGTTCAGCTGCAGTATGGCGACGGCCAAAGCGATCGAAAATGGTACCACCAACTTTAGTTCCATAGATATGATCGTAGGTGAATCCGTTGTAAGGCGACACCCCAATATCCAAAAGACTGTCCTTGAAGGCATCCTGCCATTGTGCTAGTTTAGGCTGGTGAACAATCTGCTTCTCCACCCATGGATACGACTCATTCACTAGCCTTGCATCCCAGCCCACTCTCTTAATGAAACTGCAAAATATTAATTCAACAACCTTTAGACATCTTAATGCTTAATTTTCCATTTGTGGCAACTGGCAAACATTAGGCTAGAGTTCAGATTTTGATTCTATTTCAGCTTAACCATTTTATTATATTTGTGTACTGATGAATACCCATATTTTCTAGTTTTAAAAAAGGAAAAAGTATGAATTGGTCCCATAAATTAAACAAAAAGGAATTTGCTGACACCGATCAAATTTTTTATTGTGATTTGTAATGAACTTTTTTTTCTTTTTTCATGCTTTATGCTGAAACAAAGAAAGGCAAATCAGTTAGGTGGGATAGAAAAAGTTAAGAGTGGCAGGGCCACTGAATTCTTAAAAAAAACAAAGGAAAGAAAAAAAAGCAGAACAACCAAGTAAAAATGAATAGCGGAAAAAGAATAAAAGAAAAGAAAAGAAAGGTACCCTATCCGCTAGTCTTGCGGTGGACCAAATGCACAGGCCAAATAATGACTGCCTAATAAGTGTCATTATTTTCCATCGTGCGTCTGCAATAGACCTACCTAATCACCTGTCATACAGGCAAATAAAGGCCATAGGACCACTAGAACTTACGTAATTGGTTTTCGAATGCATGTTAAATAGAAATTTATAGATAATGTTAATATATTTAATTTTTTTATAAATATATATACACACGAAAAATTTTATTTTATATAAATATTTTTTAAAAAATATAGATATGTAAATTTAAACTTAACCTATAAAATATTATAAGTATTGATCTAAAAATCTCACACTTTTTATCTTATAAAATTAAAAGATCTCGTTACCACACTAAGCATTGAAGTTCTTAAAGATAACTAATATAATATAACACTTAACTCTCACATTATTAATGATTGCTTTGACACCATATGAAATATTATCTACTTTAATCCAAACTTTAAATCTCTACGCCTGTATAATAGCACGTCTCAAAATTCAACATGACTACATGAGATTGAGGTGTTAGTGATGAATTAACTAAACCTTTGAATGAATAGATTAGATAACTAGGCAAAAAGAAGAAAAATATTTGTATATATAAGGAAGAAAAGAGGACTTCATTAAAATGGAAAGTGGAATCATATTTATATTTATATTTGATTTTGAGTTTTTTTGAACATGATCATTTCTTGGTCTTCAGAAAACAATGGGATCAACTCTCTAAAAAAATATAATTTAGCAATATAGGGACCCTAAGAGCTTAATAAATGTCACCATCTTCATGTATATATATATATATACACTTTGCGACCAACTTTAGCCAACTTTTAACATTGTTGGGCTCTCTTATAATTTATGAATTTTCTTATTTCTCTAGAAGATTTCCAAAAGTTACTGTCAGAACGACTTTGGTCTTTTTTTCTTATCCTAAACCGTTTCATATATACATATATATATATACATATATGTGTGTATATATATATATATATATAAAAGAAAATTTATAAATTATAAGACAATTCGGTCCAACAATATTCAAAGTTGGCTAAAGTAGTTCGCACGTCTCATATATATATAT
>JAQSVH010000010.1:11681541-11721084 GCA_029448705.1 Adansonia digitata
TTTTTAATTAATATAATTTTTAATTATTATTTAACATATAATATATTTTCAAGTACAATTCAACATAAATATAATTTTATTTAAATTTATTATTTAATATAATTATAATTTTTATAATTTTTAATATAAATATAATTTTCATAATTTTTAATTATTATTCAACATAAATATAATTTTATTTATATTTTATTATTTAATATATATATAAATTTTAATTGTTTATTATTTACATATACACATTTTAATATAATGCCCTTAATAGTTATTTTCATTCTTCACTCACCGCCGCTACTCTATTTGAATTTAAATACATATCTCACCATTGATTTTAATCTCACCGTTACAATACTCAATCACATCGCTACAATAACTAGTTTCACTAGCATCATTATTTTTAATCTCATCGGAGCCAATTACGCCATCCACCCAAATAGACCCTTAACTTTAGTGAGATTAAAAACACTAATAGTAGTGAGATTTGTTACTACAACGGTAAAATTAGTATTGTAACAATGAAATTAAAATCAGTAATGAGATATGTGTTTGGATTCAAATGTAGTGATAACGGTGAGATGAATTATAGTAAAAAAAAATCATTAAGGACATTAAATTAAAATGTGTATATATATAATCATTATATATTTGTTCAAATTAAATCTTTGCAAAGTAATATTAAATTATTTATTACCTTTTATGTTTAATATTTTGATTTTATTTAATATTTTAAAATTTTTACTAACTCAAAAACATTAACAAATTATTTTATATTAAAATTAATCATAAATTTTACAATAATTTATTTAATTATTTATTGATCAATTTATTATGTATGTTATTTTATATTCATATTTATTTATTTATTTATTTTATATTATTAAATATTATATACAATTTTATATAATTAATTAATAAAGAAAATGATAAAAAATGAAAAAGATAAATAAAAAAGGACAGAAAAGTTGATGAAGCTGACAAACAACAGCTTCATTTCCCACTGCACCCAAAAGGTCCAGTGGGATTTAGTGCTAGGTGTGGTGGAGCCATTTCCACCCCGCCAGACTTTGGTTATTCAAATGATAACCACCGGCCTTTAGGTACAAAAATCAAGAGGAAAATCACTGGCCAGTGATTTTCCTAATGAACCTTAAGAAAATGGGATGAAAGATTACATGTACAAATAAAGAATCCAAGTAACTATTAGTATAATATTTTTGAGTAGAATTAAATAAGAATAACAATTACGTATAATAAATTTAAATATCAAATTTATTAAATATTATTTTTTATAAATAATTGAATGAACCAATTAAATTATATTTCAGGTTTTAAAAGCTTATAATTTTAGATTCAAAATTGTGCCCAACATGTTCGTGCGACTCTTTCTATGTGTTCCTAGTGTCTTGTAAGATTTTGACTATTTTGAAGCCAAGAAAAAGTGTCGGTTTCGGCATGCACTAACAGAAAGCCGGTGTTGAAGGCTATTGGCGAAATTCGATATTACGTAACCTATATCTATATCTATAATATACATATATAAAAGTATCAACTCAAAAATTAGTACCACAAGAAAGACTTCTGTAGGATTGCATTGTAGGACACATATAACCCGTCGTAGTTACATTAAAGAATTTCCTTGTCGTCTACCTTGACACCACTGATTCCTAAGGCAATCTTGTCTACCTATTTGTCTTGGTCGGTACAACACCCCGGAGGAATTAAATGATCGATTAGAGAATCAGCACAGCTCCTGTAGTCCTCCTTACAAGAAAGTGTCGTCAATTTCCAATAAAAATATTGTCAATCATCATCATCAACGACGTCTCTCCGCATATTATGATTAGAAGAAAACCTGAAAGTCTTTTGTTTAGCTTTAATAGACTCTGTAGGATTCATGTAGCTTGGAATTTGAGTAGGATTATCTTCCGATGTGCCCGCAACGAGAGTGTTGCTAGGCAGTGTAGTTGGAGATACGGATGCGGATGAGATTGAGGCTGAGCTCTCATCATGGACAGATTTAGAACTTGGGGCAGAAAATGAACCAGAATTTTGATTGACCGTTAGAGGCCTTGCAAGAAGTCTGGTTGAGGCGACATTCTTCGCTTTTAGTTCTAGAGAGTCATGATGTTCAAAAGAACTGAAAATGTTATTATCTTCACTTTTCCGAGAAAATATGGTCACAATCTCAGATGGTTCAGCTGTAATCTCTTCCATCATCCTGGTCTCCCAGGGCTTGCTTGCCATCCAACGATCTAGCCAGCTCCAATCAGGGCTATTCCTATCTACCCTTTGTTGCTTGTGAGAGAAGGGCTGCTTGTTTACTCCCAAATGTGGACTGGGATATGATCTTGATTGCTGAAAAGAAGAATTAAAATTACTTCCATGTCAAACAGCTAGGAGAAAAGTACAAAAACCAACTCCATACTTTGGCACCCAGTTGCATTTAACTGCGATTGCGAACGTGATTTTTGTCACATCGCACATTTATTATGATCATAACTACGAGTGTAATGAATGTTATTACAATTAATTATCATAAATATCGATAAATATCGATTGTGAATATTTATGATAAAGAGAACCGAAATCAAAAGATAACGACTGTATCGTTGCATTGCAGAAGCTATTGAAATCCCTCCCACTTCAATTATCTGAGCTAACAGGACGAAAATCAAGGTTTTTCGAGCTCTATTACCTGTTTCAAGACAGAGTATGCCATTGCTCTCTCCCTCTTCATTGCACCTTCTTGCCTTATTTGTTGTTTCGCTCTTAGTTCTTCTAAACTTCCTGGACTGTCGCACCATCCTTTCTGAAAAAATATGTTAAGATTAAGTTCATGTTATTAGCACTTGTTAATCATACATAAGTTATGTCTTTAGGACAGATTAATATATATATATAACCTCAGCTTTCTTGGTCGGATCAGTTTGGTCGTGCAAAGCTTGATGTTCTGAAGATATCAGACATTGTGCTCTTACTCGAGCTTGGACCCTTATGAGAGCTTGCATGCACCTTAATGTCACAGGAGCTTGTTTTCGGACTTGACGGCCACGGAATATACCTTGAATCCTTACTACTGCTTTCAAGGCCCTCAGAGCCCGTCTTGCTTGTCAAATTTCCAAAGGAAAGAAGAGGGCATTTTCACCAAAAATGCAGTTAAGTTTCCAATAAATTGAAAAATGAAATGAAATGATGTGAAAACAAAGTTATGGCCAAATACCCAAAAGATCAATTCTTCCTAAAAGTCTAATTTTGACGTAATTTACCAAAATCATTCTTTCTGTATCAACGTCAAAATAGATATAAGCTGTTCAAGTTCAGACCGAATCAAAGTTTCTTCCGTATCTATACAAGGTAGACCTTTCTGAACCCATCAGGCAGAAAATCCTTTGGGTCGAGAGTGATGAGCCCACTGAATCACAATTACATAATATCATCTTGTTAAATGGGTTCTTAATTTTCAAAGATTTTGCCAAGAAATACTCCGAGACCGACAGTCACATCTTTAATATTAACTAGAATAAAGCTCCGTTCGCTGATATATATATACACACACACACACACAGGTATGTGTGTTAATGGATTATTAATTAAAAACAATTTTCTATTAGATTTTGTATTTTAAATTGAATATGGATTTTAATTCAATTCATAAGTTAACGTAATCAATTTTTAAAAAATATAATTTAAAAATAAAATTAATTAATTAATTAATAAAATAAATTAAAATTTTAAAATTTTTTTCTCCAAATAGGTCGGTACGAATCCTAAATTGATATATGAGTAAACGTTCGAACTAACCCTTTAAATACATCATTCAAAAGTAAAATAAAATAAAAGTTTTAACTTTTTTTTTTATTATTAGGTTGGATTGAATCCTAAATTAACCATTTAAAAATTAAATAAAAATGATTTTTAACTTTTTTATGGTTGTTAGATAAATATCTTAAATCAACTCATAGTAACATACAATCAATTGCTTTGAATGTATAATTTAAAAATAGAATAAAATTTAAATTTGAAAAGCTAAAAATAATTAATAAAATAAAATTTTTTTATATTTTTTTGAGTAAGTCGAGTGTGAATTCTCAATCTATTAGTAAATTAACATGTAGACTAACACAAATAAATCTTTTAAAATAAAATAAAAAATAAGAACTTAAAATAATAATAAAATAATTTTTCATTTTTTCTTGAGCATATCAAGCACGATTATTAAATGAATTCCCGTGAAAATCAACATTTTAAAATATATTATTTAAAAATAAAATAAAAAATTAAAATTAATATCGAAATAAAACTAAAAAAAAAACTAACACATTAAAAGATAATCGCTAAAGAGACCTTTGCCTGCCACTTGTCAAATAGAAAACACGACACATTTCTAACAAAGACCCATTAAGATATTTTGTTTAATGTAATAGTATGGTTGACTTTATTATTTATTAAATATAATTATTGATAATTTTATCTCCTTCGATAGTTGATAACTATGGCACTTTTATCTATATATTACTATTATTTTTTTTATTTCTCGAAGTATGATGGTTCAAGATTATTTCTTGAAAAGGTTTTTTTTTCTCTTTTTCAATGTATAAGGAAAATCGCCATTATTGGTAGCGATTTCTCTGTAAAGGAAGCAGCCCTTATTTTCCTTATTTTTAAAAAGATAGATAAATTATATAATTATATAAATTTATATAATTTATAAAAATTAAAAATAAAAAAGGAGGCTGCCCTCAATGTGGCCGCTTCTTTTAGATTAAAAAAGGGTGGCTTCTTTATGCGGAGAGAAACTGCAATCAATGATAAAGAATTTTTTTTTTTTTTACATAACAATTAAATTATTTTGAAAATAATTTTTCACTTTAATTAATTATAGATTTAAAAAAGTTATAATATTAATATAAAATCTTAATAACTATAATATAATCTTTAAAAAATAATATTTTTTAATTACTAATTGAACTCGTAAGATATTTAAATTTGATTCACTCAATAACTCAAATTATTATTTAATTTTGATCAATTTAAATTTATATTTTTTTTCGAAGTAAACTCTGGTAACATGTAAATATAAGTATATTGTCTACATTCGTTTTGATCCAATTGTTTAGCGTACGGTGACAAAGCTTGGAACCCATGCAGAAGGGTCTCAAAGGATCTCGTGATCTCATCTCACCAAGGTTTTGGTTTAACGGTTATTGAATTAATGACACTAGACAAATGAGAATTTTTTTTTTTGCTTTTTGTCCTAATTGTGACGTGATATACGTTTGAGTATTGAAACGCAGCACGGTGCGACGCTTGCAACATCTTTGTTTTTTTTTTCACTAGACCTTGGGGTAATAAGCTCTTTTCACTAGATCTTTTTCATTTTTCCTTTTCTTTTGTAGCAGCAGTTTGGAGACATTTATGTCCTATTGTCCAGTGGAAAAAAAAATGGGAGCAATATGATTCAATCGTTCTGTGCTTTAATATGCAAACGAATATTACAACAATTTAAACAAAAGAAGTACAACTATATTATGCCACTGATTCATTAACTTACAAACCGAGCTTCAGTCTTGTAATTATTATTCTTTTTTTTTCTTAATAAAATCTTGTTCCTAGCCCAATTTTATAATAGTCTTTTCTTTATTTTCTTTATTGTTTTTCAATTAATCTTCAAGTCAATAATAAATAGATACATATATAACATTAAGTATACATATGAAAATAGATACAACATTTGTAAAATATCAATAATAATCAAGAAAATATTTTTTTTTCAATTGTTAATGTGCTATTGTTAAATTAATTATTTTATAAAAATAGTAATTGTTAATTGATTTTCATTTATAATATTAGCTTCATAAAAATCAAATATTTTTAGAAGTAAATAGCAGTGGGAAGGAACTTAGCATTTTCATTTAATCTTTCAGTTTCATGTCCCCTAAGTTTCAAAGATCGAACATTTCGGAGGAAATATTAAAATTTAGAGTAGCGGAAATAATTCATCTGATGAAAAATATTACTAAAAACGAACGATGATAAAGAGAGTGAGAAACGTAAATATACCAATAAGCCTCGAAATGCAATCTCGATTCGAATGGCGGCCCATTCTCGCTTCACAGCTCTGAAATCTTTGAGTTGAGCTCGAACAACGGTAGCCATAGCTGCAGCGAGCAGATCATCCGCCATGAAAGAAGAAGCGGAGGCCTCTGAAGCAAAAACCACGTGACGCATCTTTAGACCTCCGGATGAGGAGGACCGAGCACTTCCAATGAGAGCTCCTTCGTAGCCTCCACTTCTCCTTGGCCTCATTGTTATCTCTCATTACCTCCTTAAAAAAAAATCAATTGAAAAAAAAAAATTAAACCCCGAAAGCAGAATAAAAAAAACAGAGTTCCCGAAAATGAGATTCCAAGTTTTGTGATTTAGCAAAAACACTTGGTTTCTGAGATCTTGAAGTGGTTTTGAACTTATAAGTGATTTAAACCATTTTCCAGAGGCACCCATTTTTTGGGAATTGGAAATTAAAAAAAAAAAAAAAGAATATGCTGGAAACAGAGGTTAGTGAGCTTAACAAGTCGCGAGGGAAAGGTGATCTTGGGTTTAGGAGCCGTTGGGCGTTGTTGGGTGTTAAGTTAAGAAGTGAGCGCTAGAATGAAAGATTTGAGCATTCCATTGGGAAAGAAAGATCAAGTTTTGAATTTTTGAAACTCGCAAAAAAAAAAATTGAGATTGTAGTTGCATAATAAATTCTCAACCGATACATTGACCTTTAGCTTTTGAATCTAGTCCAATCGCTACACTTTTCTATTATTCGTATTCAAAAATATATCAATCATCATGTTTCTTTATTTAAATTGAATTAGTTTTGAAGATATATATTTTTATTTAGATTGATCTTATTCAATTGAAATAATTATTTTTTAAATATAAAATAATTTATTGAAATTTAATTATAAAATATACATAAATATTAATATAAATAATTTTTTAATATTTAAATTAGCCAACTTAAGTCAAGCTTCGATAAAGACTTTGAAAAGAAATTTACGTTACAGTCTAATCTATGAACATTTTTATATATGTTTGGATTTTAAAAATATTTTATATATTTGAAAATAACAAACTGGAAACTAACAAAAGTGGGTCTTTCTTTTTCTTAAGATTTTATATAATTAAAGAGAGTTAATAAAACAAAACTTAGAAATATTTACAAGAAGTTTTGATTCAGCATTAAAAAAAATAAAAATTTGCATGGCTTTATTTTCCGTTCTTTTTTTTTTTTTTTTTGTGGAAAGGGATCTCTTTGAGTTCCAATTTAGGCAAAGCGAACGCTTTTAAATATATGGAAAATAATGTTAATCTGCATTTTTTTTAATTAAAGCATTCGATTAATTGATGTCTCGTAAATATTAAGAATTGTTTAATTATAATTTTAAAAATATTTTTTAATACTGAAATTAAAAAATAATTTGCTAATTACATTTTTTTTTTCTTAATTATCACCTTAGTTGTTACCTTCATTTGTCAAGTCGACCATGTGTTCCTCCACGAAAACTGCATATGTTGTTCCAAGAAATTCTCTTCTGTCCGGTGCAAACCTGTTAAGAGACTTATATAAGGGTCCAATCATATTACAACTTGATTTTTTTTATTTTTTAATTTAAGTTTGGTTCAAATTGATTCAATGAGTCCATTTCATTAATTTAAAAATTATTTTTATAATTAAATTTATAAAAAAATATATTTAAATTAATATTAGTAATTAAAGTAAAATCGATTCAATCTAATTTGCAAAAAAATTTTATCCAAAACTAATCGTATAAGCTGATCTTCTGGGCCGGGCAGGTAGCCCGCACTTGGTCATGTCTGGTTGAGAAATATCCTGATCAGCTTCTCTCAACTCAGTCATGAGATCAGGTCCGCCCAGGTTTTAGTTTCGCCTTGAACTCTTCCCATCCTGCAAACAACTATGATCAGTTCTTCATCTATTTCATTCGTATCATATCCTAGCCATAAAACATTGCCAGATGTTCCATTTAAAATAAAAATGATTCAACTTACAATCAAAGATAAAATTCGGTCACTTGTATTGAAGTCCGCAAATGGAAGATTACCATTAGAAACTGCTGAGCCAAGTTAAATTTGTCCTTCATGGTTTTGGGTGCGCTGGTGAAAATGAATGATAAAAGATTACTCTGAGCCTGAGTTTCAACATGTCTTTTCTTTTTAAACAATTAGCAGCAGATAAAAGTAATAGTAAAGTTTGCATCACCATAACTCAAATTCAGTTGGTCTTTTGCATGGACAAAATGGTGTTAGACATAAATCCATAGAAAATTAGTTAGAAAAAAAACCTTTGTTGTTTGCCAGTGCCTACTTTCTTTGATGATGATGATTTCGAATTATCTTTTGACATTTCCTTGCCGCCCAGCCTTTGACTGTCGGGGAAAATTTTCTTCCCAAGCTCATAGAAAATTAGCCAGCAGCAGAGCCTACTGCCCAGATTATCAGCTAAAGAGTTAGAAAGGTATAGCTAGTGAGTGGTGCAATCTAGATTACCTTATTTCGAGCATTGCTTCCTTGGCTGAGTTTCCCAGCTATCACCTCAAAGTTTAACATCCAAATAATAAAATTGAATGAATATTTATGTCATCGCCCTTTAAGATATGCGTGCTTACAGGGTAGCTCCTGATGCTTTTTTTCACCATTAGAGAAAAAGAAAAAAAAAAGAAAAACAACAACAACAACAACAACAAATGAGATAAGATGGTGATAGTGATACTGGCTGGTAGGATTTACTACTGTCTATTAAATGTGCAAAATTTGGAGATCTAAAAAAAGGACTCAGGGACCACTTATATTAATTGCCATCTTGGCTGATTGTTCAAATGGATGATCAAGATTTGACGAAGGGGTACATTAGCCAGTGTGCTCCCCACCAACCAACCTGTGAAAAAAAGTTGACCCCCAAGTAGTCAATTTTTTTTAACAAACTCATTTAAGATTTTGCTGCAGTCCTGAAAATGTCTCAGACATTGATTGATGTGCATAAATGGGGGACTCTGCCAGTGGATTTTCCTACCCTTTAATAGGAATGAAAACTATCAGAGGTAAAAAAAGGCACTGCAGCAGTCTAGGCAAAAAGCTGAGATTTTCTTCTGATTTATTGGGTCTCTTGGACTAAAAGAGGCAGCTGTTATCTGAGCTAATGCACCACTTCAAAGAGTATTATATTAGTAGAAATGATTTGAAGGGAGGGGAAAAAGTGAGGTTAAACTTTTGCGGAGAAGCAAATAGGCTAGAAAGGAAAAGGGACTTCAAGCTGAATTGTCAAAATGAGTGATTCTGCTAGTGCTTTTAAGCTTTTAGGCTTTTAAGCTTAAACCATACTACAAAAAACCAGAATTACTTGCCTGTGAGACAATATCTCCAGGCCAATGCAAGATAAGGAAGAAGTTTTGTAGAGGTTTTAGCCTTGCTCTTTGGGAAATGGGACTTTTCTGTTTGCTAGGCTTTTCCCACCATTTATATTCTAAAAGTCATGCATGACCCCTTAAGCTCTGCACGTTCTTAATTTTCTCCAGCTCTCTTGATCTTCACATTGCCATCATTAATTTAGTCAATCAAAATCACCATTTGAGGTTTTGAAAGAAATGGAAGGGAGGTTCTTTTGTTTTCTGTTAGCTCTTCACATAGTAAGCTGGACTTATGCAACAAGCAGGCCTTTAGCTCCAAATGATGGTTTTGATGTTCATAAACCAGGTTAGCTAAGCTACTTGATTGTCTTTGGTTTCTCATCTAAAATATATTCCCCCATAAACTTTCTTTTTCCATTTGCTATCTTCAACACTCTTTTACCTTTGACACCACTATCTGGCTTAGGCTATTTTGTTCCGACTTTTCATTTTTCTTGAAACATCCATATCCAATACACATGTTGGATGCAAATTCGGATATGAGTATGAGCATATGGCCCTTCAATTGAACATATCCGTATTAGACACATACCTATATCTGATACTCACACTTGAATCCGAGTAACATAAGGCTTGGCAATGGCCTCTCTTTTCTCATCCAGCAGTTCAGCATTCTATCTGATCTTAACCCTGTTCAATAGCATCCAAAATTGCTCTACTAATCCACCCTGATTTTGATCAAATAACAGGCCAGAATCCACAGTCTTTACAAGTTTCCATAGGACCATGTTCGAGCTCAAAAGAAATCTCTTTGCAAGGTTTCAAAAGCAAGGAAAGAACTGGTGCCACGAATGAAGAAGCAAATGGTGAAGTGGAGAGCAAACTTGGGATAGGGTCAAGTCCTCCAAACTGTGAACACAAATGCTATGGCTGCATTCCATGTGAAGCCATTCAAGTGCCTACCACAAGCAAGCAAATCCATGTGGATCTGCTTCGGTATGCAAATTATGAGCCTGAGAGCTGGAAATGCAAGTGTGGTCCTTTCTTTTACACCCCATGAAACTAAACCACAGTTGGCCTTAATATTTAAAGCTTTCTCACTTCTCAGAGTTCTCCATATTTCTCCTCTTTTCAGTTCGATTCAGATGATTTCTTAGCTATTTGTACCAAAAAAAAAACCCTAAATTCAAATTGTTTCTAAAAGGTAGTCTTTATTGCACATGAAATATCATTTTTAGTGACGGGAATGTGTTTTGCTACTTGTAACTAGGCTGTTTTGAATTCCAAAGTCCTTTGCACCTTGGCAATGATGAAATATTTTAGATTATAACCCCACCAAAATGCAGATCAATATCAACTATAGAAAGCTGTGCTTTGCTGATTTTACACAATTTCTGCATTAGCAACATCAACAATTCTAATTGCTTGCTTGATCATAATGAGGATTGAAATGTGAACGTTTATGGATCAGTAACCTTGCAATTTTGTTCTCCATTTGGTTTGAGTAAGCTATACACCATTGGAAGGGAAGGGCCTGAGAATGGCTGAGATTGGGTTCACCTCTTGTTATGATGTGAGATCAACGGCTACTGAAGGAACAACTTGCAACAGAGTGAACTTCAGATTGTGATAGGGTGCTACACCGTTTATTTATCTTCGTATCTCTTTCGAATCTAGCAGTAGATCTTCCAATTATACAAACTGGTGAACCAACTTGCATTTTGTTGGAATGATTGTGAACATAGAATTGAAGTTCTGCGGGACCTCCTCATCTTTATAACTGGAATGATGATGAAATGAGGGTTTTTTTTTTTTTTTTTCCCATAGAAATTTTAGCTCATACTTGAACATGCATATCATAATTTTGAAGATTGTAGGAACATTCTTGATAAAAGGGAAGGCACTTGAGAACGTGGATCTCATCTTATGCATTTGATGAAATTGTTGATCAAGGGAAAGTTTCTTCATCTTTTATCAACAATCGCTTTTCCATTGAAAATCTGGTAGGCAGAATTCATTTGGTTTGCATAAAATGTACAACTCGTGTTCCTTTTTTTTTTCAAGGCTTGAAACAGATGTCAATGTTCTATCAGGGAAGACAAGCCTGAACATGGATGTTTCAGCACCATAATCTGAAGTAACAACTGATATTATTCTAATATTCCTTTCTCTGTTTTAGTCCAGACCAAAACAAACATGTGTCAAATGAAGAGCCGTCAGCAGATTCCAAATAAACTTGTCAAAATGAATCCTTAAATCTGCTACATGTTAACGTGAGATTCCTAACAACTTATCTTACCCCAATTCTTTATTTTTTATAATGTATTTATATTTTACACATATTTAAAAATAAATAAAAAAATATAATCTTTTAAATATATAAAAAAATTAAAAAATTAAATCCATATCTGACGTGCACTTTAAATCTAGAAAACAAACTATTACCAATTTCATGCACACATTACATGCCCATCGCCAGCCGCATTATTGATATGTTGAGGTTGTAATTTTAAGGCATAAATTTTCTGTTTCTAATAATATTATAGATGTTTGTTACATGGACTCTTTATTTTTTTAAAGTACTAACACTCAACACATATTTGCATATTAATATAAGAATATAATCTGTCAAATATATAAAAATTTTTTAAAAATATTAAATATATTTATATTAAACATCTAACACTCACCTTAAATCTGAAAAACATGGTTGCAGTCCATAAGTCAAGCACTGGCTACAGAGCTCACGAACACTTGACAAGAAGAGCCCTACTAGAATGATTCCCAGAGCCTTGATTTAAGTCCATTTTTCCTTTTTTTTTTTTTTTTTTTTGAGTGCTTCGTATGTAATTCCATTTTAGTCTTTTCATAGCTGCCTGCCTCCATGTGTTATGGGCTCTCTTTTTATATCGAATCAGTCAATTAAACGAAAGAGATTGCAATTCTGTCTGTTTTGGCTCAATTATTTGATCTAGGCTTAATCTACATCGCCATTTGTTTAACGTGCACGAAAAGGAGAAACAAATCTTTGATAAATCGTCTCTCTTTCGCTGGCTATAATTGAATCTAACAAAGCCAAATTACAGTAAAAAAAAAAGTTACATGGTGTAAGGTAGACTTAGAGGCTGGTTACTTATTTGACCTATAAAATTAAATTAAATTTTTTTATTTGAATTAAATTATAAAATACATAAATATTACTATAATAATTTATTTTTTTATATTTTAAAATAGTAAAATAAATTATTAAATGAGACAGATCTAGATTTAAACAAAAAATAAAAAGTTAAAATCAAATAACTTGATTTTGAACGTACAATCAAATAAACCAACCTTGCCGGCCCTCTTAAATTTCCTTTTGCCTTGGACCGACTGATGTGATAATTCGGCATGTTTTTTAGTCAAGATTGTCACCTTCTTTGGGCTGATTCAGCAAGACTGATGCCCAACAGTCAGTCAGTCGTGTATTATACTGCTATTTTAAGCTTACTAGATTTACGATATTAAATACAGAAATATGTTTTAAACAAATAAATTTAATTTTTATATTTTTAAAATATTTTATCAAAATATTATTATTTAAAAAAAAAAAATCTATTCATGAAGTCTTTTTGGGTCAATGAAGCATTCGATTTTAGAAGCATCTTCTCCTTGTCTTTGATGATTGAAGCTAACAGCGGCCATGGACCAAACTAACAAGTGGTGTCTTTTCATTATTTTCGGGGTTTCAAATTTTTTTAATTGATAAAATTTATTATTTTTTAAAAAAAAAAGACAAATAAATCTATTTAAGTTAAATCATTTTAGCTATAGATTAATTCATATCTACGTTTATATATGATCAAATTATCTTAAATTTAATTTTTTTTAAAAAAATTAATAATTAAATTTTGATTACTGCAAAGCTTAAATTAATTTAAAACTAGATTAAAAAAAGAGGAAAAAGAAAAGCTGAAATCATTGCGGTTTATTTGCTTTGCGTCAATTTCCACGAAAGTCTACGGCAGATCCAAAGAAGACCACTAACTTTGGAAAAACGTGAAAGAAAGTGAATAAGGATGTCGCATGGAAATTACTATCCATTGGACCAACGACAAAATTAATAATAAGAATAAGCGAATATATTACCATTATTTTTTTTAAAAAAAAATCATTGTTCAAATTTTCTCTTAGTTCTTGAATTTCCTTTTAAAAAATATGAGGAAAAATATTATACATTAATATCAAATTAACTTGTACATATATATATATATATGCATATAAGAATAAATCAACAGGTTTAGCGAGATATTACGTGTTTCGAGTATAATATCGTACAAATTAAAACATAGAAAAGATGCTGCACCAACTATTAATCAAAAAAATCTAATCTTTGTGCGTTGCAATCAGTTTTGACAAATTAATAATTGGCATCCTTTTTTTCAATTAATATTAAAGATATGATCTTATAATATATTTTAATTGATTATTCTAATCTATAATATACTTAAGAAGATTTCATGTAGAATTAATTTCACTTTATACCCTTTCATTTATATTTTTTATGTAATTTATATTTCGCTGATTTCATTGTTGAGTTTCCATATTTTATTTTTTATTTTTTTAAATCATGCATTCTAAAATTTAAGTTAATTGAAAATTATTAATTATTTTTTTATAATAAAATTTTAATCATTAAATATATATATGTGTTTATATTACTTGAAAAGATAATATTCTCAAATTGTTGATTTGACATAGATATTGACTTAATTTTAAAATTACACGGCAAATATTATTAAGTTGTTAAATCAAACTTTTTATAATTGTTAAAATATTGATTCCTGCCTGAAATTATACATGTATTAGTTGTCTTCGTAATTAAAAGTTAATTTTATATATAGTGATAGTGAAAATTTGTAATTTTATAAACGAACATCGTCACATGTTTTATTTTTTAATTTTTTTATTTTAATATATCTTAAACGCATGTGAAATCTTACTTGTAGAATTTAAAAGCTATGCTCAAAGATGAGTAATTGATTGGTTTGGTTTTAAAATTTTAAAAACATAATCAATCGATTAAATTTATGGAGACCGAACTTTATGCAAACAGCTGAAATAACCGAATAGAATAATTTTTTATTCGGTTTGATCAATTATGGGTTAGTAGGATAATTGGATTGAGTATGGGTCATATTCATGTAATAATGGGCTAGGTAGGATAATTTGATTAGGTATAGTAAATATAAATAAAAATATAAAAACTTATATAGCTTTTAATTAAGTGTTGATTGATTCGATCAATTTAATTTGAAAATGAAAAAAAAATCATAAAATAATCGAATAAATTCACTTAAATTGACTTAAAAAATTGACCAAATTAATCAAATAAATTTGATTTTAAGTTGGTCTCAATCCGTTTTATACTCACCCCTAACTAATGGATGGTAATTTCTAATGTGCTTAGTTCAATGTAGCATCCTAATTAAATTTCTCTTTCAAGTAAGAAATGAACAAGAATAGTTGCAGGTTTTATGGAGCAGATGGAGGAATTAATCAAAACCAACCACAACTTTCGTTCCTTTTGATGTGGATAATTGGGATAGGTGAGATACATCTATCATGAATTAAATTAAGTACCTTATCCACGAACCATATCCACATATTTTTGGAATTTATAGTTTAAATCGTACATCCCTTTAATTTGTAGATGGAGTGCAAAGTTTTAACTAATCATTATTGCAACCTAATATATATCATATATTATTTTATTTATTATGTAAAGAAAAAAAAAGAAAAAAAATGTGGTGGATCATGAGAAGTGATGATCAACTTATGATACGATTAATTTCACTATTAAATTGAATCATGCTCGGATAAAAAAAAATTATTTATTTAAGGTTCAATTTAATCCATTAGAATAAAAAAGTTTCAACGTATTATTAAAAAATATTAAAAATTATTTTTATTTTTATATGTATATAATTAAATTAAATTAAACATAACTTTTATTAATTAAATAATAATTTAAGTTAAAAACACACATCAAATTGAACAAGTAAAAGTGGTGTCCTTTTTTTTCTTCTAAGAAGGTGGAGTAGTTCCTCCGAAAATCCTTTGTATGCGTATGCTTTCTTCTACGTCACTAACTAAAGCATCTTAGCAAGCATCGAAAGCATTTTAGAGTTTTTTTTTTTTTTTTTTAAGGAAAAATAGTTTACTCACAAGCAATGCTTATTATAAAGTATCATTTTATCGTGTATGATTAATCAATTATAATCAAAATTTGGAATAAAATTTATCTTAAAAGTTGATGAATTTTTACATGAATTTTTTATTTTGATTGAATAATTAGAAAATTATAATAAAATAATTATAAGTAAAATGCTTTCATATATTTTTTTTATTAAAACTCAAAAAATATTTTATTTTGAATTGCGCTATTGTTTTATTTTAGCTTTTGTTATTTAACGAATTAAAAAGCCTTGTCAAGATTAATATTTTGTTATCCTTGCACACAAATTCGAATACAATTACACATATTTTGTCCATGCATTATATATCCCAATTTGCTATTTAAAAACACAGTATAAGGGGAAAAAAAGCCTAAAAGATCATTAAATTAAAATGTTTCACTTCAAACCCATATTTCTTAAACTTTAATTATATAAAAAATAAAATAATAAAAAAAGAAAAATAATTCTTTTTTTATTGTACAAGAAAATGGACTTTCGGAGAAAAGTCAATTCTATTATTAACAAATAAAAAACGTTTCAAAAACCTTTTCTTGTCGGCTCAAAGATTAATACCACGTAATTCATGGTATTAGAGAATGTGGCTAACAAGTTGTCCATCTATTTTGCCAAATTATTTTTATATATTTTGATGTTGGTTTCACCAAAAATATAATTTTGTTAATGAAAAATGTATCGAGTTAAGGAAAAATTAACTATTTTTTATGAAAAATATCTTTTCTTTAAAAAAAATTCAAGATATTTTTTAAAAGTTGATACAAAATAAAAATAATTGATCTCGGATATCGACCTCTTCTTGAAGCAAAGTAAAAAAAAAAAAAAATGATCTCCTTTGTATAGGATCAATCTCACGAGAATATAAGCTAAAACAAAATTTAAAAAAAGAAAAAGAAAAAAGATCTCTTAATTGATGAGATTGATCTTTTTTATATCAACTTAGTTTTTTTTCTTTGAAAAATTATTTAACAAAAAATAATTCAAACAATAAAAAAATATTAATTTACAAAAAATATTTCTTAATAATACTCGACAAAGATCTTTTTTTATGAACCAAATGGACCCATAATAAAAAGCTTTAACAATATATTTTTCAAATTTTATTTAGATTTAATTTTCTGTTCGAATTATATTAAAAATACAATCCACTGTATCCATCTTATATACATTTAAAATTTGTTAGAACGACACTTAATCAAAATGTCCACAGAAAACAAAAAAAAAAACAATGGGAAAAGAATGGTTAAAATAATATATATATATATATATTTCTCCAGCAGGCTGTAGCCTGCATTTGAAGCTTTGACTAAACATAAATAAAATATATAAATAAATATATATATACTATTACGGGGAAATAGTGGGGGGACTTGCCGTGGTGCCCCACATTTTACCTTTTTTTAATCCTTATTCATCATCAATCACGGCCGCCAGATTTAATGATTTCCATGTTTTCTTGACTGCATTCTGGAAACAGATAGCAAACACGGCTATGATTTGTCTGTCATTCAACGAAAAATTCAATCCCAATTTAATATTAACAAATAAACAACAAAAATATTTTTTTTCCATTTTACCGTACGAATTAATCCAGTTAGTATGAAGAAGATTTTTTTTTTCTTTTTTGTTAATTAAAGTTACGTTTCAAAATAAAAATATAAAAAGAAAAACTCTTGCCAGCAAATGTTAATCTTTGACTATAAGTCTAATTGGGAAGGAAAAAAAAAACTCTTAGAAATTCAATTATTTAAAAATTTTATCATCAAGTATGTAGTAAAATAGATAACTCATATTAATAATCCATTTTAATCAAACTCATATTACTAATAACTTTAGCTTAACTAAAAGGGCTTTGCTAACGAAACGTGTCAGGTATTTTTCTTTTTAAAAAAATTATTATATTACGTAAATTATTATTTTATGCATTAAAATTTTTTTAAAATTAATATTAACAATTACATTTCATATAAAATAATATTATAACTAATAATTGAATTTTATTACTGAATATTTTTAAAGTATTTTATGAATATGAATACCGATTGAAGATTATTTTATTATTAAATTAAGATTATTTTTATTAAATTTAAAAATAAATAATTTATTAATTATATGTATTTTTACTTGAGTTCTTTAAAGGATGCCCAAGAAATTTTTTTTTTTTTTTGGGTATTTTGAAAGTTAAATTCAAGTAGAATTATATAGTGTTTTTTTTTCTTATAAAAGAAAATATACTTTTTGGGTAAATAAATATAGATGGAAAAAAAAGAGTTAATTTTCCAAACAAGAAAGTAGGAAAAATAATAGAAAAAACGAGTTGAAGACTTAGCCGACGATCTGACACGTAGGATAAAAAGGGGCCCACGGACAACAAACGTTGGAAAAGACGGGTTCTTCTTTGACTGTTCCAATTATTATAACCCCAAAAAAAAAGTTCAAGGCAATGCCAGGTCATTCTGTGAAAAAATAAAAAAAAACAGAGATCTGTGTTAAAATTTAAGAGTAAAAGAAACCTTAAAAACCCTTAAGAAGCTCGGAAGAGAAAATAAAAAATGAAAATTTGAAAAAATAGAAAAAAAATTTGTGTGTTATATATACATATATATATATATATGTATATATGTAGAAGGCAAAGGGGACCCCGGGAAATCCTGTCATTGGTTCAAAGACTTAAGCCTAAAACCCTGGCTTTTCTGTCTCTCTCTCTCTAGATTACCTCTCTTAATCAAAGTTAACAAAAAAAAAAAAAGAAAAAAAGAACTCTTCATTCTTGATCTACTAAACATATTGTCTACTATTTTTGAATGGTCTTTTGAAAATGGTTTTTTTTTCTCTTATACTTTTGGTATTGAAGATGAACCAGCCTCCAGATTCAAGGTATCCTTTTTCTTATTTTTTATTCTTTGATCTTCCCTTCTTGATTTCTTTTTTCTTGAATTTCTTGCTTTGGTTAAATTTTCAAAACTTGGAGTGTCTGGGTTTTTTTAAAACTTTGGTTCAATTCTCAATGATCTGCTCATTTGTTGAAATTTTAAAGTTTTAGCTAGCCATTGTCTCTTTTGTCCTTTTCTTCTTTGTTTTCATGATATGTTTAGATGTTTATTTGGATATTTAAAGTGGAAAGTGGAATTAGGTATGGAATTTTTTTTCAGCTATCAAATTTGAAAAATTTATGTTCAATTCAGGATTTTTTTTCGTTGGGAATTGCGGGTGTATTTTTTTTTCTGTTAAAAAATTACCTTGGGCTTTTTTGCTTCTAATGGTCAATTTTGTAGCTTTCACCAATGTAGATTTGTTCTCATCTTTTTTCTTAATTTCTCTTTTATTCCTAAACTTTTATAGCTCATAAAACTTAGTTTCAAATCTGGGTTAAGCAAGAATTTTGAATGTAATTTAACTATGACATAATACAAAAATTTTCAGATTGTTTTTGCCTTCGAAATTTGGCATTTATGTGTTAGCTTTAATTGTTATGAGCTTTAATTTGTAAACGTTAGTTATGTACTTATGTTTAATTTCCATCTGTTTTTTTTTTTTGGGTGAAATCAGGCCTTAAAGCAAGGGAAATTGTGAATGAGTGGCTGCATTAATATCCACCAGTGAAGGCTAGATCTGGGGCTTCTCTTTTTTTGACAGTTGTGTGCTTGTTTCTTTTAAAGCTTGCTTCCGAGAGATGGCACGGGGTCGGGTAAGAGGGAGGCTCCGGCGGAGTCATCTCTATACGTTCTCGTGTCTTAGGCCAAGTGCTACTGAAGAGGGGCCACATTCTATCGAAGGGCCTGGTTACTCAAGAATTGTGCATTGCAACCAACCTCTAATGCACAAGAAAAAGCCTTTTAAATATCAATCGAATTACATATCTACGACCAAGTATAATTTTGTCACTTTCTTACCAAAAGCTTTGTATGAACAATTCCATCGAGTTGCCAATTTGTACTTCCTTGCGGCTGCAATTATTTCGGTTACACCCCTTTCGCCTTTTTCTCCTGTAAGCATGATTGCTCCCTTGGCCTTTGTTGTAGGGCTAAGCATGGCAAAGGAAGCGTTGGAGGATTGGCGAAGGTTTATGCAAGATATGAAGGTTAATACTCGGAAAGTTAAAGTTCATAATGGGGAAGGTGTTTTTGGTAATAAGTCATGGCAGAAGGTTTCGGTTGGAGATGTGGTGAAAGTGGAGAAGGATCAGTTCTTTCCAGCTGATTTGCTGCTATTGTCATCGGGTTATGAGGATGGAATTTGCTATGTGGAGACTATGAATTTAGATGGTGAGACAAACTTGAAGGTTAAGAGAGCTTTGGAGGTAACCTTGCCTTTGGATGACGATGAGGCTTTCAAGAACTTCACAGGAACAATTAAATGTGAAGATCCCAACCCTAGCCTTTACACCTTTATTGGTAATTTCGAATATGATCGTCAAGTTTATGCTCTTGACCCTAGCCAAATTCTCCTTAGAGATTCGAAGCTGCGCAATACAGCTTTTGTCTATGGAATTGTGATTTTCACTGGTCATGATAGCAAAGTCATGCAGAATGCCACGAAGTCCCCTTCCAAGAGGAGCAGAATAGAAAGGAAAATGGATTATATAATATATGTTCTTTTCAGCCTCCTCCTGGTGATCTCTTTCATCAGTTCTATCGGCTTTGCTGTGAAAACAAAGTACTACATGCCAGACTGGTGGTATCTGCAACCCCAGAATACGGATGATTATTATAATCCTGAAAAGCCTGTAGTATCAGGGGTTTCCCATCTGGTCACTGCCCTCATGCTTTATGGCTATTTAATACCTATTTCACTTTATGTTTCGATTGAGGTGGTGAAGGTTTTGCAAGCAACCTTTATCAATCAAGACATACAAATGTATGATGAAGAAACCGGAAAGCCTGCTCAAGCACGGACATCAAATTTAAACGAGGAGTTAGGCCAGGTAGATACAATCCTTTCAGATAAAACAGGCACTTTGACCTGCAATCAGATGGATTTTCTCAAATGTTCCATTGCTGGTACTTCGTATGGTGTGCGTTCCAGTGAAGTTGAACTTGCTGCTGCAGAACAGATGGCTATTGACCTTGAGGATCAGGATGTAGAAAGATCAACTGGTTCCAGGCAAAAAGGCAAACAACAAGAAATTGAACTTGAGACTGTTGTTACTTCCAAAGACGAAAAGGATCGTAAATCTCCCATAAAAGGGTTTAGCTTCGAGGACAGCCGCATCATGAAAGGGAACTGGTTGAGAGAGCCTAATGCAGACGTCATTATGTTATTTTTCCGAATATTAGCACTTTGTCACACTGCTATTCCTGAGCAGAATGAAGAGCCCGGCAGTTATACGTATGAAGCAGAGTCACCTGATGAAGGAGCCTTTCTAGTTGCAGCAAGAGAATTTGGTTTTGAGTTTTTTAAAAGAACTCAATCAAGTGTGTTTGTCCGTGAAAGGTATTCTGCTTCAGGACAAGCAATTGACAGGTGAGGATACATATGCACAATGTTTGTGCTCTTCGCTAATCTCTCCTGAATTTCTTTTGTTTTGGCATCTTAATGGTCCGCTGGGCTTCTTGTAGGGAGTTCAAAATTCTAAATATGTTGGAATTTACTAGCAAAAGAAAGCGGATGACGGTAATTGTAAGAGATGAAGATGGGCAGATTCTTCTCCTGTGTAAAGGTGCCGACAGGTTAGTCTCTCTATTGCCCTTTTGATCTCTTCAAGGGATCAGCAGATGTACAAGGTAGCCTACTCCATTCCACACGTTCAATGGCCTGATGATTTGCTTTTGAGTGATTTATTGCTCCCCCTTTTGGTGCAGCATTATTTTTGATCGGTTATCAAAGAATGGAAGATTGTATGAGGAAGATACCAGTAAGCATTTGAATGAGTATGGAGAAGCTGGATTGCGTACATTGGCACTGGCTTATAGAAAGCTCGAGGAATCTGAGTATTCTGCTTGGAACAAAGAATTTCAGAAAGCAAAAACTTATATCGGGGCTGATAGAGAGACAATGCTTGAAAAGGTTGCAGAGATGATGGAGAGGGATTTGATTCTCATTGGTGCTACTGCTGTGGAGGACAAATTGCAGAAGGGGGTATGCGTTGTGCTTGCTTGCTTTCTCTAAGAAACTTCGTTTGTGATTTACTTCAACCTGCTTTGACTTCCCTTCTTTTCAGGTACCTCAATGTATAGACAAACTTGCACAAGCTGGTCTGAAGATTTGGGTTTTGACAGGGGACAAGATGGAAACTGCTATAAATATAGGGTATTTCTCTTGCCGTTAAATATTAGACTCTCTTTTTTACCTCTTCTGATGGGAACCTAAAATTGGGTTTCTCAACGGAAAGATGCTCCATGAAAGCAATTTAGTGAAAGCTTCCTTTTGTGCTGCAGATTTGCTTGCAGTCTACTAAGACAAGGCATGAAGCAGATCTGTATTACTGCAGTTGGTTCAGATGCCAAAGAGGTATGCATTTCTTTGGGGAATAGGAGAGGATTTTTTTTTTCTTTGGGAAATTGATTTCATTTGATGTTAGAATTTGTTGCTTTTTGTTACTGATCAGGTAGTTAAGGAGAACATCTTGATGCAAATTACCAATGCTTCACAAATGATCAAACTAGAAAAAGATCCACATGCTGCATTTGGATTGATCATCGATGGAAAGACTCTCGCATATGCCTTGGAGGATGATATGAAACAGCAATTCTTAGGCTTAGCAGTTGATTGTGCATCTGTCATATGCTGTCGCGTGTCTCCCAAGCAGAAAGCGCTAGTAAGATTTCTTTTTCCTTTCTTTTCCTTTAGCCTTCTCTAAGTTTTAAAGGATCAAATGAGGTGATATTCCTGACAGTGAAGATCTTATTTGTGTATTCTATTTATTTAGTACGTATTTTTTGGTGCTAGGTAACAAGATTAGTAAAAGAAGGAACTAGGAAAACCACCTTAGCAATTGGCGATGGTGCAAATGATGTTGGAATGATTCAAGAAGCTGATATTGGAGTCGGCATCAGTGGTCTGGAAGGTATGCAGGTTGGTAACATATCTAACTCAGTCTTCCTACAGTTGCAATATATTCCTTGAATGATAGTTGCAAATGAATCTTTTATATAGTTTTACATTCAGGATATTTCTAATTTATGAATTTAGAAAATGAGAGATTATCTCATTAGAGGTGGGCTTTAGATAGGAATTTGCTCATTTAGTCCTTTTCTGGATTCGTGACGTATATCTCTCTCTCTTTCTGTGGAAGAGGTGGTCGAAATTTTGAGCTTAATGTAAACCTTAGCAGTATATATAGAACCATCCTGATCAGGAGATAAAAAAATTGCTGGCCTTCTTTTGACCATTCTCAGAAATGTTTAGGAGCAACGACTTGCTAAAATGTTCAGCATTACATCCTCATCTTGTTTGATGTATTTAATCATTATTATTTAAGTACTATGTTTTAGGCTTAAGCTGTTCTATCTTGATACGATGCTTCTTGAGACAGGTGATTTCTGCATGTTAGTGAATTACCTAACTTGTTTCCTTTTGCAGGCCGTAATGGCCAGTGACTTCTCTGTTGCCCAATTCTGTTTCTTGGAAAGACTTCTTGTTGTCCATGGACACTGGTGTTATAAGAGGATTGCACAGATGGTAATAATGAAATGTTGCTTTTTCTTGCACTTTTTTTTTTTAAATCTTGGTCCTCTAATTCTATACCAATTTGACGGTGGTATTTCTTATTCAGGTTTGCTATTCCTTTTACAAGAACATAGCATTTGGCCTCACACTCTTCTACTTCGAGGCATTCACCGGCTTTTCTGGACAATCAGTCTATGATGACTGGTACATGTTATTGTTCAATGTTGTTCTTACCTCATTGCCTGTAATCTCACTAGGAGTTTTCGAGCAAGATGTTTCTTCCGAGGTCTGCTTACAGGTTAGTCTGTGACAATTCTTTTATTAGCAATTCATCCATGTTGCATGTGACTTTGCTATAAATTTTAAGCCTATTTCTGTTGCAGTTTCCCGCCTTATATCAGCAAGGACCTCGAAATTTGTTTTTTGACTGGTATCGGATACTTGGGTGGATGGGCAATGGTCTATATTCCTCGCTCATCATTTTCTTCCTCAATATTATCATCTTCTATGACCAAGCTTTCCGTGCTGGAGGCCAGACCGCCGATATGGCTGCTTTGGGAACAACAATGTTCACTTGCATTATTTGGGCCCTTAATTGCCAGATGGCGCTCACAATGAGTCACTTCACATGGATTCAACACCTCTTAATATGGGGCAGCATCGCCGCTTGGTATTTGTTTCTTCTCGTTTACGGCATGTTGTCTCCCACTATCTCCGGTAATGCCTACCAAATTCTAGTGGAAGCTCTCGCTCCAGCACCCATCTATTGGTCAGCCACCCTTTTGGTAACAGTTGCATGTAATCTCCCATACTTGGCTCATATATCTTTCCAAAGATGTTTCCACCCATTGGATCATCATATCATCCAAGAGATCAAGTACTACAAGAAAGACGTCGAGGATCAACGCATGTGGTCTCGGGAGCGATCCAAGGCAAGACAGAAAACCAAGATCGGGTTCACAGCAAGGGTAGATGCAAAGATCAGGCAATTAAGAGGGAAGTTGCAAAGAAAACAACCGTCTTTGGTAACAGATAGTCCAATCGGTCCATCATAGCAAATACTCATGAATCTAGTTTCTTTTTGAAGATTTTTAGGGTTTTTTTTGCAGTCTACGTTTTTTTTTTTTTTAATTTTTATTATTCATTTGCTGATTTTCTTAGGTTATAAGTCCCATTCAGTATACATAACCCTCTGGGGCTATTATATGTACACTACTTGACACACATGACAGTTGTAGCTTGTGAAAAATAGTCGATATCTTCATCATAATTTACGATTGCCTTAACTTGGGCTTGTTTATGTAACTCCGTATAATGTACAATGTTGAAAACTCTTGATGTAAAGAAAAAGAAACAGGGTTTGAAGCAAGTCTATCGCCGTTGTTTTGAACTAGTAAACTTCTTTGATGTTTTGGTCTTTGTCTTGTTCATTGACTTCAGTGCATATTTGCATGTTTTTTACTATTGTATTCCACAATCTTATACTCTTTTGACTTATTCCATAAGTTAGGGTTGATTGCCAGTTGGTTAAGTCTAGGTCTCAGCCTTCATTGTGTTTGTTTTTCAAACCCAATCCGACAGGTTTTAGAATTTAAAATTTGCATTTTTGTTTTTCTTTGACTTTTGATTAGGTTAAAAGTCCTCCAAGGTTCTAATTCTTCTCTTGTATAGCCTGTCTCTACATGATGTATTTGTACTTAACTTTAATCGGTATCCGTGTATTTCAACATATTATTTATGATTTATTAATATTTTTCAAATATATATATTTTTATATATTTATAATTTATTTTGAAGAACGTTAATAAAATATATATTATACACACATGCAAATATACTTCCATAATATATATATAAGCAAGTATAAATTTTAAAATTACACATATTTAGTATCTAAAATTTTTAAATATCAAATAAATAAGTATAAAAATATTTTAAAATTTTTTTCAATTATTATTAACTAAGTTCAATAGCCTAATTTAATGAACATATGTTATTGTTAAATATAATTATGAAAAAAATAATAATCAAGACAAAAAAAGGTTACAAATTATTTTAAAAAATTAAATAAGTGAAAATTTATGAAATAAAAATATCATAATACTATATTAAAATAATTGATTTTTTTTATTTATATATTTGGTGTAAGGATAAGTATATATATGATTTATGTAAGTATCTTCTAATAGAGTACAAATTGAATTTCAACTCTCTCAAAATTGTAAATTAAATTAAATGATTTAATTTATTATTTAAATTGCAACTAGAAAAAAAGAAGAAAAAAAAAAACTGAGGATGTAAGCATATTTATTAATGTTCATGAATACTTGAATACAAAATCATCCAAGCATGTTTAAATTTTATCTAAAGGCAGAAATATTTTGATAACTTATATAGAAAATATTAATATATTCTTTTACAAACTTTATTTTTTTTATAATTAAATGAGTTTCTTTATTATTATTAGTACTTAACCTCAAAAACTATTTTTATAAATTTTTTAATTTTTTATATAAAAATAGTTAAGGTCTGAAAATAAAAAATTGTGTTACAATATTATTTTTTGAAAGTAAATGTAATATTTAAAAATTGATTACGCTAACTAATTAAATTAAGTTTAAAATTATAATATTTTATATTCTTAAGAAAAATTACCCAATGTTTATTCTCAGCTAAAAAAACCCAATCAAATATTTTAAAAAAATAAATAAAAGAGAAACAATTAACTCCAAATATTATATGAAAAATTTTGAACACCACATAACATATATGATATATCTCCAAATTAAAAACAAAGAGCCAAATTCCATTTCTCATACATATATATATATATATATATATATACACATATATATAAAGTTGGAGCATCCGCCGAAATTAAAGGGGAAAAAGGTGAAGGAATAAAAGGAATAAAACGACAGCGTTCCGTTGCCCATTGGAGCCTAGGAAAAGCTTGAGTTTTTCCCGGTTGGATCAAAGCTAAATAAGAATCAGAGCATAATAATAATAATAATATAATAATAAAAATAATAAAATTAGCAAAAAAACCTACTAATAATTTATTTTCTTAATAAAAATAGTTTCCCTGCAATCTTTTATCTTCGCTCTCTCTCTCTCTCTCTCTCTCTCTCTCTCTCTCTATATATATATATATATATATTTTTTTTTTTTCCTGACAGAGAGAAAGATTCCCTCTTTGTTCCGGTCCATGTCCCCACTCTCAACCCCAACAACATATATCCGCCGTCGATTCCCTAAAATCACCAAATCATATCATCTTCCCCTCGATTCCATTATTGCTTTCTTTAGACGGCCCTCAAATTTCCCATTTTTATTTCTTCTTTTTCTTTCCTTTGTTTACTTTCTGTTGGTGAAATTGTATCTTTAAGGTTTAGGGTTTTGCTTTTTTTTTTTTTAATATTAATGTAAATTGAGCGTTACTGAGAGACAAAGAGACAAAAAAACTAATTTTTTTTTGTTCTTGTTTAATTTCATTTTTTTTCTCGTTTGTTTATTTCGGCTGTTATGGAGCCGCGAGTTGGGAACAAGTATCGACTCGGTCGAAAAATCGGTAGCGGATCATTTGGAGAGATCTATCTCGGTTTGCGCTCATTTTATCCTTGTTTTTTGATTTTTTTTTTTTGGTTTGCTAATTTTCTTTTAATTTTAGGTACCAATATTCAAACGAATGAGGAGGTTGCAATTAAGCTTGTAAGTAATTTTCTTCTTTCGAATTCTGCAACTTTTCATGCTATTTATTATTTTTATTAATATTATTATTTTGTATTTTTCATTGCAATTTTTTCATTAGTTAGTGTCTTGGTGAACAATGAAAGAAAATCTGCTATGGTTTCGCTTACAAGTTGATTAGTTGAGCAGCTAATAATTGTTGTTGTTGTTGTTGTTTTTTTTTTTTTCTTGTTTGGGTGAAACTTTGCCCCTTAATGTTGTTATGATTGTTTTGTCAAGGGTAACTTTATTATTATGTTTGGTAATGATTCTGTAGAGAAACTAGAAAAGTGGGTATAACTTTCTTCCAAATTTATTTATTACCTTATTTTATTAGGGTTATATTTTACTTTGAATGCTTTAGCTCTTTTAGGGTTGTAGTTTATGTTTACGCTATTCACATGGATTAGATTTGTGTCAACCTATCATTTCAGTTAAAGCCATGCATATTGTGGGCAATGACATGTTGGCTTTGTATATATTTTCAGAGGGCATTAAACTGTGGAGCTTGATTCATGCCATTGTCATCCATGGTCTTTAAATTATAATGATTTGAGCAGTTTTGGTTCTGAGCTTCTCACAAGCTGAATCGCATGAGAGCATATTGAGCTCTCCAAGTGAAAGTGATTCTGTTGATATTTTTTTACAGATTAAATATGAATTATACAATACCTTAATCAATCCTGGTAGCATGACTATTATCCTGCTGTTGAGTGTATTAAAAAAATTTTATCATATAAGGCATGGATATGTGCAATTTTATTCTGCAACAATTTTGTAATGTGATCTACTATACGTCTTTCTTCTGTTTCTTGTTTTTGTTTTCAATTGCATGGATTGCGCCATCAATGACTTCTAATGTCTATTCCAAGAAATATTGATGATTTTTTTCCTGCTCAGGAAAATGTGAAGACCAAGCATCCACAATTGTTGTATGAATCGAAGTTGTATAAAATACTGCAGGGAGGAAGTGAGGACCACTTTTCCTGCTTGTAGAGTTTTTGAAATGGGAAGGATTGGATTTGCTCTATTCTGCCTGTTTGTCTTATGTGGTTAATAGTGAACTTCTATCTTTGGCAGCTGGAATTCCAAATTTGAGATGGTTTGGTATTGAAGGTGATTATAATGTCCTTGTGATGGATTTATTGGGGCCTAGTCTTGAAGATTTATTCAACTTCTGCAGTAGAAAATTGTCACTTAAAACTGTTCTCATGCTTGCGGATCAGATGGTAAGTTTTCCTTCATTATGTACAATTTATTCTGGTGCGTGTTCTTTGAGTTTCACTAATTTTTTGGTAATTACGTATTGCCATTAGATCAATCGAGTTGAATTTGTTCATTCAAAATCATTTCTGCATCGAGATATCAAGCCAGACAACTTCCTTATGGGCTTAGGAAGGCGTGCAAATCAGGTAATATCTCTCAATTTTTTTTTTTTTAATTTGTGGATCTTTGGCTTAATGTTGTATACTGATTTTGTACTTGATGTTTAATTGCATATAGGTCTACATCATTGATTTTGGTCTGGCTAAGAAGTACAGAGATACTTCAACTCATCAGCATATTCCGTACAGGTTAACTTTGCTTGAATAGTCCTAACTGGTGACTTTTTTTAATCAAAATCTTTTAAAGTTGAATGGCACTTCTTAATTCATGTCAGTAGATGTTAATTTTTACTTATAACATTCTTAGAAAGTTGTTTATGTTTTTTTTTGCAATATTTGGCTTCCTATCAAGGTTGCTATATTGCTGTATTGGGATATTGGGCTTCTTTAATTTTTCTACTAAGAATTAAACTTATCTAAGGATAAATATCATGGCTGTAATGGGAGGTCTAGTCTATATTACTGTATTGGGATATTGGGCTTCTTTAATCATTTCACTAAGAATTAAACTTATGCAAGGATAAATATCATGGCTGTAATGGGAGGTCTAGTCTCTTTCTTTTCATGTTCAATTCTAGTGTATCTCTTTTCGTTTTTCTACTTAGGTTCCTCTCCCCTTCGGTTTAATACAACTTCTTAACTCTTGTCATCCTCTACCCTTTATCTTTAACCTAAATGTTGGGTTAATCTTCAATTATAGTGTCAAACTCAACATACAACATATGACTTTTCATTCATATTCAAATTATTTCTGCTTTATCGGATGGGTATCCGTATTTTGTTGATACCGTATAAAATCTGATATCAGAAGTTATTCCATTGGAATAAGTGATCACTACCAAGCACTGAGTTGTTAAAGTTGAATGCTTCAATATGTAGATCAGTGAGCTTGTATTGATAAATATTACAATGCTTCTGCTGTTATTATTTGTTTGTTTTAATGTTTAATGTTGAATCTTAAAGGAAGTTCACAGTTTCTCAGCCAAAACCTTTAATGTTCCGTATTGAATGCTAAAAGAACTTAACAGTTCCGCAGGCAAAACCTTTATGAACTATACTGATGTGGTATATTCTAAATTATAATATAACATACTCGTTTTTATTGAAAACTTTATGATGTGCTTGTATTTATTACAGAGAAAATAAAAATCTGACAGGAACTGCGAGATACGCAAGCATGAATACTCACCTTGGAATTGGTAGGACGTTCTGGTCAACCCTTTTTTTCCTTTGTCAGATAACCTGGAGAGTGATTGTTAGATATTTAATACTAGCTTACACTACTAACCCATTTGCTGTATCATTTTATAGAGCAAAGCCGTAGGGATGATTTAGAGTCACTTGGATATGTTCTTATGTATTTCTTAAGGGGAAGGTAACTTCCGCACACTGCTTTTATCTCAGATTCAGCATAGCAGTTGGGATAATTTGGTTGTAACCCAGTGTCTTTTCAGTCTTCCTTGGCAGGGACTGAGAGCAGGAAATAAGAAGCAAAAGTATGAGAAGATTAGTGAAAAGAAAGTATCAACTTCTATTGAGGTAAATTAATGTCTGATTATAGCGTGCATCTGATACCTTTTCAGCAACTTGAAACTCTGTGGAAACTTACTGCTTTCTTCTTAGGCCTTGTGTCGAGGTTATCCTACTGAATTTGCATCGTACTTTCATTACTGCCGATCCCTACGGTTTGATGATAAACCAGATTATTCTTATCTGAAACGCCTGTTCCGTGAACTCTTCATTCGTGAAGGTTGGAACTTTTACCTGCCCTCTGTTCCTTCTTTTTTTAACTCCTTTTTCTTTTGGAAGATGTGTACTTGGCTGCAACTCTAAATCTTTAAATCTATGAAGCTTCTCCACAAGCTGTTAACTTTTCTTCTTAATTCAGGTTTTCAGTTTGATTATGTCTTTGATTGGACAATATTAAAGTATCAGCAATCTCAGATTGCCAATCCTCCTACCCGTGCACTTGTAAGTAGTTTGCCAAACTAGGTAACTTTTTGGCATCTAGCATATTTGCACCTTTAGTTAGTTACAACTAATAGTATATTGCATTACTTTTTTAATGTTTTCCAGGGCCCTGGTGCTGGACCTAGCTCTGGTATTCCTCCTGCAGGTGCAATTGCTGATCGGCAGTCGGGTACCTCTGTTGGCTTTTCTTTTGCTTCTGATTTTGTCTATTCATATATTAAGTAATTTTTTTTTTTTTGGTTTGATTCTTTCTTCCTTTATTTATACGTTTTATTCAGTAACATAGTATTTTAGATAATGGCCCATGGTCTGTCTGGAGCAACATGATAACTGTGTATAATATGGTTGATTTTCAACAGGTGGAGAAGAAGGTAGACCTTCCGGTTGGTCTTCCGCTGATCCTACTCGCAGGAGAAACTCTGGCCCAATTGTAAATTACGGGGGCTTAGCTAAGCAAAAAAGTCCAGTAGCAAATGATCTTCCTGTTGCTAAAGATCCTATGGTAATGGCAAGTATTTTTTTTCCCCTCATTGGTAGATCACCCCTAGGTTAGGCCGGTTTCTCATTGTTTAATACCGCTGTCTTTGACCTAATGACTTAGATAAGTTGGTTTCTCCTAGGTTTTATTTATTTATTTATTTTTGGATCTGGTTGTAGTTTTATTTATTTTTGCATGCAAAGTAGATAGATAGCTAAAATGAGATATATCTGAAATATAAAACCCAAATTTTTGTGCTAGCAGAAGTATCTTATCCCTCCACCTTCTTTTTACTTTTCTGTCTTAAAATTGTCATATGATGGTATGTGATGAATGTCCTTTCTAGCCAATGTTTTGTTTCCTTGGCTTGTGCAGTTGTCTGGTTCTACTTTCTTGCATTCAAGTGGATCTTCGAGACGACCTGCTGTCTCCAGTAGTCGTGATGCAGCAATCTTAGTTAGTGACTCAGAACCCTCTCGGCTTCATACCATCGATCCCAGTGCAGGGCTACTTCCGAAAACCTCTAGTGGGCAAAGAGGCTCACCTGTTCTATTATCTGATAACAAGTTGCCATCTTCTGGTAGAAACTCCTCAAATATAAAGAATTTAGAGTCAGCTGTGAGGGGCATTGAAAGCCTGCATTTTCGTAATGATGAGAGGCTACACCATTAGCCTACTGCTGCAAGCCTTCCTGAAACTTTTTCTGCCGGTAAGTCTTAAGCTGGTATGCTTTTGTATGCACTCGTTGCGGAAGATGTTATATTCTCTGTGTATTGTGTTTTTATAAAATCTGAGATCATAAGTAGAAGCTAAGATGGAGAAAGTTCGAGTTTGGGAACGTGAACCATGACTGTAAGTAGTAATAAAGAGAGAATGAATTGAGGAGGAGCGAGATGCCCAATGATAGAATTATAAGCCTAGGTATAGTACTTATGTCAATATATATATATATAGCCTAGTTAAGAAGAAAGATGATTATTTAAATATAAACAGTTGTTATTGTCTTTGCTGACCTATTTTTTTTCAGTTAAATGTTCGTTTATCATATATCTTTCATCATAGCATATGCTCTTTTCTTTGTGGATCCTGTTAGCCTATTTTAAAATTCAAAAGCAGGCTATTGTATTGATTTTGAATGCTATTCTTTTTATCAACCTTTATTATCACCAAGCTTAACTAGTAATGCTAGTTTGGTTGCTTTGCCTTTTGCTTGACCAAGTTTACTTCATTGCTTTCTATCATTTCATGTTAGATTATGAATCTCCTCGTACTTTACTTGTGGGCCGGCTTAATCTGACTAAACTGTTCATTTTAGTACCAAAACCTTTTGTTTGTTCCAATTTAGTATCAAATGGCTTCAAAAAAGTTAAAATTTTGGATAAATCTCGATGGAATTGTGTGCTTTTGTAAGTTATACACGCTGTGTCACGAATTTTTCTTTTAATTTTTTAAAGTATTCATATTTCATGTTTATATCTTACACATATTTTAACAGGAGTAGAAGCAAATAATCTTTATATATATATATATATATGAAATTTTTATTAAAAAAGTTAAATATGTGTATACTCATTATTCATATTGAGTTCTGAGTGATTTAAGGTACGCATACAGCTTATTTGAGGGAATTTGATAAAGAGATAGCTGATTTGGCATATATTTAGTCATAGGTGGAATGAAAAATCAGAAAACAAGCACGTGATTAATTCACAAGAAATTGCAGAATTTAGCTAAATGAAAAGAATAAAGAAAGTCGGTTCAAGAAAATGTTTCCATCTTTTCTTCCTTTTTTCTCCTTTAAGTTTGCAACTTGCAATCTCTTAGTTCCTGAACGTGTAATTCATTATTAGCCAGAAAAAAAAAAATGCATTGGAAAAAATTGTTGCAGGCAAGACTTCCGCCTTTAAAACTACGAAAACCAAATGTGTGTGGATTCGACAACACCGACGTGCCTCCTTCAAGTGCGATTATTGCTTGGTAAAGCTGAAATTTGTGTGATTTAGTTGTGTATGGATTTCGTGTTGTATGATCGTGATTCTTTTTGGATTTTCTTTAGTGGCTAGCAGTTCTGTTACAGTCGAAGAACCCACATCCAAATAAAATTCTAGGTTTCTTTTTCTGTCTTTTTTTTTTTTTTTTTTCAAATCCTAATAAATGTAGGAAGAAAGAAATTGAGAAGAAAAAAAGGTTTGTTTTATTTGATTTTATTTTTGTGGCAAAATAATCTCATTTTTATGTATTAGTTTATTTTATTCATTTAAATTGGCAATCAACCAATGAGTTAACAACGAGATCAATGCCAATGCCAGATGATCATATTTTGATCAAGACTACCAGATAGAACTAAGAAGGCAATCGAAGAAAATCAATAACATGTTGAATTTTGCTATGGATCTTCTTAATCTCATCCATTTGAGAAACTCAACCAATAAACATACATTTCTAAATTTAATAGATTTGGCTTTGATTAAGTATCAAATAAGTGCTCAGATAGTCCATAAACAAAACTCTTTAAGTATGCTTTATGTTATATTATATAAAATTACGAAAATTTCAGATTCAAGATTCTTGAAAACTTCAGTTCAAAAAAAAAAAAAGATTCTTGAAAAGTAAAAAACAGAAGTAGAGAGAATACCAGTGGATCATCTACAACCATAGAATACTTGGGTGCAAGTGTCCTTGATCCACCTAAAACTCTTCCTCAGAGATCCTTTCATCTTGCCTTCAACTGCATAAACCTTGTAGCTAGCAACCCTTTTCTTCCTCTGAAGCTCAGCATCAGTAAAGCTCCAGCTTTTTGATGAAGAAGAAGAAGAAGAAAAAGAAGAAGACCCAAATGAGCTTTGCCTTTTCTTCGTCTTAATCTCTTTCCCAAGTTGATCTGGTTGTACAGAATTTGCATAACTGCCGGCACTGTAGCATCTCAGCCCTTGCATGTTGTTTGGCCTTCCATAATAACTCTCCATCTGCATCCCTCCATCGCTGTATGATTTGGATCCAAAATCCTCCATAAAATTAAAAAAAAAATGTATGAAATTATAGGCCAAGATGGCAAGGTTGTTCAAGGATGAAGATGAAGAAGATGTAGCAGTGGAGAGTCGGAGAAAATAGATATCAATGGGAAGTCGTTGATGAATGATGACGTTATTAGTAGTATTATTTATTGACACACTTTTCTTTTTGGGGGGTGGGGGGGGAGGAGGAAACAGTTCTAGTGGGTTTCTTTAGGCATCAGTTAGTCTTCCAATTTTTTTTTGTTCACATGTTACTTACTCTTGGGTGGAGTTCGTGAAGAAGAGATGTGACATTTTCTAACTTAATTCACACTCCAAGACGGTTGCCCATTTCGCATGGGGGAATTGTCATTGATGATTCCTGCCGCGTGTAATGCCGTCAATATTTGACAAGATAAATGAAATTGAAAAAAAAAACAAGGAGCGTGTGGATGAGGCAGATTGAGAGAAATTAGGCATATTTGATGTTGAAAATTGATTGAAGGTTTGTCATTTTGTCTAAATTTCAAAGCATTTGATATTTGTGAATTTTATGCAACTGTTAATGATGTTCTTCTCCCTGTTCCCATTGGAAGATGATCATGATGGCCTTTGACTGATGAAGGAGCTGCTGCGGGTCAAATCTGCTCAGAATTTATCCAAATTCTTTGCAAGAGTTACAGTATATCTTCAACAATGTGAAGTGAAATTTCATGTTTTTGATATTTCTTACTTGGATTGGACAGATCGTTTGTAGATGAAGCTTTTGAAAAGTAAGCTTTATTTATTTTATAATTGATGAATTGTTGGAAATGGGGGCAACCCAAATCAAATGGACTGACCTGTGGCACATCATTTTCTTGGAGAAGTAAAATCTAACTTGGCTTTGAAATGCCTCTACACATACATACATACATATATATATATATAACTAAATGAGTTTTGGCCTATCTATCTATTTATTTATGCATATGTCATCTGAAAGGGACGGACCAAAAAAAAAAAAAGGTTTTGGAAAACAAACAAATGACCAACAAAACATGTGGATGAAGGTTCAATTTTCTCAGATCATGGAACAAAATGGATTCTTGCAGGAGTAGTTAAAAGCTTTGCTGGAGCAATGAAATATTTAAAAAAAAAAAAAAAAACGTTACGGATGAGGTCAAAGGTTAAGTTAGCAAAGAAGTGTGCTACTAAAGGTGAAGCGAGCTTAACTTAAACTACTGAGAATCAATCAATCACGGTGACCAATATGCTTCTAATATGGTAAGAAATAAATTCCACTGGAAGCAACTGCCTTCAATAAGTTTAAATACAAGGATGAAATCAAAGTAATCAAGTATCATATATCATTTTTATTTTAGTATTGTCACAATCTTTTTGAGATTTATTGATGTTTTTCAAAAAAAAAAATCATATATATATTTATATCCCATTCCCAAATTTTTTTTTTAATAAAATATATACATTACATACACATGCAAGTATATATTTGTGTTCATCACAGATATAAATTTTTAAAATTATAAATATTTAATTTTTAAAATACTTTTAAAAATCAAATAAATAAATATAAAAATATAATAAATTACTATTAATTAGATTCAATATCCTAATTTAATTAATATATTTTGTTTTATTTTTAAAAATAATTATAAAAAATTTAAAAAATCAAGTCAGGATAAAATAGTTTAAAATATCAGTAAGCAAAATTTAAAAAAAATAAAAATCTTATATTAATTGGTACAGACTACTATAAATTGGTACAATCGGCATGGACCAATAAAAAATCAAAATAGTAAATTACTTTAAAACGAGAATGTATCAGCCGATACTTTTACTTTAAAACTGGTATATATAATCCAATATGACATTTGACTACACCAGCTGAAATACTAAACGTGAAGACAATACAATTCCGAAAACCCTGGCTGCATCAAAACTTGAAATAACATAAGCCAACCGCAAAGAAGGGGGCAAAACTGGACAATCCATTCGTAGAAATTGTGCAGAACCCCAATTATCATTAAATGGTCAGATTCAGACATGTTTAAGAACTACAACATTAAATTAAGACGCTAGATGAAGGGGGGAAAAAAAAGACGCGAGGAAAACAACAAAACCCTTTGCCTCAACAATCTTCCAAAAAGGTAAGAATCTAATTAGAGGAGATCAGCGACATTAGATGGCAGCTCCTCAATGACCACATTGTAGAACTTTTGGATGTCAAACAGCATTCTCTCATCCTCTGTCGTCACAAAGTTAATGGCAACACCTTTTCTTCCAAACCTTCCACTTCGTCCGATACGGTGGAGGTAGTTTTCAGGTTGAGTCGGCAGATCATAGTTTATGACAAGGGAGACTTGCTGCACGTCAATACCACGAGCAAGGAGATCGGTGGTGATGAGAACACGGGAAGAACCAGAGCGGAATTCACGCATGATGATGTCGCGAGTATTCTGGTCCATGTCTCCATGGGTGGCAGAAACCGTGTGGTCGCGACCTCGCATCTTATCGGTTAGCCAGTCAACCTTGCGCCTTGTGTTCACAAAAATGACACTCTGGGTGATGGCTAAGGTCTCATAGAGATCGCAAAGAGTTTCAAGCTTCCACTCCTCCTTTTCAACATTCACATAAAACTGCTTGATACCCTCAAGGGTGAGCTCATCGCGCTTAACCAAAATTCTCACAGGTTTGTTCATGAATTTCCTAGTGATCTCAAGGGCTTCAGGTGGCATTGTGGCAGAAAAAACTCCAACCTGGATCTTGGCTGGCAGCAGCTGGAAGATATCGTAGATCTGACAGACAGAACAACATTATCCGAGTGCATCAAAACCAAAGCTTCCCAAAATCAAAATCGTTAGAAGGGAATATAAAGAGACAAAATAACAAACCTGATCCTTAAAACCTCGGGAAAGCATTTCATCAGCCTCATCCAAGACGAACATCCTAATATAATCCGGGCGAAGTGACTGCCTCCTCAACATATCAAAGACACGACCAGGAGTGCCAACAACAACATGAACACCACTCTGAAGAATGCGCTGATCCTCGCGAACACTTGTCCCACCAACGCAAGCATGCACCTTAACACCAAGGTAGTCACCAAGTGCTCGCATCACCTTCTCTATCTGTTGTGCCAACTCCCTAGTGGGCGCCAAAACCAGAGCCTGGCATTGGACTACACCATAATCAAGTTGCTGTAGAACTCCAGAGCAGAAAGTTGCCGTCTTCCCAGTTCCAGACTGTGCCTGCTGAATTACATCAAGACCCTTGCAAAAAGGAACGATACCTCTTTGCTGAATTGCAGAAGGCTTTTCAAAACCTTGGTAAAGATTTTGGACAAGGGAATAAGAATCCAACATAAATTTGGTAAAAACAGACTGTAGAAAAAAAATTCTAGAGGTTTCAAAAAATGGCAGACTATGATACTTAGAAGATAATTTTCTTTACAAAGGACCGCATACCATATGCATAGATACCCCTCAGAAGGTTTTCTTGAAGTCCCATTGCATCAAAACTGTCATAAACTTCATCATAACTTGTGAAAAAATCTCCATCAGTTTGGAGCCTGTGCCATTTAAATTTTCACCACATATAAGCATCAGCAAGTTGTAAAGCAAATAGCTTTTTTCCCCTTTGTTTTAAAGGAAAAACATATGCAAAGAGAGTAAAGTATGCAGTCTATATACAAGAAACTTACAACTCACTCAGTTTCTGATCATATTGACGAGCATCAAATTGGGATCCTTCTGGTGCCAAACCTGCCATGACTGTACAGAGGGAGGAAAGAATAAACTTATTAAGTAAAATTCAGCTCACCTCCATATCGAGATCATAGCTTTTAGATTAAAGTTATAACAGGATACCGATAAATTTAATAAAGCAGGATTCTGATAAAATCACGACGTCGCATAGCATACAACCACCAAAAGATATAATATGTATCATGTTACGTCGAAAATTTTTAATGGCATCGAAGGCCAAAGCTTTTGCATATTGAAAAAATAAATGTAACAGAAGAGCCAAACTTGTATGCCAGATGAAGAGAAGCACAAGCATTAACTTCTGATTTTATATATGGAAGAGATATACAAAGAGGCAGATGGTTATCTGATATTTGGATTATAAACCTTTTACCAACAGACACCTCATAGCCAACCTCTCCAAAATTCACCCAGGGCCAAACACTTGAAGAAACTGTTTAACACATTGTTACCACCAAATCTTTAAATATTTCTAGATAAGATGCATTTTGAAGGCACTCGGCCGTCAGAAGCACATAATCATGGCTCATAAGTAGTTAACACAAGAGTCTTCATATTCTAGGAATATAAGTCAACATGCTTTGTTAGTTATACATCCATTCTGACAAAGAGGTTTATGGATGACCAACCCTCCGTTACTAGGAGGGAAATAACAAGTATGAAGTTTTTTTTTTTTTAGAAAGGTGGTGTTAGTCTCTTAGATAATCCTAATTCTAGGCCCATACTCTAATCCATTCAAACAGTGATAATAAATACACATTTAAACTCAGGCCAAAAATATCATACTTGCCAAGAAACAGCCACGGAATTATACCAACCAACAAAATTAAAACTAAACTATCATAAAAAAATTTTAGCATCGTAGTGTCTTTGTTTTTTCTTAGCCAAGTAGCAATAATATGCTTAGCTAGGGAAAAACCACCAAACATCTCAATCAACTACTTGTAAGATTTCAACATCAAAGCTGGAAGTTACATTGTTATTAGTTAAGATCTGTTCACAATACGAACAAAAAAGTAAAGATTTTTATAAACAGAAGCTCAGTTAAGTAAAACTTTTCCAAATTCCTACTCTTTGGAACCTAAAACACATTCTGTAAGAACCTTTTTTCTTTGTTTCCTCTTCAATATCCAACAGTTTCTGTTTTCTTTTAAGAAACAACCGTAGCAGCAAAGCTTCAACTCTGTTAATTTCTCAAATCTCGAACTAAAAAAAAAATCCTGTACATCAACTCACCAATCTCAGAAACAAAAACCCAAAAACATACAAGTAAAACGGATCAAACCCAGATCCCGAAACAGCAAAATTAAAGCCAATAAACATCAAAACAAATCCAACAAAGAGAAAATGAGAGAAATAACAGGAAATCAATCCAACGTCAACACCCAAAGGAAAAAAAAAAAAAAAGAACAAAAATAGGAACACAGAGAGAGAGAGAGAAGAGCAACCTTGAAGCGGATGAAAAGACCAAGAGCAATAGGAAAAGAAAGAGTGTTTAAAGGCGGAAGAGTGGATTTGTTGAAGAAAGAAAGCAAGAGAGGTGAAAAAAAGAGGTAGTTTTTTTATATTTAGAGAGAGAGAAAGAGAGAGATAGGGTTTCCCAAACTCCTCGGATCTGCGCCGTGGAGTTTTAAGGAACTAACAAAGAGAGAATAAGAGAAGTGTTGATGGCAAACACAAAGCAATGCAGCAATCTTGCTTTTAGGTCTTAACATAAAATACTAGTGGCTGATGCTTACTACCATAGTGACCACCACCAGACACCCTTTTATGTTCCCCTCCGATGTCCCCTCTTTGCCCGTCATTTCTTCATTTGTTACAATTAAGGAGTACTATTTTTTTAGGGAGGAAACCCAAATGTAAGGACGGTAATGGAGTGAGTTGGGACATGGATTATTTTATTTGATTTTGTTTTATTTATATATGAATGTTGAAAATTTTTATTTTTATGAATATCAATTATATTCAT